>OX380344.1:21267400-21632177 GCA_947425015.1 Pterostichus niger | reverse complement strand
TATCTCAATTGTAAACAAATTATTCTTCATTTTAGTATACTGATATACTGATTTATTTTATGGACTACAGACTTTTTAGACTAATTAAAATATAAATAAATGATATTATCACTTACATTTTTTTCTTGAACGGTGTGATTCTACAAGTGAAGCGGTTGACAGCATGGGATCCAACAGCCAGCTCGACTCCCGGGACTGAATGCCGATTTCAGCAAAGTTGCGTAAACTGCAAGAGCTCAGAGAATACATATAAAATGTGGTCATTTATTTGCTACAGAAACATCATTTCAATTACAGTAGTTTTATATATATATATATATATATATATATATATATATATATATATATATATAATCTATTTAAAACATATTTATTATTGTTCTTACATTACTAAGTTACAATAATTTTACTTATTTATTTATTAAGTTTAAACAATAAAAACTATGTTTAAATTAATCAATTTGCAAGAACTCTTCTTTAAGAATAAGGAATATTGTAATAAGATGTATGAATAACTTATTACAATGGGTAGCCTATTTCTTATTCTTAAAGAATAAATATGGTTTAAATAGAATTGTTGTAAATTATCTTCTTTTCTTACAATTTTCTTACATTAATAACTAATTGTCGATCTCGACTGACGTAGTTTCAAGAGAAGATGATAACAGCTTCAATGATGCTGCTCCAAGATGATGTTCTAAAGCTCCGGTGACGTTGTCCAGAATGGTGATGACACGGGTAAGAATATCAATTGTTCTAAGATGATGCAGAGGCCGCAGGAGATGCCTGCATGTCCCGTGATGTCCCTATCAATAAAAATATATTAGTAACATAAAATAGTTGGATTTTGATGATTAATGAATCTGAAACAGACACTCATAGTACATTCATACACTTCTTGTTCTTCCAGTAGTTTTCAATGATGGTTTCTTTGTTCTTCCTACACCTACCCTATCTTACCTAAGTTTGTCAAACACTATCTTTGAATTGAATCTACGACAAAGCAAACGAGGCGTGCTTGTCAAATTAGCAAAAACGTTGAGCATATTCCCTGCCCACGACCTCTCGGTTCACCGCCTACCAACCTACCCGGCTGCTGGGAAGATTTCACAGTGCGAGGACAGTTGAATTATGTCTAGATCTCCCAATGACTCATTGGACAATATGGTTCCAGTGATTCGATAACTCGATCACCCAAGACATCGGCTTACATTTTCTAGCTGGTTCGAATAACTACCATACAGAAGAGCTTACGCAAGGACCGCTTCACCCGGTTCGCGAAACACTTCAAGACTTGCCTGGTGATGTATGTACACAGTATGTATGCTGGGGCCCCACGGAGTGCCAGCGTTTTGTGGTGGACAATACAAAATACACGATATCGACTCGTGAAGTTGAGGAAACATCAAACGCACGATAGATATCGATCTACACAATATCGATTCGTAAAATTGATTTATAGTAACAAATCAACCCCACGAAAAGTCTACACAGTTAGGATGGCCTCCTAATAAGGCAGAAACTAACTAACTAAATTAAATGTACGTAGTGAGTGAACAATAAAAAACACGATATCGACTCGGGAAGTTGATCTTATAGTATAACTATAAATCAAGCCCACGATATGATATCGGTATATAGTTATGAAGGCGTTTAAATAAGGTAGACATTCAAAAAGTTAAATTACACGAGGACGTTTGTTTGGTAAGTGAACAAACACCAACTTCTTCATAATGTTCATTTTTCCTTGTTGCAGACTCGGAGCGACTAATTGATGACACACTCACAACCAATGAATGACATGAAAGTTAACTTGAAACATACACAACATACACATCTACACTTCAAATACAATATTTCTCATGTTACTGTTATTATTATTATAAATTATTAATGTTATTGTTATATTTTTATTTAGTATAAACAAAAGTAAAGTAATAACGCTTCTATAATTTTGCAATTTACTTTATCACATCAAACAATAAATTAAATTAAAATACACCAGATGTGCAAGCTGTATCTCAATAAAATTGTAAACAAATTATTCATAATTTCTTTTCTCATTTTTTAGATTAATTAAAATATAAATAAACGACATTTTACTCATCTTTTGTTCCTGAACTGTGTGAAGCAACTGGTGGACAGCGTGGACAACTTGGGCATGGCGCTCGACTTCCGGGACTGAATGCCGAATTCAGCTAATTTGCGTAAACTGCAAAACAGAATTTAAAATGAGCACCTATCATTAAAAATACTAAACAATCTTTAAAAGTAATTTTTAATAATAGTAAATAAACTTCTCGGAAAATCAACAAAATAAAATCACAAGTGCATCATAGAGAATAATATTCAAGGAAATAATAAACATTATCGCATCTTTGAACAACAGCAACAGTTTGAATTGGAAAATAATCAAGCTCTCTGCAAAGATTATTGCACCGTACTTAGTTCATAAGCCTTCTCATTTTAGAAATATATCTATATATTTCCAGTAGTCAACCACTGAAGCTGTTATTAATAACTGAAAATTTTGAAATATTTGAATACATATACAAATCTACACTTAAAATATAATATTTACAGTTTTACTGAATTATTAAACAAGTGAACTAATTGGTAATATAAGTGCTTTTGAATAAATTTCTGATAACACATTTAACTTTTAAAATGTTAAACAAATATTTATCAAAACAAAAATATTCAATATAAAAAATACTTCATCGTCCAATGGAATGAATCAGTCCAGTTATAGATAAGTAAATTAATATCTATTTATGTAATAAGTTGCGAAAGAAATGTATTTTAAGCACGCGACGTGAAAATTATCCTAAGAGGCGTAGCCGAGTTGGATAACACGTCTAGTGCTTAAAACACGATTTCGCAACGTATTCCATACAAGATTTTTATACTAGCGATTTAAAACACATTATTTATATTTATTCTCAAATGACATTTTGAATTTTTAAAAATTTAAAAGTAGGCAGGCATCAGTTTCATCTTTTTGTTGCTATGCGATTAAATATGTTGTTTAATAAACATTGATGTCAACGTGCTCGGTGTATAATTTTTCTTGAGAATTTTTGGTAATAAATTTACTTAAAATGAGTGACTCCGAGATTGATTCTGATATTGAAAATGGTGCAGAGGCTGCATGGGCTACACTGGTTCCAGGAAAATCAAAAAAATTGTATGAAGAAACTTACAACAAATTTGCCAGTTGGTGTACTTTTACTTTTAAGCATTAAACTGTCACTTTTAAGCACTAGTGCTTAAAAGTACTTCATTTAACAACGGAAATGACAATCGAAAAGTTGTTGTTATAATACGCTAGTATAAAAAAAGACTTTTACGTAAGATACAGATGTATGGAAAGTACACCAATTGTAAACAAATTATACAAAATGTTTATTCTCAATTTTATATACGATATGGATATCAGATAATTGCAATACATGTTTTACTTCTTTTTAACAAATCTGTACAAACCCTAACTTCGTGCAAATTTGGGAGTTTATATGCATCTCATTTATTTTCATGGAGTACATACTTTTTAGACTAATTAAAATATAAAAAATATCACTTATCTTTTTCCTTAACTGTATGATTCTGCAACAAGCGAAGCGGTAGACAGCGTACTCGAGAAGGAAGAAGAAGATTGCGACTTGGGCATGGGATAAAACTGTCGACTCGACGCTCAGAACTGAATGCCGAATTCAGCTTTTAAAATTAAGAAAGCCGTTAGGACCGACCAGAAACTAATGAATGAATATTTAGATGTTCTAAACTCAACTTTCATAGACGTTGTCATTAAAGGAAATTCCCTAAACAGTCCCTCTCTCTATTAACAATGTGTTTGTATTTGTACAATATTAAGTGTTTGTAAACCACATATCTACCTTCTGACGATGGCACAACTGCTGAAAAATTGTGCAATAAATGTTATTGCCAAATTTATAAAACTAAATACTTAGTGGTTTTATTTATTATTTTTACTACCACATTATCATTAATTAACATTATTGAAATCGTTTTCTGCTTCATTTATTGAAATCATTTACAACATCATCCGCACCAGGTAACGCAGACACTACCGCAGCCTCGCTACCTTCATACCTTCAAACACTCTAACTGCGTGCGCGCATTTTCAATCATCAGAAGTCAAATAACCTCTCACCTCCATACATCAACATCTCATTCAAGCCGGGAGTCTTGCCATTCTTTAGACGCAACATCATTCTGATCTGATTCATTCCACAATATAATTCACCATTCATACATTCATTTATTTACTCAACAGACATATCTCTAACATCCTCATTATACACCCTCATTCACCAACTTTTATCCAGACGTATACGCGACACCATCAAATAAACTTCTCATGCTCGGTTTTTCAGTGGGGGTTTAAACTTCAATTTAGTTGAACCTTGAACTTGAGCATGAACATTTTTTTGTTTATAACTTGTCAAATTAATCTAGTTCAGCTGAACCTAAACTGAATGTCTAAATAATTTTATGGTGTTGTGTAATTTGGGATTCTGAGAAAATTATAATCATTGCCTTGTTTTTCCAGAATTCAGTTTATATTCTGTCACAGATAAAATAAGAAATATATTTATATACACATGATGGAAAATATTAAAAGAGCTGCAAATTTTTCCACCAATGAAGTTGAATTATTAATAGATTTACTGAGAGTTAAAAACATGTATAGAATGAAAAAAAAACTGATAAAGTACTGTGTTAAGAGGAAGAAAAGTGTTGGGAGGAAATTTCTGCCTCATTTAATACTGTAGGGCCAAAATTTTAAACGTTCTCTAGTCCAAAGATAAAAATATTAATAATGTACAAGATTATATTTAAGTTCTACGTCAGGTACGCGTTCATTAAAATTCTAGCACAAGTTTAAATAATATTAAAAAGAGAAAAATAATGGGGGCAGACAATTAAAAATTGGTGCAAATTGGCAAAAAAAGAGGAATACGTAAAATTACAAATTAACTCAATAATAAAAGAATTAAATTGTATATGAAATAGTAAATAGAAAAGTGTATATTGTAATATATTTCTAATGATACCCTTCTGACGGTTTTACTATATTTCTAATTATTTTAGGTCTTCTAACACGACCAAGTCGCTCAACAAAATTGTGACAAATAATTATGACATATAAATGTCAGAATGTATTGAAAAACCGAGCATCAATCATTCATCACACAGAATAAAATCAATCACTCTCTGTCCACTTTCACTCACATTCTCCCTTGTACACAATTGCGCTATTTTATATTAATTTAAAACAACATATTTATTACTGTTTTTAACAGACTTTTACCCAAATAATTTAAAAAGGGAATAATTTAAATGAGCACCGAAATCATTGTATCGTAAAATAATCAATAAGAACTGTGTTGCTCTTGCCAGAAATATATTTATTAAACACCAAAAATATATATTTCTCACTCTAGTTATTTATTATATATTATATTTTGATAGTCTGAAATAATTAAATGAATACTAAAAATAATAATTAGGCATAAAAATTACTAACTGATCTTTAAATATAATAGTAAATAAGCTTCATGGAAAATGAAATGCTAATATGGCAAATAGCAAATACAAATATTTGATATTTAAATTGATAAACAGATTAGTAAAGTCTAGTATTTTGGATATCGAACATGAATTATTTAAAGCTGATATTTTGGTGCTCGATTAAATACAACCCACTTAAAACTAATAATTATCTTATATTGATGTTGGAGGCAGCGGTCTTGAAAAGAAGCTGTTGATTCTGTTGCTGATGAATCTTCCCAGCATTTGATGTAATCACCAACAGGAAACGTTGGTTTTCTTCATTCACCACCGCACCTAACAACAAAATATTATTAGAAACAAGCACAAATATTCCTTGAAAAACAGTAAGTTTTCAATGATGGTGTCCTTCTTCTCCCTACCTACCCTATCTTACCTAAGTTTTTGTCAAAGACTAGCTACGAATCTACAACAAAGCAACCGCGAAATGCTTACAGTATGTATGTTGGGCCCAACGGAGGGCCAGCGTTTTGTGGTGGACAATACAAAACATCCGATATCGACTCGTGAGGTTGATTACACATCAAACCCACGATAGATATCTCAATATCAATTCGTAAAATTGATTTATAGAAATAAATCAACCCCACGATAGATATTGTTCTAACCAATTTCGATTCGTAAAATTGATTTATAGTAATAAATCAACCCCACGAAAAGAACTACACAGTTGTTAGGAAGGCCTTCTAATAAGGCAGAAACTAAACTAACTAAATTTAAATGTACGTAGAGATAAAAGACACGATATTGACTCGTGAATATGATCTTATAGTATAACTATAAATCATATCCACGATAAGATATCGGTCAAGTGTTAGGAAGAACCTGAAAGAGAATCACAGATTACCTAGTCTTCAATAAAGGTGCCATCTTTTTCTCCCTACCTACCCTATCTTACCTAAGTTTTTGCCAACGATTAGCTACGAATCTACGACAAAGCAACCGAAGCGTGCTTGTCAAGTTAGCAAAAACGTTGAGCATATTCCGTGCCCACGACCTCTCGGTTCACCGCCTACCAACCTACCCGACTGCTGGGAAGATTTCGCAGTGCTCGAACAGTCGAATTATGTCTAGATCTCCCAATGACTCATTGGACAATATGGTTCCTGTGATTCGATAACTCGACCACCCAAGACATCGGCTTACACCTTCTAGCTACACACAGAAGCACGTTCGCGAGGAACTCGCCCCACCCGGATCACGAAACGCTTACAAACTTGCCTCCTGGTGATGGTATGTATGTTGGGGCCCCACGTGGGGCCAGCGTTTTTTGGTGGATAATACAAAATACACGATATCGACTCGTGAGGTTGATTTCAAATCAAACCCACGATAGATATCGATCTACACAATTTCGATTCGTAAAATTGATTTATAGTAATAAATCAACCCCACGAAAAGAACTACACACAGTTAAGATGGCCTCCTATTAAGGCAGCAACTAACTAACTAAATTAATATGTACGTAGTGAGTAAACAATAAAAACAAACACGATATCGACTCGAGAAGTTGATCTTATAGTATAACTATAAATCAAGTCCACGATACGATATCGGTTATGAAGTTATGAAGGCCTTTAAATAAGGCGACAAAAGTTAAATTACACGACGACGACGTTTGTTTGGCAAGTGAACTTCTTGTTGCAGACTCGCAGCGACTTACTTAAAATTAAAGTGAATTTGAAACATACACAACATCTAACATACACTTCAAATACAATATTAGTCAGTTTACTGTTATTATTATTAGAAATTAATAATATTATTAATATATTATTATTTAGTATAAACAAAAGTAAAATAATAACGTTTCTAGAATTTAGCAATTTACTTTTAAACCGTTAAACAAATATTTATCACATCAAACAATAAATTAAATTAAAAGACAGCAGATGTATTTGAAGGCTGTGTCTCAATAAAATCCTAAATAAATTATTAATAATTTCTTTTCTCATTTTTTAGATTAATTAAAATATAAATAAACGAAATTTGTACTCATCTTTTATTCCTGAAGTGTGTTGAAGCAACCGGTGGACAGCGTGGACAACGTGGGCATGGCGCTCGACTCCTGGGACTGAATGCCGCATTCAAATAATTTGCGTCAACTGCAAAACAGAATTTAAAATGAGTACCTATCATTAAAAATACTATACAATCTTTAAAAGTAATTTTTAATATTAAAGAATAGTAAATTATCAAAATAAAATTATATGTTTCAACCAATTGTGAATAATTGCGACATTCACAGAACATTCTCAACCCAACACACCATCCTCGCTTCAATAACATTTATTTTAAAATTAATTATTTACTGGAGGGTTGATATTAAGGGATGAAACTATAGTCAATAGATGAGGAATTGAATGTTGAAACCCGGTTGATTGGTTACTAAATTACAGCCGTTTTTAAAACATGTTTATCTAAAGTTACGGAAAAACTGTCCTTCATATTTTTTCTCAGAAAATTAATAAAATTCACCAGATTTACAAACAAAACTATCGACAGTCCACATTTTCAAACCTCTTTAAAGTTAAATGTTGTAAACAACATTTTTAAAACTCATATATTTTAAATATTGGGTAAAAGTCACCGCTAATAAAATCAAATTATTAAACGAGATTAATTTAAATTTTCTGCTTTGAACCGGACATAAATTATTTTAGGAGAAAAAATAATTGTAAAAGTAAAATAAAGCTTACCCCAGAAAAAATTGTCGCTTAGGTTTAGGCCTTTTCGTATACTGCTTTTATAGATATACAAATTTGTATGTGATGCGTTTTTATAGTTAGCTATGCATTATACAAAAACAATTAGTTGACAACTTTCATACAATTTAGTATACAAAGATGCCATCGAAATACGAAGAATTACGCGAAAATATTTTGTACAAATGTGTTCAAAATAGGCATATATCCACAAGAAACGTATCTTTAGAGTTAAAATCTACAACAAGGAGTGTTGAAAGGGTGTTAAGAAGATATAATGAAACGGGTGATACACAAAAAAAAATGTGGAAGTGGATGCAAACCTGGATTTGTAGATTAAAATATTGAGAAAATGTCTTGAAGGCTTTGTGTGAAAATAAAAATCTTTCTGTGAGAGATTAGGTTAAGAAATTTGAAACTACTCAATCAACAGTCTAGAAAATTAAGCTAAAGAATTCTATAAAGTATTTAAAAAAAAACAAAAGTGCCTAACAGGAATACTAAGCAAGAAACTAACACAAAATGAAGATCAAGAAAACTTTACTTTAAAGTGATATCAAAAAAAATTATGTGTTATCATGGATGTCGAAACGTATTGTTAACTTGAATTAAAATCTCGACCAAGTCTCTATTATTATTCTGGAAAGTTCAGAAAATCTGTTAGTAGCTAATTGAAGGTAATTAAATAGAAAAATTCTCAAAAAAGATGCTTGTATGGCAGGCCATTTGTTCCTGTGGCAAACGCAGTATGCCTTATTTTTCGACATCGTCAATCAACGGCGAAAGATATTTAAGCGAGTGTCTTGAAAGATGATTATTGCCCTTCATAACACACCAATACTATTTTGGCCAGATTTGGCAACATGTCATTACACAAAAAATGTCATTGATTGGTATAAAAGAAACCCCACATATAGAATTTGTACATAAATCTGAAAATCCTACAAATTGTCCTGAATTGCGCCCAATCAAAAAATATTGGGCCCATATGAAGCAGAAGTTATTAAAATATAATAAACAAACCAATTCTGTCGATAATTTCAAATATAAGTGGAAACAAATTACAAAAATGATATCTGATTATGCTGTACAAATTTTAATGAAAGGGCTGAAAAGGAAATTGTGCAACTTTTGGATGAATCATAATTAAAATGTAAATATATGCTATTATATACTATTTAGTTGTTGATCAATAAAGTCTTCAATAGTTTTTAAAAAATTCATTTAATTCTATGGTTTTTAGTTAAAAATTATAGGCGACATTTTTTTCTAGGACAAGCATTATAATTAATCACCCTTGACTAGCTAATAATGTACTACCGTTATCATTAATGAATATTTAGTAGATTGTCAGTTACTAAATCATTCACCATCATTATTATTATTGTTTTTACCCAAATAATTAAAAAAAATAACAATGTACTTACATTGATGATAATGTCCACGGTGACACCAGCTCGAGCTGCTCCAAGCTCTGGATGGCGACAGCTCCAATGACACCAGCTACTTCAACATCTTGATGATGTCCCTATAAACATAAATCAATGTATTAGTAACATAGCATAGCACCCTTCATCATGTTTATTTTAAGTTTCATAATCATCATAACTTTTGAGAGTGAGTATATTAGAAATAGTAAAAGGAAACCCACATTTAGTCATTTAAAAGATACATTCATTGTTTAAAAAGTAATTAAAAAAAAATAATAATTTAATTTATTTAGCAGCGCGTAAGTCTTGTACTAATCGAGATATTTTAAAAGTACAAAGAAACAAAAAATAAAGCCCCAAAAATATAAATAAAAAAATCATCTCACCTGTATGGCGCTTTCACTGTGCATCTACAACCTGGTGCACCAGGTCCACAAGTTGGTTTTGTCGTTGATTTGTGGTGATTGTAAACATTGTCTTCCATAATAATTGGTTTTAAAGTCGACAAATGTTGTTTTCATTCCCTGACATCTGTCTATGGTTTGTGCATTAAATCCATACCTAAAAACGATATTGGCGCATTTTAAATTAATTTAAATTCAAACTTACTTATTCTACTACATTTTGTTGGTAAAACGTTGAACTATATCAATGGCGCAGTATGCATCCAAATTATTGGGTGTTTATTTTATAAAAATAATTTGATTTCTAATCAATAAAAACTACTCCATATTATTTATTAATAGTTAATATTAACGTTCATAACATATTTTTTTATTATAAACAGCATTTAACCCCGAAAACTAATATTTTAATGTCTTTGCCCCCAAAATAGTCTCACGGATTTTTTTACCCGCCTAAGTAATTTATTTTAACTTATTTTAAAATAAATATGTAAATTATGTAATTGCATTTCTCATAAGAACAATAATAATAAAATGCGCAGTTAGATTTCCTTATCATATAGTATCATATTCAAGCATCATGTTCATCATGCTGCAGTTATCTGTTGTAAGTTAGTTTTTAGTTCAGTCTTGTTACACTCGCCTAAGTAAATACATGTTGTATTGTATTCCTCAAAAATTAATAAAGTTTTTTTTTATTAATAATTCAATACTGAATTATCTAATTGGCGCAGTCGGTAGGATAATCACTTAAGGGTAAAATCTACAAATTTACTCGTCGATTTTAATCGTTTAATTGTGATAACTGCAAAACATAAATTCTGGTGGCCAAGACTTGCTGTCTCTGAAGTAAGAGTCACGTCTGGCATAATACAAGAAAATATTCATCACACGGCAAAACAGTGCCCATCAGGGACTACTCAAACGTCCCATCAGACAACCAGCGATTGTTCCTGGGGACCTGCTGTTCGCATCCACCGCTCAAACCGATACAACGAAGAAAAGTGACGCCTTGCTGTTCCATCCCGGATCACGGCCCACATCGTTGCAGTCCAACACAGAAACCAAGCACTCCGTTCCAGATGTACGAAAACATCCCAATTTTACTTCTCATACTGTAAGTAATATTACACTCTATGTTCTCAAGCGAATACGACACGCCTGAAAACGATAACGGCACAGACGACGTGTACGCTCTAATTAATCAATTATCCAATTGTACATTACGGCCAAGTGTATTACAACAAAATTCTAATACAGTCAATATGACTACTACTACCATGTCTGAGATTGAAAATCTCGTTAAAATAATTCCAGAATATAATGGAAATATTAATATTTTAAGTAATTTTATAAATAAAGTAGATCAAGTTTATGATATATTACGACCATTCACTCTAAGCAATATTCAAAAACTCTTTTTATTCGGTTTAATTTCAAATAAATTAAAAGATAAAGCTGCAGAATACTTATCTACTAACAACTTCCAAAACTGGGAAGAGCTTAGACAATTTTTACAAGATAACTTTGTAGACAAATCAAAAGCAGAAACTATTCTACTCGAAATAATTTATTGTAAGGCTAAAAACAGTCCCGAAACAACCTTGAGTACTATTATAGAATATTTCAATAAGTATAAATCTAAGATACTTCTTACTAATTATTCACAAGACCAAAAGAATGCTATTATCAAGGAAAATCAAAAAGTAGTTGTACATCATTTCATTACTTTGCTTCCGATGTCAATTAAAGCCTCATTTGTTGTTAAAAACCCTGGCACTCTCGAAGAATGTGAACAATTACTAAGAAATGAATTTAATTTTATGAAATTCGGAAATTCCCCCATGGTGTTGAAAAATAACGAACCATTTAAAAACAACAACCCACCTCAAAAATTCCCTGGGCACCAATTTCCACAAACAAAAATCCAACTAAAACCTAGCGGTCCAAACTTCAAAAAAAATTTTGCCCCTCGACAAAATTTAATTAATTATCAACAAACTAAACGCGATAAACCCACTCAAATGAGTTTACAAACAAGAAGTACTTTACCAATGTCCACGCAAACAATAAGACAAAATTACAATTGCGAAGTTAAAGAAACAAATGACGAATTGAATGAGTCTGATAACGAAGAAGTAGCGGAAACAGAAAATTTTCACGAGGTTTCCGAACCCGAGAATACTACGTAATGAACGCATTTTCAACAAATCTACCAACATTAAAAATAGATCCTTTCATAATTCTCTTAGATACCGGTTCAACTATAAATTTCATAGATCCATCACTAGTAGAAAAATTAAAATTAAAATTACACGATGAAAAATTAACATTTAAAACCATCACTGGCAAAACTACTTGTAAGTACTATGTAAATTTTAACATTAGAAACACTCCTACAAAATTCTACGTTTATAAATTCCACAAATTATATAATTTATTGCTAGGAATTGACGCTTTTAAAAACTTGGACATCCTTTTACAAATTAATAAAAATTCAGTAATTATAAAAAACAAAGAGTATAAGTTAACTAATCCTGACAAATTACAAGAAGAGTCTAATATGTTAGAAATTCGCAATAATCATTTAAATTGTTTTGAAAAAGATAAACTTAATCAGATAATTAACGAATTTATTGACTTATTTTCTAATGAAAATGAAAGCCTTACACATACGAACATTATTAAACACAAAATAATAATGAATGACGAAACCCCGATACACACAAAAAATTACAGGTTACCCCAAGTCTACGAACAAGACATTGAAAGTCACGTTTCAAAATTATTAAAAGAAGGCGTTATTAAAAAATCTTTTTCACCTTGGAACTCTCCGATATGGATAGTGCCAAAAAAAATTGACGCGTCGGGTAAAAGAAAGACTAGAATGGTAATTGATTTTCGAAAAATTAATCAGAAAACAAAGGACGACAGATTTCCAATACCGAATATAGATACGATATTAGATAGAATTGGTAATAACAAATATTTCACGACCTTAGATTTGCATTCCGGATTCCACCAAATTTTATTAGATGCTAAAGACACAGAAAAAACTGCTTTTTCAACAGAATCAGGTCATTATGAATTTGTTAGAATGCCTTTCGGCCTTAAAAATGCCCCCGCCACATTCCAAAGGATGATTAACACAGCACTCGGCGATTTAGTAAATAAAATCTGCTTAGTCTATTTGGATGACGTAATAATTTTCGGCAAAAATTTAGAAGATCATTTAAAAAATATAAAATTAGTCTTTAACAAATCAAGACAAGCTAATCTCAAAATTCAGATGGACAAATCAGAATTTTTAAAGTCAGAAGTAAAATATTTAGGTTACGTATTAACACAAAATGGAGTCTCAGTAGATCAAGACAAAATTCAAAAAATCAAAAATTTAACTATTCCAAAAACCAAAAAAGAAATCAAACAATTCCTTGGAATGCTCGGATGGTACCGTAAATTTATTCAAAATTTTGCACAACTAACAAAACCATTTACCAACTGTTTGCGCAAAAATAATGAAATTGATTTGACAAATTTAGAATATCAAAAAGCTTTCAAAGATTGTAAAGACGTTATAACCGAAAATTCTCTTCTACAAAACCCCGATTTTAATAAGGATTTCATTCTAACAACGGATGCGTCAGACTACGCTATAGGCGCAGTTCTTTCTCAAATTCATGACGGAATAGAAAAGCCGATCTCTTATGCGAGTAAAACTTTAAACAGCGCGGAACTAAATTATTCTACACTAGAAAAAGAACTGAAAGCTATCGTGTGGGGAGTCAAAAATTTCCGACCATACTTATTCGGACGAAAATTTATCATAAAATCTGATCATCGCCCTCTTTCGTGGTTATTTAACATGAAAAATCCAAATTCCAAATTAATTCGCTGGAAAGTTGAATTGAGCGAATACTGTTGAGAATTTATAGTTTATTTTGTTGTTTTTTAATGTACATTTTTGTACGGAGTGTACCGCGCCAGCGTAGCTTGTAGCACGCCGTGCGCACGAGCAGTTCAAGTTGTAATGTCCGACGTGAAGGACGGCGGACATCTTTGTGCAGTTAAATAAAGAGGTTTTTCTCGCGTAATTGTGTTTAATTATTTGATTTACAGGATTCCCATGTCTACGGGTAGTACCATGGTGAGTCATTATTAACATTTGGCGACCGTGACAGGACAATTACGTGAGTTTTGTTTAATTGCGTTGCTACTAACCACCGGTGCCAGACATTCTGTGTAGTGTTTACGCAGCCGCGAGTGGAAAGCAGTTTTGATACGATACGTTCGCGCACGCCAGAGACAGTTGTGCGGATACTAGTTTTGACGCGATACAAGTGATCAGAAAGTAGTTTTGATGACTTTACGGAGGATTTAAAGTCAAGTGCGTGAAAAACAGTGTTTAACCGGTACAGGCTTTACAAGGTTGGCGTGCGTGTATTAGAACATAAACTTTGTCTAGACATGTCAACGATGGAAGATGCAAAGAAATCTCGTAAAGCTGTTCGCATCGTTTTCAAGAAGACCGCGAAAGCGATACAAGAGATAACAGCTGAATCGGAAGTACAAACGGAGGAAGTAAAAGTCAAGTGGACTCTCCTACAAGGAAAACACGAGGTTTTAAGAAACTTAGACAAAGAAATTTACGAAAAATTGGTAGCTAGTGAAGCAAATGAGAAGGAATTGGTACAGGATATTGAAACTGTAGACGAATACGAGGCTCTCTTCCAAAAGGTAAAATCTAACATTACTAAATATTTGACTGAACCACAGATACCAGAGGTTAGCATGCCGAATGACACATTAGTTAGAAAGTTCAAATTACCTATGTTAGAAATTAAGAAATTTGGAGGTGACATAAAAGACTGGCTTCCATTTTGGACACAATTCCTAAAAATACACGAAGATTGTTCAATTGCACCCGAGGATAAATTTCAATATTTACAACAGGCCATCACCGCAGGTACGAGAGCGCGGGAGCTTGTAGACAGTTTCCCGCTGGCACGTGAAAATTATCAGAAGGCAGTTGAATCATTGAAGGCGCGATTCGGAAGAGACGAACTCTTGATTGAAGTATACGTGAGGGAACTGTTGAATCTCGTGCTACAAAATACGTTATCACAAGAAAAGCTGAGTTTATCGACGCTTTATGATAAGTTAGAGACCCAGCTCAGAGCACTAGAGACGCTAGGCGTCACAACTGAAAAGTATGAAGCAATGTTGTTTCCTCTTATTGAATCAGCGCTGCCAGAGGAATTACTTAGGATCTGGCAAAGATCGGCGTTGTTAACGCAGCCTAAAATTGATGGTAAAGACAATCGTTTAAGCAATCTGATGAACTTTATCAAAAATGAAGTTGAAGCTGAACAAAGGATCACGTTAGCTACAACAGGGTTTAATATAGCTAGTGACAAGAACAAACGAGAAAAAAGGTCGGCAAATTATCAAGTACCTACGGCTGCAGGATTAATTAATTGTAATGCAAGCAATTGTATATTTTGTGAGGGGAATCACAATTCCGAAAATTGTTTTAAAATGCAGAAGATGTCTTTAGAGGAGAAAAGGCAAGTACTTTCGAGAAAAAGAGCATGTTACCGTTGCGCAAAAATTGGACATCAAAAGAAAAACTGCCGAGAACGCATAAAATGTTTGATATGTAGTAAACAGCACGTAGTAATTTTATGCCCCGAGTTAAATGCAGGCAGAGCGGGATGTAGCGAAGAAAAGAATAGTAACATGAAAAAGACGGACAGTGTTCGGAAAAGTGACAGTGCCGAAGCGTCGTTGACTAATCTAGCTAATCCAACAGGCACTAACGTGTTTCTGCAAACATTACGGGTTCGGATGTATAGCGAGCGCGGCTCACGTATAGTACGGGCTCTATTTGACAGTGGATCACAGAGATCGTATGTTTCGACCACTACCGCGCGTGAATTGGACTATCCGGTGAAACGTTCACAAAGGATGATACATTCCTTATTCGGTGGAACTCAAACAGGTGAACAAAAACACAGTTGTTATGAAGTTCGTGTTGCTAGTTTGTCGGGTGAATACGCGTGTAAGTTCGAAGTGATGGACCAATCGGTCATTTGTAATAACATTTCCGACATACATGACTGTGCTTGGACACGCGAGCTAGAAGAACATGGGATCGAACTAACTGACAATCAAGGAAGTGAACCTATCGAGCTATTGATTGGAGCAGATGTAGGTGGAAAACTATTTACCGGAGAGAGGGTAATGCTAAACTGCAATCTAGTTGCAGAACGTACTTTACTGGGTTGGGTGTTGATGGGAAAAGCTCCACACACGTCAGTAAACCGTGATACAAGTATGATAGTTACATCATTGTATAACAGTACGAGAACCATCAAAGATTGGTGGGATTTAGATATTCTGGGGATAACCGAGCCAAAAGAAAAGATCAGCAAAAGGAAAACATATGAGTTAGCTAAAGAAACATTCAGCAGTACGATAACAAAGGATAAGGATGGAAGGTACGAAGTACGATTACCATGGAAAGAAGACCATCCTCCTCTACCGTCAAACGAGTATTTAGCAAAGAAGCGCCTGGAAAGAACGTTGGTCAAGATACAGAATAGTGGTTATCATGAGCGATATCAAGAGGTTTTTAATGAATGGTGCACAGAAGGAATCATCGAGAGGGTACCTAAAGATGAAGAGAAGGAGGGAAAACATTACCTTCCGCATAGACCAGTCATTAAGGAGAATAGTGCTTTCACTAAAGTACGCCCCGTGTTTGATGCGTCTGCGAGAGAAACAAACTCTCCGTCAATCAATGACTGCCTGGAAAAGGGCGAGAATTTAATAGAGTTAATACCAGACATTCTATTGAGATTCCGTAAAGAACCGATCGGCGTTATAGCTGATATTAAGAAGGCATTCCTACAAATCAGCGTACATAAAGAAGATAGAGATTTTCTTAGATTCTTTTGGCAGAACAAAGATGGCGAAGAGGTAATGTTCAGACACAAGCGAGTTGTTTTCGGAGTCAACTCTAGTCCTTTTATGTTAGCGGTTACGATAGATTATCATCTTAACTATTGTCTAAGTAAATGCGACATGGCACATAATTACTCAGAAGAGACTGTAATGAAGTTAAAAAGCTCATTTTACGTTGACAACTGTGTGACTAGCGTCAGCAGCGAAGAAGAACTAACTCGTTTTGTGGAAGAAGCAACAACAATAATGAACGAGGGAAAGTTTGAATTAAGAGGGTGGGAGCACGCCAACGACTTAAATGAAGAAAATGCATACGTGCTGGGATTAATGTGGAATAAGAGAGATGATACTCTCTCTATTTGGTATAAAGATGTTATTTTAGCAGGGAAAAAGATAACGAAGAGAGAAATACTATCTGCAGTACAACGTGTTTTCGACCCCATTGGATTTACTTCACCTGTAACCTTACGGCCAAAACAGTTGTTACAAAATTTATGGGAACAAAAAATCGGTTGGGATGATGAGGTGAGTGAAGAAGATCAGATGGTGTTCAAAGGGTGGCTAGACGAGTTGCCATTATTAAAAGAAATTCGAGTTCCTAGATGGTTCAACATGTATGCCAATGATGGGGGGAATTTTACTCTGCATGTGTTTTGCGATGCTAGCAGCTTGGCATACGCAGCAGCGATATTTATTAGAGTCGAAACTCCAGAAAATGTAAAAGTACATCTAGTTTCAGCCAAAACCAGAGTGACACCTTTAAAGAAACTAACAATTCTACGACTCGAATTATTGGCAGCTACTATTGGGGCTAGGCTATGGTCACAAGTTAATACAGCACTAAAAGCCGAGATAAGTACATATTTTTGGTCGGATTCGACAACGGTGCTTTCGTGGATAAAACGAAAAGAAGAATGGTCAGTATTCGTTTGGAACCGTGTCCAAGAAATTAGACAGTTGACAGATATTGAATGCTGGAACCACGTACCAGGAGAAAAAACCCTGCAGATTTGTTGTCAAGGGGATGTTCTCCTAAAGTACTAACAACAACCAAATGGTGGGAGGGACCTGCGTGGTTGTATGAAGGGAGAGAAGCGTGGCCACGAACAATGCGAGAAACAGATGAACATGAAGTGAATGTAGAACGGAAAAAGAAAGTTACGAATACTTTATTGGCCAGCGAAGAAAGTTCACGATTATATTCATATTTCTCAAAATATTTAAAGAATGTTCGTATGATAGCATGGACTCATCGTTTCATACATAATTGTAAAAATAAAAATACTAAAACACGTGGTGAGCTCTCAGCAGAAGAGATAAATAATGCTGAAAAAACATTGATTAGAATTTCTCAGCAAGAAGCTTTTGTACCACTGACGAAGGAAATTGAGAAGACTCTTAAGGTATTCCAAGATGAGGAAGGTCTGTTACGAGTAAAAAGTCGTCTGACAAGTCGTGAAGATACGAAAGACTTTTTATGCCCGTATTTAATGCCTGCCAAACATTTAATAACGCAACAACTTATTCACCACACTCATGTCACTTCATGTCATGTAAAAGGCCAAGGACTCATGAGTATCCTCAGAGAAAAGTTCTGGATTCTTGGTGGACGCCACACGCTACGAAGGGTTACGAACAATTGTGTAATATGTAAACGTTTTGATGCAAAGCAAATTCAAGTAGAAGCACCGCCGCTGCCGATAAATAGAGTACGCGATGCAGCAGTTTTTGAAGTAAGCGGAATTGATTTGGCTGGCCCATTATTGGTGAAAGACAGACGTAAAGTTTGGATTTGTCTTTTTACGTGCGCCGTGTACCGAGCCATTCATTTGGAGATAGTATATACTTTATCGACACATGACTTTTTAAACGCGTTGCGAAGATTCATCGCGCGGAGAGGTAGGCCAAAGTATATTTATACTGACAACGGGACAAACTTTCGTGGCGCTGAAAATCTATTAAGCAAATTGCAGTGGGACATCATACAAAGGAACACTTCCGCATGGAGAATCAACTGGTATTTTAATCCGCCATCGGCTCCTTGGTGGGGAGGTTGGTGGGAGCGGCTGATAGGATCTCTCAAGAGGCTGCTAAGAAGAACACTTGGACAAGCATGTTTGACTGGTGATGAACTATACACGGTACTCTGTGACTGCGAAGCCGTTATAAACGCACGTCCGTTGACTTATATGTCAAGCAGTGTTAACGACTTGAAGACACTAACCCCGTCGATGTTTTTAACTGAAATAAAAGAGTGCGGTGTGCCCGATTTGGATAAGTTAGATTCGGTTAATCTAAATCGTCGTCACAAATACTTGCAGAGACTACGAAGTGAACTGTGAAACCGTTTTCGGTCGGAATATCTCGGTCTACTCGTACGTAGTGATCGTGGTAAAAACTTTAGTAATATCACCGTCGGTGAAATAGTATTAATCGGCAGTGACAATGCGAAACGAATGGACTGGCCGTTAGCGCGAATTATTGAACTGTTACCGGGAAAAGACAATGTGGTGCGTCTGGTGAGACTTCAAACTTCCCATGGACAATTGTCGCGACCAGTTCAGAGGCTCTACACTTTGGAGGGCATATCCTGTCCTCTTGAAGCACAGGAGGAGAAGGCCACCAAGTTCAGTGAGGCCAGTATGGACACCTATGCTGAAAGTGCCGTCGATGAAAAGTGTATGGTGGAAGACAAAACTTGTGTGCCATATGAAACTAAAAGTGGACGAAAAGTGTACAAACCAAAACGTTATAATTGAATGTTATGTTATTGTAAATTAGTTGTAAGAGATAAAACATAGTTTTCAAATATTTTAAGTACCTACTCATGTCAATAAGTTTGGTTAAGTTTATTTTTGCTACTTACAGTGAGACACCTCATTTGTGAGATATCTGTGTCTCAGGTGGGAGAATGTTGAGAATTTATAGTTTATTTTGTTGTTTTTTAATGTACATTTTTGTATAAAGAGGTTTTTCTCGCGTAATTGTGTTTAATTATTTGATTTACAGGATTCCCATGTCTACGGGTAGTACCATGGTGAGTCATTATTAACAAATACGATTTCGAAATTAAATATTTACCCGGTAAACATAATGTCGTAGCCGATTATTTATCCAGAGAACGTGAACCATTCAAAATTATAGAAAAAACAGGTGACGTATGTGAAACAAACATATTCGCACACTGTATATCACGGGACTTACAATTTGGAAAATGCCTAGCGAAACAAGTAAATAATAATTTTAATTCCAAATCATTCTGTATAAATACCAATTACAAAGATAGAGATATTATTTTCCAAAATTATCAAGATAAATTAATAATTCATTTGTTAACTAAAGATAATTATTTTGATAAACCGGCCTTAAAAGCATTAGATAAACCACTTAAAGAACTCAAAGACTACTTAATAAAAAATGAAATTTTTGAAATAAATCTTCCAAAAATTGGTTGTGGTTGCGATGAATTGAAATGGAGCGATGTAAAACGAAAATTAGAAAACATATTTAGAGACACTAATATCAAAATTACCATCTGGATATTAAACGAAAATAATCATTTAGATAGCTCGGAGAACGTAACAGTTTCTTCCGATTCTAACCAAACCGTACATTCTGACAACGAAAATGAAGTTGAAGGAATTAAGTATTTAGAAAAGGAAAGAATAAATATAGCCTCAAATCAAATAATAATATCGAAACACGAAAGTGATACAGACATACAAATCCAAAAATTATTTAATAAAACAAAACAACGTATAACAATAAAACTCAATGAAAACAATTTAGACGAAGAAATAATAATGTTTATAAAAAATTTCATTATACCTAAAGCTAGATACTTTGCAATTTTTCAAGATAATTTAGACAAATCTTTTTCCAAAATTATAAAAGAACATTTTATAAAAGATTCTATAAAAATTATTTCTGTAACGAATATAGTACAAAGACGTTGAAAACGAAGATGAACAGTTTAATATAATACACGAATACCATCATGGACTCACGAATCATAGAGGAATAGTAGCCACTTACCAAGCCTTAAAAGAAAAATATTACTGGCCGAACTTAAACAAAGATATAATAGAATACATTAACAAATGTGGCGTTTGTAAAGCAAATAAATACAATAGACAACCTATTCAACAAAATGACAATTTAACACCTACACCCGAGAAACCTTTCGATATAATTAATATTGACATTTTGACATTAAATAAAAAGTATTATCTAACATTCCTCGATCAGTTCTCTAAACATTGCCAAGTAGAACCATTAGAAAATAAAGAAGCTAAAACTGTTGCTAAAAAGTTAGTAAAATATTTTGAAACATATAAAATTCCGAGAAAGATAATTTCCGATAACGGAAAAGAATTTAACAATATATTAATAGTACATTTGTTAAAACGAAATAACATTCCAATGCATTTCATTTGTGTTAACAATCCTAAATCAAATGCAATTGAACGGTTACACTCTACTCTACGAATCCCTCAGAATCATGGAAAATAAAAGTTACTTTAATAATAAAACCCTAGATGAACAAATTCAGTATGTTGTCATTGGATATAATAATTCTAAACACTCCATCACAAAATTAACACCAAACGAAATTATTTTTGGTACAGATTACCTCAATAATTTATCATATAATGAAAATAAAGAAAAGGTCACTCAACAAGTCCAACAAAATATCGAAAATGAGAAGAAACGCAGACATAAACCTAATATAAATCCCCAAAAACTTCCCAAAGAAGTTTGGTTAAAACAAAACCCAAGATTAATTTCTAAATATAAAGCCCCTTTATTTAAACGAATTAAAGTAAAAAAATATGATAAAATTTTAGGCAAAATCACATCAAAAAATAAATTTGGAGACTATAATGTAAAATTAAGCAAATTAAAAGTCTGATCTTTTGTTTCAGACAATGCGTCTCTGGACAGCTTCAGAATATAACAAATAATAATGGATTCTTACTATTTGAACTCGGTGAAACAAAAATTCAAACATCCCAGAGCATCCATTACTACAATTATAACATAACTCCTATATATGAAGAATATATCAAAATAACTAAATTTAAAAATTCAATTATTGAACAAACTAAAACTAGTAAACATTTTGAAACACTTATTAACATTTTAAATTACTCTTATAACGATTTGAGTGAACAAATAGGTAAACTATTCAACAAAAGAAATAAAAGAGGAATTCTTAACGGGTTAGGCTCTATTATCAAAACGATATCTGGCAATTTAGACGCTTCCGATGGAGAGCGATACGATCGCTTGTTTGAACAAATAAAAACTAATGAAAAGAAATTACAAAGCCAAAACAAACAACTTTTAAAATATTCAGAAGAAATGGTTTCTAAATTTAATTAACAATTGAATCATATTCAACATAACGAAAATCAAACACTAGATCAAATTAATAGTATTAAGGACATTTTAAAGAAAAATTCCAATTGGCAAGGTTTAATGGAAGTAGAATCTAAATTTAACAAAATTATTCATATAACAAATAATTTAAACAATTTCTGTAAAAACATTGAAACAAGTCTCACGTTTTGTTCAATTCATAAACTACACAGTAGTATTATTAAACTAAAAGATCTCCAAACAATTACTAATAATGAAGATATTTTCCAAATTAATGAATTTATAATGACGTTTTGTCACAAAACCAATGATCAAATAATTTTTCTCATCGAGATTCCTATATTTTCCCAAAACCATTTCCCCCTATACCAGTTCAACCCTATTCCATTTTTAGATAAGAATAATAATCTTATAGTTTTAGAAAAAGAATCTTTGTTATATCTTAAAAGCGAAGACAATAAGTATATTGTAAATAACTTTAAGAAAATTAATAATAAATATTTTAGTGTAACTAATTATATTATAGTGGATCAATGTATTAATGATCTTATAGAAGGAAATAATAATAATAACTGTCACTTTCTACAATTAACTAAGAGTAATGTTCTGTATCAAATAAGTAACACCAATAAATTAATAATTATTAGCCCTTTTAACCAAAATATCAAAATGAACTGTTTAAACAAAAATATTATAAAAACTATTCAAGGAATATTTATAATTGAAATAAATCCTAAATGTTTAATTAATGACTTACAGTTTACAAATATTAACGATAACTTTAAAGAAATTCAATTTGATGATTATCAAATAACACAATATAACAAAATATTTAATAAAACAACTTATAAAAATTTGCATTCAATAAATAGTTCGAAACCTATTTTTGACAAAATACAACCAATAATCGATACAAAAAGTGACCATTATAATAATTATATAATATATGTCCTAATTTATACTATTGTAGTAATGTTATTAATTAAATACGTTGTAAAAGGAAATCTAATTGAAAAATGTAAAAGAAAGAAAATCAAAATTTCTGACATAGAAATGAACACTTTAAAATAGAGTAAAATATTACATTATTATTGTTCATATTTGGAAGGGAAGAATTATGTAATTGCATTTCTCATAAGAACAATAATAATAAAATGCGCAGTTAGATTTCCTTATCATATAGTATCATATTCAAGCATCATGTTCATCATGCTGCAGTTATCTGTTGTAAGTTAGTTTTTAGTTCAGTCTTGTTACACTCGCCTAAGTAAATACATGTTGTATTGTATTCCTCAAAAATTAATAAAGTTT
The DNA here is from genome assembly GCA_947425015.1 of Pterostichus niger. Classification (NCBI taxonomy): domain Eukaryota; kingdom Metazoa; phylum Arthropoda; class Insecta; order Coleoptera; family Carabidae; genus Pterostichus; species Pterostichus niger. The sequence continues at coordinate 21,608,384 of OX380344.1, read as the reverse complement.
TTTTTTATTAATAATTCAATACTGAATTATCTAATTTGTATATAATTTAAAAGTAAAATAATTAAAATAAAATAGATTTAATTAAACGTGGATTTTAGCAGCGAATTGAAAAGTTTTTCATATAAAATTCATGAGATTTTGTAAAGAATATTAGAACTATTCCAAGTTCATGAATGAAACAAACTCTAAAGGGGGTTCAGTATGCACATGTCTAATCTGCAATTGCAGATTTTGGGCAATTACAATCCATCATATTAGTTATTTAATTAACAAATATATAAGTGTTTGGTTAATGACTGAAAATATGTTTACAAGTTAATTGAAGCACGAGACAATTAATGTTTTACGTAATTTATCAAATCAAAATACTTCTAGAAGAATATTTAATCGTCCAACTAAATTATTTAGGCCAAGGACTCAAATAAATGGCTTTTACACAGATGTACGCGGAACGTAGGTTTATATTGAAAGAATCAATCATCGACAAACATCATAATAAAAATATGATTAAATATCGTTCAAAAGATGGAGAATTCAAAATTTAAAACCAATTTCAATTATCTTGACTAGTTTAAAAGTTACAGCCGACATATTTACAGCCAATTTAAATTTTAAAAGATACACTCACCTGCAAAAGTACTGGAAGTGAAGCGTCCGGACACGCCATCAAACATCAAGTCCCCGGGGCCATCATCTCCTCCAGCTCGACTTCCTAGTGCTCCAGATTCTCCGTCGACTTCTTGCAGCTGTCCAAAGTCACCTGAATGAACACAGAGCGGGTGTCAAACATATCAAGTCTCTTGTGTTAGGATGTTGTAATTAATTAATTAATTGAATGTATAACTAAATCACCACACCTTTTACCCATTATTGGATCAAATCACAGACACTCGCACTAACAACTAACTAGCACGTGATTATTTTCAAGCGACCAGCTCTGGTCAGCGTTTTGTTTGCAAGTGCGGAGCTCGAGCTCGTTGCATGATGACTCGGGCGACTAATTGATGACACAACTCAATACATTGAAACTTACACAACATGTCTACATTTCAAATAAAATATTTCTCATTTTACTTTTTTCATTAATTCTTATAAATTATTATTGTTATATATTTTTTATAAAAGTAAACAAATTTAAAACGTGAAACGTTTATACGAGAATAATTTCCCAGTAATGGGTAAAAGGCGTGATTTGATTTATAAATAAGTTTCTCACCAATGCCAAAACATTTCCGTCTGATTCCATTTTCTTCTCTTGCTGCCGACATGAAGAGTAGGTTTCTGAAGAGCGATTGTCGTTGACACCATCACCACGGTGTTTGCTGTCTGAGTCAACAGCAGCTCTCCAAATATTTCTAATGATTTGTTTAAAATATCGATCGGTACCAATTCCCAATCAGCGCAGGATTGCAATAAGAGCAGGACAGCTGCTCTCTGGCGAAGCTCATTCTGTTTAAATTCCTCGACTCCGGTTCTGCAGGTTCCAATCTCTTCTCTCCACGGAGGGTTTCATGTCGTTGTGGATGAGTATCCAGTGCTCGCATTTCTCTCCGATTACGCCTGGAACAAACAATAAACAGTTACTATTAATTGTAATTGCTAATTACCGCTAACTTTTGTTTAGCTAATCGATAATAAACATGGCTTCCTTCCTAGGTGCCTCCCTCTCATTCACCAGCACTCAATTCACTACAATGACCGCTAGTCTATTCAGGGAGATTCATTTTCATTATTTTAGGACAGAATATTTATTTATATCCAACTTTAACTTGAAATATTTTTGACCAAAATAATTCCGGAAGGTTTAACAATTAAAAATATAGTTAATTACCCTTCATAATAACTGACACTAGCTAACAATTTACTAGCGTTATTATTAACAAATATCTAGTTACTATTCATCATTATTATTTTAAACTGAATATGAATTTATTTCACAAATTCTCAAATAAATATTAAACAAATAATTAAAAAATAACAATGTTCTTACATTATTGATGTTGAGAGCAGCAGATTTAATATTCAAACTAGTCTTTGCTGATGCCTCCGGGGTGTTGATACACGCTGAAGATGCTTGCAGGTCCCGTGATGTCCCTATAAACATAAAAACAATATATTAGTAACACACTTCATAACATTTATTGAAGTTAATAATGATAACAGAGAAAACAATTAATAGAATAGCTCTAAAATGCTTTAAAAAAAGAACCTACCATTTAGAATGCTTTCGAATGCCATCACCAACTACAAAATGGCTGAATTGAGTAAATATTATTAAGACTGTATTTGTAAACGCTGCTTGTTGAGTGCAGGTGAACTTGAATACGCACAGACTTGTTTATTTATTGTTTCAGCAGCCATCAAATCAATACTTTACCAATTTAAATATATAGAAAGCAATTGATAATAAATAACATGAATACGTATTTAGCCATTAACAATATTTGAATTAAATTTTTATAAATGAAAATTGAAAAAGATACTCAAAATGAATAGAATATTGTTTTGAAATAATAATAACAATTGGCAAAACCAACTAGTTAAATACATTATTAAGATGTCGTAACACTTGTAGCTGTTATGTATTACAAAATACATTTTACACTATTTTTAAGTACAAATATCTATCGAAAATATTAGAATAATGTTCTCGTTAACTATTTACAGTATTTTGTTATAACGTACAATTATTTATCCAGCAATATTCAATAACACAGCGTCATACAAGACTAAATTTATGGAATAAACAGGTTCACTTCGGTAAATTTATCGTTTGAACAAATCAAATACTTTTATAAATTTATATAAAATAAAGAAAATACTTTCAAATTCAGTACTTTTACACATTTTCATGTATAAAAAGTAATATATATGTATGTAAATAATAATAAATAATATATATCACGCTTTTCGAAATAAAAACACTATTTATAACTGTTAAAATCTAAAGATATGCAAAAATATTATTGTGATTTTAAAGAAAATTTATTAAAAATCATGTTCAAATATGATGTTAAAGCAGTTTATATCAAATTTAATTGTTGAAATGTAATATTCCTATGTTATCGCATCCTATATATGTGTTACGTACAAAGCAATTTATGTAATAAAATGTTGATACATTTTTAATTATCAAAAACTATATTTCCAGGTGAAATTTGTATCGAAATCGTCAGAATAACATCTATACTTACGAAAGGCACTATATTTGATTAATATTTATTGATATTTTTCCTCAAATACACTAATTTTCTAGCAGCAAAACTCGCTGTCACACTGGAATCTTTCGAACTGAACACAGACCAAATATCTAAAGAACTGAACTCGACACGCATCGCATGCGCACTATGTGATTCTTCCGAGCACTAGTACACATCAAAATGTCTTGGAGTGTATTTTATGTATAAAAATTATAATGTATTGAAAATTACATATATTTAATAACATTAATTCAAAAATTGTTTTTTTTTAATTAGTGTTTATGAATTTCATCAGTAATTAAAATATTTAAATACAGAAATAAGTATGTAAACATTGAATTTAAAAGAAAACTAGTACTTAAAATATGATTAAATTTACAACATAGAAATAGGGAAACAATTCTTGAATTTCTATCGTAGTTTAATAAATATTTAAATAAATATTGCTAGGTATAAGTATGTCCATAACGCCTCATTTCAACTAACTTTTCACATGTTTGTTGATAGTTTATTGAAGTAAACGTAATTGTTTAAATATGTAAGAATTTTCATAGCTGAGAATTAAATAGGGGTGGTTTTAACGAAATCTATTGCTAGGTATAAATGTATCCATAACACCTCATTTAACTAAAATTTCACTTTTTTGTTCATTACTTATTGTAGTACATGTAATTGTTTATATGTGTACGAAAAGTTACGGAAAAACTGTCATTCATATTTTCTCTCAAAAAATTAATAAAATTAGCCAGATTTACAAACAAAACTATTGGCAGTTCAAATTTTAAATTCTCTTCAAATTTAAAAGATACACTCCATTTAAATATTGTAAAGAAAACTTTTAAAACTCATATATTTGAAATATTTTAAACAATTACCCAAAAGCAATTTACTTTTAAAACGTTAAACAAATATTTATCACATCAAACAATAAATTAAATTAAAATATGCCAGATGTATGGAAAGGCCGTGTATCAATAAAATTGTAAACAAATTATTCATAATTTCTTTTCTCATTTCTATATATGTTATGCATCTCATTTATTTTCATGGACTACATACTGTTTAGATTAATCAAACTATAAATAAATGACGATTTTACTTATCTTTTGTTCCTGAACTGTGTGATTCTGCAACAGATGAAACAACCGGGGGACCGTAGACAACTTGGACATGGGGCTAGACTCCTGGGACTGAATGCTGAATTCAGCTAATTTGCGTAAACTGCAAAAAAGAATTTAAAATGAGCACCTATCATCAAAAATATTAAACGATCATGAAAAGTGATTTTTAATATCCAAGAATAGTAAATAAGTTTCTCGGAAAATCAAAACAACCAAATAAAATTATATGTTTCAACCAATTGTGAATATCACTAATAATTTTCACTGAACATCCATTCATCAGATTCATCCACGAATCAGTCTTCCACAAACATTTTCATTCCAATACACCATCCTCGCATCAGTAACGTTTATATTTTATTTAATTACATTCTGGAGGGTTGATATTAAGGGATGAAAATATGGTCAAGAATTAAGTAATTGAATTTTAAAATCCGGTTGACTGGTTACTAAATTACAGCCGTTTTTAAAACATGTCAAATTTGTAAATGTTTTATCTAACGTAATGGAAAAACTGTCATTCATATTTTCTCTCCGAAAATGAATAAAATTAGCCATATTTACAAACAAAACTATAGGCAGTGCAAATTTTCAAACATCTTCAAAATTAAAAGATACACTTCATTTAAATATTCTAAAGAAAACTTTTAGAACTCATATATTTTCAATATTGAAAACAATTACCCAAAAGGATAAAAGTACTTGACTAACTTTATTTATAAAATACAATAACCGCTAATATAAATAATCGATGAAGGATTATTTGAATAAATTTATTTTTCTGCTTTGAATCGATCATAAATTATGTAGAGCAAAATACTTAAAATACAAGTGATTTAAATGTATTTATATCTATCATTTACTTGAAGTATATTTGTATAAAATAATGCCGAAACGTTTAACAATGAAAAATCTAATTAATCATCCGTAATTTGTTTTTTATACTAACTGTCACTGTATCACAATGTTTCAGTAGCTGATAATCTGCTAACGTTATCAATAATAAATATATATAGCTAGCAAAGTATTGTGTTACAGATGATAACGATCCATCATTATATTTTTAAAGTGTATCGTTATTATATAATTTAAACAAATAATAAATATGTTGTAAAGATAATTATTACACATAGCATCACTCTATATCTTATTAAATACATACTCTCATTAGATGAATCAAAGAATCAACCAATATTCTCATTCTGACAGACCATTCTCGCTTCAACCACATTTCCGTTCCTATCCATGCACGCAATCTTTCATTCGACATTATCAACAATGCAAAACTAATATCGCTCTCATCTATATCACCACTAATATTTTCAATATAACCATACAGTCCATAAGAAACCCTTACACCATCTGTTCCTAACATCTGATTCATTCCACAATAACTCACCATCTGCACTGCACCCTTGCCACCTCTTCACACTAACTTAACCAAAACATTCTTTTTTATTTATACTAAAATCAATCGTCCATATTTCACTCATCAAATCAACAAAATGCGCCTTACTTTCTCTCTCCCAACACATTTATTGAACCTCTTATTCATCACGTATACTCTCAGTCACGCACATCTTTCATTCATTTTGAAATCGCAAACACGATCTCTTGTTCTCCACAATGCATAGAAAATTACTTCATACACACAAACCTGTCTGGCACACCTGGTCAATTTAAAACAACATATTATAATAAATGAACATCAGAAATACTAAACAATCTTAAAATATAATTTTTAATATCTACGAATAGTAAATAAGCTTCCCGGATTAAATTAAATGGCAATAGCAAAAATAAATATTTGGTGTTGAAATTGAGAAACAGATTAGCAGACTCTAGTTATTCGGGTACCGATTATGAATAATTTAGGGCTGAAATTTTAGTGCTCGGTTAAATACAACCCATTTAAAAATAATAATTTTCTTACTTTGATGTAGTGAGCAGCAGACTTGACGACATTCTATGTTGATTTTGCAGCAATCTTCTGATATGTTTGAAAATAAAATGTTGACTTCTGTCGCTGATCATTCTTTCCAGCATGTGATGTAATCACTAAAACTTTTAGTAGAAGACCTTGGCTTTCTTCGCTGCCGCAACTAACAAATACAACAACAAAATAATTAGAAACAATTACAAATAATATTTTTCAAACAGTAATTTAAATTGATTTTCTCAAACCTCGAGCTTATTTTTTTGAGTATTCGTAGAGAGTGGTTTTATACCGGCTGGTTAGAAAAACAGTTTATCCGTGTGCATTGCTCCCCAAATTAATTTAGAGAAATTTTTTTCTAATAAATGTTATAGAGCATAAAATTCTATACTTGAATCAATAAACAATATTAATTTATAACTGCAGAAATTAGATTTGAAAATTGACAAAATTGCAATTAATAGTACTACCTATTACCCATTATGTATATATATATATATATATATATATATATATATATATATATATATATATATATATATATATAAATTCTCTTTTAAATACAAATACGTAATTGTTTTAAGTGATAAATTATTAATTCTATAATTTTTTCCAGTTTTTAAAATAAAATAAATTGAAATATTATTAAGAAAACTTTTAGAACTAATATTTTAAATATTGGAAACAATTATTTTGTGTAAAAGTATTTCATTATTTTTATTTATAAATTACAATGATCGTTTAAACAAATAATTGATAAAGAGTGATTTGATTAGCTTGAATTTTTTGCTTTGAATCGATTATAAATTGTTTAAACAAAAATATATTTAAAATAAAAGTACCAAAAATTTATTTATATCCATCTCATATTTCAAATATTTGTATCCGCTCTCTGCTTATTATAAATTCTCAATTTAAAAACAACATACTTATTACTGTTATTAGCAAACTTTTACCCAAATAATTTAAAAAGCGTATAATTTAAATGAGCACCGAAATCATTATATCAAAAATAATAAATAAGAACCATGTTACTCTTATCAAAAACATATTTACTAAACAATAAAAATATATTTATTACCCAGGCAAAATTATATTTTAATTAATTAATTAATTAAGTAAGTGAGTACTAAAAATAATAATCAAAAATTATAAACGATCTTTACAAGTAATTTTTAATAAATATCCAAGAATAGTAAATAAGTTTTCCGGCAAATTAAATGGCAATGGAAAAAATTAATATTTGTGTACAACTTGATAAACAGATTAGTAGACTTTAGTTTTTTAAATATCGATAATGAAAAATTTAAGGCTGAAATTTGATTCCCGATTAAATCAACCCATTTAAAAATAATAATTTTCTTACATTGATTCTGCATTGAGTTTGCAATCATCTTCTATATGTTTGAAGATAAGATGTTTGACTCAGATGACGATGTCCACGATGATAAGAATACCAGCTGCTTTAAGATAATGATACAAGCTGATGATGAGGCTGCAGGAGATGATTCCAAGTCCATGATGTCTCTATACACATTAAAACAATGTATTAGTAATGTAAAATAGATAAAAACATACAATTTAACAAAACCGTTAAGCATATTCCATGCCCACGACCTCTCGGTTCACAGACTACCAACCTACCCGGCTTCTGGGAAGGTTTCACAGTGCTCGAACAGTCGAATTATGTCTATAACTTCTCAATGACTCATTGGGTCGCTTCCATCCAGATGCGAAACGCATATCAATGTATAGTTATGAAGGCCTTCTAATAAGGCAGAAATTTATTTATATTAACAGTACGTAGCCATCTTGACACTACGACGTTTGTTTGGCAAGTGAATGAGCTCGTACTCGTTGCATGATTGTCTAGTTCCGACAGAACTTACGTTCAAACCCTACTCCGATAATTACAATGTACTAGAAAGAGATGGACAACTTCTATAGTAGTGTACACATACTTCATAATGTTTATTTTTTGTTGTTACAGGCTCGGACCGATTAATTAGCCACTAATTGGTCAAATAGGAAACGTAACCACTCTGAAGATATACAAATATACACTTCAAATACAATATTTATATTTTTACTTTTAATATTATTATAAACAATTATTAATATTTTATTGTTATATTTTTACTTATAAACAAGTAAAATAGTAATATTTGTGATTCAGGCCAGTTTAAGATAACTAAACTAATAGGCTATGTATGTGTAAACTAATTTTAACAAATTTGTACAACTCCTAAATTTGTGCAAATTTGCATCTGATTTATTTTCATGGACTACATACTTTTTAGACTAATTAAAATATATAAATAAATGATAGTATCACTTATCTTTTTTCCTGAACTGTGTGATTCGGCAACAAGGACCGTGGTGAACAGCATGAAGTCAAACGGTGGGCTCGACTCTCGGAACTGAATGCCGAATTCAGTCAAGTTGCGTAAGCTGCAAGAAATCAGAGAACACAGTATGAATATGGTTATTTATTTGCTACAGGAACTTCATTCCGATTTCAATAGTTTCAAGTGGAATTCGAACCACTCAGATACAATCGTATTTTTGCTTATAAATTCAAGTCAGCGAGGGTCGTATAAATACTCTAATTAATTAATAGTGTCGGTGGCTCAGTGGTACTGAGAACGCGGGTTCGATTTCCACAGCCAACAACGATAACAGCACAATACGTGCATAAATATATAATTCACAGCAATAAATATAAGGCGTGATGATATAGTTATTTTTATTTATTAATTAATGGAATAATTAGATTAGCTATGACTCTAATGACATTGATATCTGCAAGAACTTAACACAGTAATGTCTTGAAAGATGAACAAATTACTTTAAACAAATAACTCTCATTTTTTAGATTAATTAAAATATAAATAAATGACACTTTTACTCATCTTTTTTTCCTGAACTGTGAAGCAACCGGTGGACAGTGTGGACAACTTGGACATGGCGCTCGACTTCCGGGACTGAATGCCGAATTCAGCTAATTTGCGTAAACTACAAAAAAAAAATTAAAATGAGCACCTATCATTAAAAATACTAAACGGTCTTTAAAAGTAATTTTTAATATTCTAGAATAGTAAATAAACTTCTCGGAAAATCAACAAAATAAAATTATATGTTTAAACCAATTGTGAATATCACTAATAATTTGCACAGAACATTCACGAATCAGTTTTCCACAAACATTCTCATTCCAACACACCATCCTCACTTCAATAACGTTTAATGAATTACTTAATTAATTACTTTCTGGAAAGTTGATATTAAGGAATGAAAATATGGTCAAGAGAAGAGGAATTGTACTCGACTTTAATTATCTTTACTTTTACATTTTTGTAAATGTTGTTTCTAAAGTTATGGAAAAACTGTCATTCTAAATTTCAACCGCCATTTTTAGCCATATTTACAAACAAAATTTTGTACTTTATTATAGAATGAAAATATGCTTCAATATAATTATAAGGATAGGGATTTTAATTTTAAAAAATATTCTAATATTTTTTCTGGTTCTAAGGTTAAAGCCGTTTAAAAAAGATGACTGCTAATCAGTAATTTTTCGTTCATAAAATGGCTTTTTTAAAGACTAACAACTATGTTTGGATTCAATTTAAAGAATAAATAATTGAAATTTTAAAACCTATTTTAATTATTTTTACTGGTTCAAAAGTTTTAGCCATTTAAAAATATCAATTTTATAAATGTTATACAGTTATTGAAAATTTGTTATTTATATTTTCGGTTGCCAGTTTGTTATTTCTCACTAAAACATAATAAATTTACCCATCGAGCTCTCGAAGTTGTGAAATTGATTTTTTGGGAGACTCCAAGTTGATCAAAGATCATTTTTACAAATAAGACTATTAGTATTTGTTTGTATTTTCTAATAATAAATTACTCACACTGAAATTTGTTGGTAGCAGACTTCAAAATTGATGCTGACGAAGCTGACTCTGCTAACAATGTTGAAATGTAAAGATTTATTCGGTGACGTCTAAGATGATGTTTTGTCACTGAAGTATTCTGAGATGATGTTATCCAGAATAATGCAGGCTTCCGAGATGTTTAAAATAACCCAGTGGCTCTGATCAAATTGTTCAAGATGATAGAAAACATGGTACAATATGATCCAGGTTCCAGTGACGATGATATTAGCTGTGAGCCGATTTCAGGTTCGCAATATTCCTGAAAACATAAAACAATATATGTATGAATAAAACAGAACAGGCATACGAGTATTATCATAAATAAATAAATAAATATATCATCACGCCTTTTACGCATTATTGGGTGAAATATGGACACTATTTGTTTTGCAATTTGAAACTTAATTTTCTGATTCTAAAACTAACTTTTGTCATCTTTTGGCTTAGAAATATAAATATTATAAATATTATGACATTTTTAAACATCATTCAAGTTATCAATGTTACGTTGCTTCAAATTCAGTTTTCTGCGTTATTAGACTCTCTGTCGTAACAAATTTCGGTAAGTGATAAATTTCTTCCCGTGAAATGCGGTTACCAGAAGTAAAATCATGGCCCCCAAAGATGTTAGTGGAGGGAGAGAGCCACAGGGATAGTTTTAATTTAGTGAAAATTATTTGTCGGCTATGGAAATCGAACCAGGGTTCTCAAATCCACAGGCCGACTCGATACCACTGAGCCACCTACTCCATACATATTATCATGTTGCAAATAAAAATAATTAATTTTAAACGGATTTACAGCGATTTAAAAACTATATACAACTAGTTTACAAAATATTTCTATTAAAATTCCTATTTACAAGGACTTAATTTATAGAATTTATCTATATGATTATAAGTAATAATGTGAATATCAGCACATGTAAAATACTCTACAGCTATCATTAGAGCAAACATCAAAATAAACCTAATCTGTTTTCCAACAAAATCAAGAACTTCACAATGACATTTCCTGTAGGTTTACAGGACCCTACAACTAGCTCTGTTGCTGCATAAACATCACATCGTTATCACCAGCGTCCAAGAGGACGTTCCAACTCTGATATCTTCGCGCGTATCTTGCTGTGCTGCGAGTCCGCTAGAATCGAGCAGGGAGCGGCCTCAAGCGTGACCTCGCCTTCCGTCAGTTGAGCGCTAAAACTTGCGGAGTTTGTACGCTTATTTCAGTGCCATGTGCTTGTAATGTCAAACTGTGTTGTTATGGAAAGAATGAAATTTGTGTGGTTTGCTGTTTTATGTGTAGGATATGTCATTGCAAGTAAGTTACTTTTTAATTCTTACGAATTTTATATATTTACAAAAATTTGCATCGAATTTATTTTCGATTTTGAGAATAATGCGCATCATATAGGAACATCTGTAATTTATTTTATTTATATTACAAGTTTTTGCTATCAAAATATTGAAAACGTATATTTACTAAATTTGATAAAATTTATCTTATTTTATTTTTTAATATGTCAATATTTGCTTTTAAAGATAATAGATAATAAATAAAATATAATGTAGTTACAGGAATATACTGTAAAAATTCCGTAGTAAAATTAGAAAAATTCTATAACTTTTTAAAATTATAAACGTGTCAAATTAATTTACAATATTATAATTATTCATAATATTAAAATAGCATGTTATTAAAGAGCATTTAAAAAGATATCAAATCTCAAGACCCTTCAAATGATTAATTAATTAGTTTTTATATCATTTGATAAGTAAAATTTCTGATGAAAACGAAAGCAAGTGAACTTCAAACATACTTTAGCATCTTGACACAAAAACTTGAAGTTGTTCACCTTGTGAATTTAAGTCAAAGGTAACTTCTTTATCAATGAAATGCATTTTGAAATTATGTTTATCCTATTGTGAGATCAAGAACAAAACAAGAATATGAATCAGCGACACTTACATGCATGATTAGTTTCCATAGTTTAAAATATTCGCGGGTGATTCATTCATTCCTTGACTTGTACGGTATAAAATACGCAGACACTTAGTTGCTTGAGCTACCTAGGTGTTTCTTAGTATTTTACTAACTAAATACACTTCCTATTTTACGTTCAAGGTATTAAATTTTGTCATATTATAAATAAAACACATTTGAATTGGAGGGTTTCACATACATAGTACGTCACACATTAAATTGGGTATCGAATCCGTCTGTGGATCTTGAGAACCCTGGTTCCATCCCCACAACGGACAAACGATTTTCACCACGTTACAACTACCCCTGCGGCTCCCTCCAACTAACATCTTTGGGGGTCATGATTTGACGGATGGTAACCTCAATTCACGCGAAGAAATATATCACTGTGTAAAAGAAGTGATGATATATTTCTTTTTATTTATATTCCCAATATATCATATTTCTATTTTAGTATAGCATGTATAAAAAAGAATTTAATGAAATAAATTAATATTATCCTATTAATAATGTCATGGATTACGTGCATGAAAGAAACATTTAAATTAGTAATAATTTCCTTGTAAACAGGAAAATATAAGTGATAAAATTTAAAAGTTTAACCACATTAAGCAAAGAAAAAGATGAATATTAAGTCATTGTATTTATCATAAACACAATATTTGGTTTCTGTCATTGTGCATGTATTATTTCATTCATCTACTATGAAATTAATGAAGATAATTATTCTGTTTATTCAATATTTTGATGGCTTCCAAGAAAGGAGAGAAAGTTTTTCGTTAAACCGCTGCACCTAGAGTAATGTCACTTTCATTTTTCAATTACATTATCGTATTATGTAGATACTATATCGTAGGTATATATCTAAAAAGCTCAATAATATTTTTAATAATTCAGAGCTAGCGAAAAAAAAACTATGTTGTGGGGTAGATAAAAACCTAGTCCTATTTCTACTCACACTTTCAATTTAGTTTTATTATTATTATTTTATTTGTAACTCTGCATTCTGCATAACAAGAACTAATAAGAATTACAGTACAGGGGACCTACAACTTACAGTATAATTTGAACCACTCAGACAGTCATATTTTTGAAGTGAGCGAGACGCATGAACTCCTGTTTGAAAAACGCAAGTTATACAGGATTAAACTTTAAGGGTAGATATAATAACTGATCACGGAAGAAAAAGAATTTTTCAAAAATTCGCAAAGTAAATTTCAATGTATCTTATCAACATTTTGTATTCCACTGAATTGTTAGTTATTCTTAATAAAACAATAATTAAATAAAATAATGCCTGTAAATTTGAGAATCCTGGTTCGATTATCACAGCCGACAAACAATTTTCACCACATTAAAATTACCCCTATGGCTCTTCCTCTACTAATATCTTTGGGGTCCGTTATTTTACGGCCAGTAATTCCACTTCACGCGCATAAATATAACACGTACCGAGATCTGCTACAGATAATTTAACCGTAATTAGGAAATTACCGTTGAAGAAACAAATAGAAAACAGATAATTATTACAATAAAGCCTAACATTTATTTTAAGAAACAATTGATCTATTTTTCACCTAATTTTCTAATGATAACTTAATATCGGCTTAGCATATAGATTATCAATGAAAATGTTATACCTTATAGTAAGGGCCGGCTTATCAATACTGGACGAATCGAGCGAATTAATGTTTTAAATAAATGATAAACATCCAATGAAATATATATACAGGATGGTGACCCGCTCAGCCGGTCATAGGGATTTAACATGGGAAATCAGTTTTTTGCAATTTCCTGCTTCCCTAATTATTTTAAGCAAAAACGCGTCAAATCAAAGTTTTAGGGCATCAAATACTGTATCCAAATCAATAAACAGAATTACTTTTACGTGCTTTGTAACGACAGAAATTAAATATGAAAATGTCGAAAATTACGTTAAAAATATTGGTAGCCATGGAATTGAACAAAAAAATAAATAAATGCTTGACGTTTTATCTGTCAAAACATCAACGTTTGACGTTGTGATAGAAACGTTGCAGAATTTGATGCCCTAAAATGTTTATTTGACGCGTTTTTGCTTAAAATAATTAGGGAAGCAGGAAATTGCAAAAAACTGATTTCTCATGTTAAATCCCTATGACCGGCTGAGAGAGTCACCACCCTGTATATATATACGGCATGAATTATACAATTATACATTTATTTTATTTAAAAAAGTAGGATTAACCTTGAAATGAAGGTAAACAATCTGAAAAACCAAGCATGTTATGAACTAAGAATGAAATTTAATATTTGTTTTTCTTAACTTCTGTGACAACAGAAAAATGAAATAGATATTAATTTTATTTGTAGGTATCTTATTAGAAAAGTATCAATTCTATTTCTAAAATTTCACCGAGTAAAGAATAATTATAATTAAACAGTAAGTAATTTTTTTTATCCAAAAGATTTTTTTTTCTTTATTTCCGATAAAGCCTGAAATCCAATTAACAATTATACAGTAAGTACAGAACGGGGAAGAGCAACCCTCGGCTGACCGACGACCTTGATCCTAAGTGATCAATAAACTGAAGAATAAATAAATATATAAATAATATGTGCATTAAGACGTAAAATCCGTTTAAAAATGTAGTAGAATAACTTTAAAACCGCTCACACCGCGTCATTCATATTGGATTAACCCAATGTTAGATAAGTATAAAACCAGAAAGTAATTCGAAGATTTTTGTATATTTTTGATATTTTGAAGTGTTGAAACATACGTAAATAGAACACTCACTTGCGCTCGTCCACGCTTTCCAATGGCATTTCAATACACACATTACATACTATTTTTCCTACGACAATTTAGCTTTTAGCATTTTATACTATAAGAGATTATTTACATACCATAACTTGAATAGTTTCTGTAATGAATAAGAACTGTTTTAAAGAAAAACAAAAGATATTTAAAACTTTGCAAGAATATATAGGATGTTCCATTTAAAAATATAAAGCTGTATATCATTATGCGAAAATGAAACACAAGATAGAAAAACTTATACTATATGTGGGTATTTTATTTTAAAATAAACTTTCGGTAATATTTCAAATAATCCAGTAAAAATCGACTGACAAACCATCCTGTATTTAATTATACAGGGTGTAGAATTGAAATGTGGCGTATAGGGATTTCAATGTTATTTTTTAAATATTGCTGTATCTCTTTACCTATTCACTTTAGAGCAAAAGCGTAAATATAAAAATTGTTCTGAAATTAAAAACGCTTCCTATAAAGTAAATTTCATTACATAAATGTGAATAGTTCACGAGATATTAATTAAATGAAATTCAAAATGTATTCAAATTTTTTGTAGATTGCGTTGGAAAATTAAACAAATGAATTCTTCAAAAACTTGTTCAACAAATATTAAAACACTGTAACAAACAAATGTCAAACTGTTTTACAATATGTTAAATATTCAGTTCATTTGTTTAATTTTCCAACGCAATCTACAAAAAATTTGAATAAATTTAGAATATCATTTAATTAATATCTCGTGAACTATTCATATTTATGTAATTAAATTTACTTTATAGGAAGCGTTTTTAATTTATGAACATTTTTTGTATTTACGCTTTTGCTCTAAAGTGAATAGGTAAAGAGATACAGCAATATTTAAAAAATAACATTGAAATCCCTATACGCCACATTTCAATTCTACACCCTGTATATTAACCTATGTAAATAAAATTAGTAAAACATTATGTAAGACAACCTCTATCAAAGATGAAACCGTTCTATCGGGAAATGAATTTGTTCTACTAAACTTTCACACGAATTTACCAGTTTTCAACAATAGAATATATTAGTTTAGTAAGCGTAGAAGTATTCGACTGTCACGATCATGAAATCACGGTTGTAAGACGTCGAGGGACCGGAGGTGCGTCAGGTAACACAGCATGAATTCATGATGACGGTATCCAGTTGTCCACATCTACTTGGCTGTGCTGTGTTAGTGACACACACACACACTGTGTGGACTGCCCACTCTTGTGTCATAATCGCCGTAAGCGAGTAAACAATTAAATACACCTCGTTTCAGATGTTTTCTTGTTAAGCACCACAATAAATAAATGTAGTATTTAAAATAAATATATGTACAATCATGCCATTTATCCATTACTGGCGAAGGCATTCTGCCGTATCAGATCTCAATAAGTGATATAATTATGCATTATATTACAACAATTAAATTATGGCCCCAAAATTGTTAATGAAGGGGTGCTGGAAATCAAAATATCGAACTCGGATTCTCAAATCCATAATTCAACACAAAAAGTGTAGTTAGGGTTGTGCCGTGGACAATTGACCAAAAATATTTGACGGCCAAAAAAAACGGTCAAATAATCTAAATGGAACCGCCACGACATCTGTTGTTCAATAGAAATAGCTACTTACTATTATTACATGAATATATCTAGTTTGGTATTCTGGGTTCTGGAGAATTTGCTTACTTTACAAATAAAATAAATACATATTATTTCATTTCATTACGTCTTTTACTTTATTTTTTCCTTTATTTTGAATTTGATGTGGTTTTGTTTATTAGTTGTTGTTGGTTTTTCATTTTCAGTAATATTGGATGTAGTAAACAGTACTATGTAAATAAATTACAATTTTAATTGTGATTTTTATTAATTGTTTCTTGGTCAATTGACTGGTCAATTGACCAGTCAAATAGTCTGTCAATTGACCGAAAAATATTTGACTGGTCAAATGCACAACCCTAAATGTAGTACCCGTACGTGTTTTTTTTTACTTCGGGGAAAACAATTTAATTTACCTCTTACTTAAATTTATAAATTATTTCTTAACAGGGTGGTGAACAAAATTATCTATATACCTCAAAAAGAAAGTATCTTTCTTCCCTCACCTTCCGCACATAAAATGAAGCAGCAACTTCGAGAAGAAATGTCTCGTTTTCATCCCTTACAATAACTATTAACTTGCTTTACTTTAAACGTTTAAACAAAAAAGGCAATTGTGAGACGGTTACAATAAACGTTTTGTATATTGTTTGAATAATTAGTCATTGTATTAAACATGTGTTGGAATTTTTTGAAAATATTTGTTGAGAATAACGCTATTTTAGTTCCAGGAATAAGTGTTTTGAATTTCTTATCATTTAATCATATATTTGTCTTGATGTGATAAACAAATAAAATTTGCTAAAATCAACTTGAAAATATTGAGAATAGTTTCCAATGTTTGCATAACTAAACTATCAATTTGTAGTAATGTATTTTATATTTTCATTTAAAAAAGTGGAAAATCCATTGACGTTAGAATTTATACCATTTTGAATGTCATTTTATTTTTGTAACTATTTATGAATATTAATTTATTAAGCTCTGGGCTATTTAGTACTGAAAAATATTTCCTTCTATCCCTGTTTTTTATGTGTTAGAATTAATAATAAGTTATTTATTGATGAACTCATTCGTTCCAACTAAATTGGACGATATACAAATTAAATGCCAAAATATTTAGATTTGATAAGATAATAGTTGTACACAAGCAAAACTATTTTCTCGATGAATAATTTAATGTTTCTCACAAATAAATAAAAATATTATTAAAGTTCAAAGTTACAAAGAAAAATAGCATAAGTACACATAATAATAATAAATGATACATTTTTATTTATATTATTTACGCTGAGCGTGTTTTAAGATGTATGAGTCATAATATTTGTTTAATTCCTTCACCAAGGCTAATAAGAATTTATAAAAAGATTAGGTATTTTTATTTATGAACAGAAGAAAATTATCATATGAACTTTTCTATTGCATGTTTATTCTATTATTGCGGCATTGCATTAAATATTATCTCTTTTAACCAACAATACCTCAAAACAATTCCTTCATTTTGTAATTCCATATAACTTGCCGGGTAATTCCAAAAGAAAAAAAAATTAACACACAACATCTTCAACATTCTCGTACACATACAAGGACATAGGACGTACTGTACATTTTTATTATAATTTTTCAATTTAATAATAAATATTATAAATATTATGGAATAGGTGGCTCAGTGGTATCGAGTCGGCCTGGTTTGATCCCCACATATTACAAACAATTTTCACCGAATTAAATCTAACCCTATGGCTCCCCTTTCACTAACATCTTTGGAAACCGTGATTTGATGGCTGGTAACCACACTTTACGCGAAGAAATATATCACTTATCGAGATCTGCTACACCCAGTAATGGGTTAAAGGCGTGATGATATATTTATTTTATTTTATATAATCGAACTGCATTTTATTATTTTTCAACATACGTTCATTTTATTCTTAAATGGAACTTCGTTTACTAGTTTCAAAACAGATTAGCTGCATTCTATTAGTTCCAATTTACATACATATATAACATTACGCTACATCCCATTAAATGGGGTAACACGAACCCCTGAAGCATTTACAAAACATCAACTAGTCCACGTCAACACACGATACACGCTTGAAGTAGATTAACACTCTCTCCATATAAGCGCTTTCATTCCTCACACCTGAAATCTATCATTACGCAACAAACGTTTAATCACATCCATCCATTCGCTCCTGTACACCTGTTTCATAAATCTGTCACTTACGCCCACTCCTCTAACTACGAATCTATAAACAAATGCAGGAAGCATCGCCTACGGTACAACTGACCACAAAGTAATTTGAGGATGTTTGACAACGGGAAATATACCGGACCTGACAGTGTTTTTTAGTGAAAATCCGAGTCGATATTTTCCAGGATATAATAATATTATTTACGTAAAATATGATAGAAATAAAACGAGGAAAATTTTGGAGTTCTGTTTCATGCGTAATAACCCAGCTAATCGCGATTACATTAATTTTTGAGGTTATGAAGCTTTAGTTGTGGTTTTAGAAATTTAAAAATATCATATCGTTTATAAATTTCTAGCACTGAAATGTGTCATGTTGTAGAACAATATACATTGAATGTGCATTGTTAAAAGTTAAGAATTTCATTGTTCCTATTATTTTATTTAAAACTGTTCAGAATATTAATATTAACACCATTTTCTACTATGTATTAATAGAATAGAAAATAATGTGCAGTTTATAATACAATAGATGAATTAAATGTATTTATTCCTGCCATTTTGTTCTAGAATGGATATCCTATTCAATTCAATATTACAAATTAATTTCATTATAATGCTTATGGCATACTGGTCGAAGAGCATCGATGAGCTCTTCGATGAAACAACAGAACGCACCCTTCATTGACAAACAATAAAAGCTTCTAAAGTTGAAAAAGAAAAACTAAATTTCAAAAATATGCTAACGTGAAGTGAGACACAAAAGATACGAGTGAAATGAGATACGTTCGTTTCATTGATGAGTTCTTCGATGGAAATAGAGGAGCCTCTAATTTTCGTCGATGACGGGTGCGTTCTATTGTTTCATCGAAGAGCTCGACCAGTGTGCCAGAGGCATAATATATACAAAAATAGAATAAGATATTTCTCCATTCCTTAAAATTATCTCTTTTTTATTTGAAACTTTAGCTTAAACATTAACCATTTTAGAAAAAAATTGTCGATTTAACATTTTTACTTTTATCTAACCATCAATGCTGAAGTATTTTTTTGTCATATAATATTTTAATTTTAAAGTTAAATTTATGACAGAAAAATTCGGAGACCTTCTGCTTGCCGAATAGAGCTGCTAACCGCTACACCACGTCATCTAGGTACAGAGTATGGCGTCAACCAAGTTCTTCTGTCATAAATTTAATTTTAAAATTTATCATCGGCACTGTAATTTCAGTCATATCCTGTAACAAAAATTACTTCGTGGTATGATTTCCTTTAAATCAGAAGATATGTCGCTCTGGACGAAACACGGGTTCAATATCTATCATATAAGATTGTTGAGATCGATGCTGCGTTAGACACTATGACAGAAGAATTCGGTTGACACTATACTTCATACCTAGGTAATGTGTTGCAGCGGTTAGTAGCTCTGTCTGGCATGTACAAGGTTCCTGGTTCCAATCCAGGCGTCCCTCGAATTTTTCAGTTATAAATTTAACTTTAAAATTCATCAATCCTGATAAATATTTTTACAAAAGAACAACAATATTAAAGAGTTTTCTAAAATGTCATTATTTATTTATGCTACGCTGTACAACAGGAATTTAATCCCAATTACAGTACAGGGTCCGCACTCACCGAGCCGCAGTGTAGTAGTTAATTTATAATTTTTAGCTTGAGTGAGATTCGAACTCGGGATCTCCGGATTCGAATTCCGTATCGCTATCCACACCACCGTACTGACGGTTATTTAACTGAATTTGTATTTCTCAATAAATAAAATACACCCTGTATAGTATAATAAATACATTACAGTAACTAATTATTTTCACATAAGATTTGTATTTGATATTGATACATAAAATTAACTGTTAAATGTATATTAAAAGAGTAAAGATCAAATTTTAAATAATTATACAATAATTGATACAAACCATAATGATATAATTCATATTAAAGTAAACATAAAATGATTGTTTATTTCTGTTTATATCTAACATTTTGTAATAAATAAATTACACAAAATGCGCAATATTCTGAAACCCCAATAACCACGAATAACGTCAACAGTATTACTTTATTTTATTTAATTCCTTGATAAATAAAAAAATATATATATTACGCATTAGGGATATTTACATTGGTTTGCGGCTCATAAAGAATTCTAGCTTCGGAAGGAAGTGGTTGTTATTAGATTACAGAGAACAGTGTATATCAAACTTTTAATAACTATATATACGCTGTGATTAAGAAAATTAAAAAAAGTAATTTTTTTGCATATTGATCATGAATATTTAACAAAAAATTGTAGAAATACATTTTTAACTATTTACCCATTACTGGGTGTGGCACTCTGCTGAAGCAGATATGTGATATATTTATGTACGTGAAATGTGGTTACCAGCCGTCAAGTCACGGCCCTCAAAGATGTTAGTAATGGGGGAACCACAGGGATAATTTTAGTGCTGTGAAAACTGTTTGTCGGTTGTGGGAAACGAACCCTGATTCCCAAATTCACAATCCAATTTAATACCCCATTAAACTTTTTTTTAAAGCATAAGAAATACTAAATTCTGATTGGTTTAATTATATTTTTTTTTTCTGAATTTTTATTTATTAATCTCCAAGGAGATCGATTTAAAATTTGCCAACATTTAAATTTTAACGTCTGTCAAAAATAATTTTTAATTATTATCTCTGTAAAATCAAACTAATGAAAAAGTTACGTTTTCAACACGACACGAAAGCATCTTTTTTCGCTCACTTGATTAATACACTTCGGCTTCAAAGTTGTACATCAAACTTCAAATTCATAAAAAAGTATTACTTTTATTACTAATTGTACAAATTGTTTAAACATCAATTTTCTAAATAAAAATTGCACCAAATTATTTGAGATATGTATCATATCAAATTGTCATTTTGATTCTATCATTTTTATTTTTCAAGGAAACAACATATTTTGTTTTTTGCGTTTTAATGACTTGAGAAATGACGTAATTGTCAATCGTACATTATAGAATTTAATTACAATAATATTTATCATAAATAAAACTAATTTCAAAATAAATTCGTTCTTATTATATCAATAATAGATAATATTAATAAAATAATAGTACACATAAATAAAATTATGTGTAAAAAATACAGTTACGCTACATTTACTAAACTAATAGAAATAGTTCTGCTAACTCTGTTATCAAAGAGATAAGCGTCCCACGACAGCATACATTTCATGATTGATATAAAACTATTTTTATTTTAAATCTGCATTTCATATCATAATATCAAATATTTGCTAACTCCCCCTAAATCCGTTGGATATATTTTACATTAGATACTAATATGAAAACATCGCAGCAAAATAATTTATTCAATTTATGAGAATAAAAACATAATTTAGTTATGTGAGTTTACGCTGCTACGAAACAACAAATAGATAAATGAATTATCGAACATTTAGATTATAATAAATGAAGCTATTTCTATTTCTTACAGCTACTTTTTATAGCTTAACACTACTTTTTATAGCTCAAAACTACATTTTGTAGTTTAAAGCTACTTTTTATTGCTGAAGCTAATTTTTAAAGCAGTTTTCAATTTCAACCCACACAAAATACTTATTTGTTGTATACTCTAATATATTAACTGAAAAAAGTAGCTTCAAAATTTAATAGCTACTTTAACATTAGTTTTTACCTATAGCTGCTCTATTTTTTTTTCAAAATATAGCTAATACGAAACAACAAATAGATAAATGAATTATCGAACATTAATATTAATATCTAGTGAATCGAAAAATTTACTGTGAAGTATACACTATTGTATTACTTATTAAAATATTTAATGTGAACATTACTTGATTGTTCCCATATTCAGAACGGATGTTAGATAAGTAAGATTATCATTGTTTTGTTTCTGTTACACGAGGAAAATATTATTTTTATATATTAAAGCAATCTGCAAGCTATTAAAATTACGAGACGAAACAATTATATTTCTCGTCTCAAATATTCGAGAGAAAACGATAATATTGTTTGCTATGTGACAAGAAATACGAAAATTCTTAAAAATTATAATTTTGATCTAGCTATTTATACTTGCAAAATCCGTAGATATGGTTTAAAATTATTATACAACTGATTTAAACAAATTGTATATTTATTAACTTTTTTAAACTTTTTAAAAATCGTAAAAAATAGTCAATATTACAGTATCAAAATAAGTATTTTGCTCACATTCACTTTTTTTCATGTTCCCTTGGTTACAACACAATAATAGTACAAATTTATTTTCAATGCGCATACGTTTTCTAATAATTTTAAGATGCAATCGTAAAAAAAATTATGTGTGTATCACGAGCGTAAAGTGTCTTTGTTCCTCTTACACTATTGCAGCTCTCGCCTTCGGCTCGCGCTGCAATTACCGTGTTCGAGTAACAAAAAATCACTTTACACTCTTAATTCACAAATAACTATTTTTTACATACATACATACATAACATCACGCTATATCCCATTAAATGGGGTAGTACGAACCCGTCAACATTCTCATCCTGACACACGATACTCGTTTCGACCACATTAACACTTCCTCCATACGAACTCTTTCTTTTCTCACAACCAAAATCCATCATCACGCAACAAACATTCATCCATTCGCTCCTGTACACCTGTTTCGTAAATCTTCACTTACGCCCACTTCTCTAACAACGAATCTAAAAGAAATGAAGGCAGCATCTCCTGCGCTTGTTTAAAAATACATTTAACACAATTGCAGTTACACACTGTATAGTAAAAATTGAAAATGAAGTAAAAAAAATATGAGGAAGGAAGGGAGTATCTTTCTGCGCTTGTTTTTGAAACTGAATTCCACACAATTTTTGACAGTTGTATAAAAAATATTGTTTGTATATCGTATGCGAAATTCTTGTTTTTTTGTCGCGTTCGAACGAGTGATAACTAATTTCAATAATGCGCTGCTTTTTCACATTTATTAATAATGTACCTTCTTTTACAGAGCCCCAATCGAAATACAGTCCTCCAGTAATAAAAGATGTTAGTAAACAAGAAGTAATAGTGGACGCAAAACGTAGTCTAACGTTATTATGCGAAGGAAAAGAAAAGATAACATGGACATATCCGAATAACACGATCGATGTAAATATTTAATATTTATATTTGTTGTCATACTAATTATACTTTTAACAATTTCAGGGAACTTACTGGTCAACAGTAGATGTGCAAACATCAGAAGTAAACGGAAAATATTTCTCAAAATTAACCATATTAAATGCTTCGTACGTGGACGTCGATTTTTATTATTGCCATGCAGAAAACTTTCCATTTAATGACACGGAGCGGTCCACTAAAGTTTATATCTATGTTCGAGGTAAATACACCTAAATGTTTAAGGTGTCCAAATATAAATACATCTTTAAATTTAATAATAATCAAAAATACTCTCAATGTCTTCATATAATTTAAATGCAAAATTTAATTTTCTTCTATTTATTATGAAACTTTTTCTTGTTATAAAGAATTTCGAGAAATTGTGCTCAAACCGAAAAGACGATGCACGTCATCAATAATTATGTCGTCATATTTACAGATATATACAGAAAGTTTCACAACTTCAAGATAAAAATGCGTAAAATGTATTGCATTCCTCATGAAGTACACTTGTTTAGTGCCACTGCTTTGAGAGTTATTTCTAATATATCAATTTTTAAATTATAAATATTTCCTGTATAGTGAAATTAATTTTGTGAATTTAATTGATTTTTTTTTATAATTCGTGATTAGTATATCATGTAGTATCTACCATTTGATTATTATCTTGAAGTTGCGAAACAGCCTGTATATATTGTGCAAGAAACGATTTTATTTTAGGTATAGCTATAGCTTTGCTAAATATGATAATACATAGCTATAGTTTATAGACATTTTCCTCTTGTAGCTTAGAAATAATGACTGGTAGCATAAGCTCTGTTTTTGCTTGTTTTAAGAGCAATGTTTTTGAGTGTTTTAGCTATCTCTAACATGTTAAAACCGTTCTCTTAGAACATCCAAAAACAGAACTTGTGCTACTAGCCAATGTTATAATAACTGAAGCTATTTCTTACAGCTACTTTTTATAGCCCAGAACTACAGTTTATAGTTTAAATCTACTTTTTTATTGCTGAAACTAATTTTTGAAGCTGTTTTATTTTCAACCCACACATAATAGTTATTTGTTGTAGGCTCTAACATATTAACTTTTAAAAAGTAGATTCAAATTTTTTTTTTCAAAATATAGCTCCAATACATTTTTAAAAAGTAGCAATACTTTTTTAAGTATCTTGTCCAGCTTCGAAGTTATGACACAGTTTTTGTGCGATATTTAGATAAATATTATTTAATTATGAATTTTCAGACGAGGACCATTTGTCTGCGTTACCAGTAGAAGATATCGTGTTTATAACTGCCATCCAAAACAGCAATGTTATTTTACCTTGTCGACCAACAGCTCCTGATGTCAGTGTCAAACTATTTGATATTAATGGCGAAGAGGTAAGTTTAAAGTAAATCTAAACAATATTTGTTATTTATTTTTATAGTGCTACAGTAATCAGTTATATGTTGAACGTATTACTCACATTTTATTATTTTATGTACCTATATAGAATGCGAATTAAAAGGAGAGAATTTAATACTTATAAATAAAATAGTGACAATTTTTGTTCATTTTGTGAAAGATTACAGAGTATACTAGGTGTTCTGAAAAATTTTCAAGCAATTATATTCATATTTCAGATTTAGAAACTACATCAAAAAGCGCGTTAAACTACATAAAAAGTAAAATTATTCTATTTCCGGTATAAGTGCCACAACTTTCTTATTTTAAATGTATTTTGTTTTTCAAAATTTGGGTTCTACATGATATTCTAAATTCAACTAAGTATAGTATGTGCATTTTTCTTTCTAAATCAGCTTTAAAAAACCTTTTATTCAAATATATAAGTTAACAAGTTACCTTTTTGTGGGGGGTGAGCTTATTTTTTTGACTCCTTGTTTAATTACACTGTTATCTTTCACCGAACTAATTTTAATTTTTTAACAAAATTAAAACAGTACTCATTATAAAGACAAAAGAAAAAATGTCATTTTTAATTAAACATCGAAGAAAATATATACCATAAATTTATTTTATCGTGAAACTTAAGATTTGCCAAATCCATGGTTACAAATTTGACACCAATGTATCAGAACGTTATTTTAAAATGAAGCAAAGTTGCCATTTGTATTAATTAGTGTCGCATTGTTATCAACGATTCGCTACCTGTAAATAATATATGCAGTTGAAAAAAATGTTGTTTTTTTTTTAACTGACCAATATAAAAATAGAATGCCCTGCTATGGCTACCGATCTAACACCACTGGATATTATTACTGGGAATTTTTAAAATTCAAAGTATACAATGGCAACATTTTAACTTTAGAAAAATTAAAAATTTAAATTCAAAACGTGTCTGGAATTATTACAGCTGCCTAAATATATTTTATAAATGAGTTCTATAACCGACTAGGGTATTGTTTGGCAGCAAATGAAGGAATTTTTGAAATTTATTATAATTATTGTTTAATTATATTTCTTCTAATTGTTCAATATAATAGTTTCATCAATAGTATACTGTAACACTACTGAGGACAGAGTTTCATTGCAAAACGAGTACGAAAGTTGGAGCACGAGTGTTCCAATAGTACGAATTTTGCAAATTCCCTTTCCCACATGCGTTACATACTATTTTTTCAACATTAAACGTGAAAATTACATTTTTACATTTGCGATACATTAAATTTAATAATTATTTTATATAAATCAAAAGAGTTGTATTTGCACATCTCGTTTCCTTGGTCACCAAGTCAAACTACATTTCCCTCATTCATTTTAATTGTGATAGAAACCGTTTTCCTCACTAGTGAGGAAAACTATTTAGTTTCATTACTAGTGATGGAAACAGTTATTATCACAATTAAATGAAGTGTTATTTTCAGAAGTAATCTTGTAAAAAATATTTTGCATCCTCTGATACATTGCTGTCAAATTCATGGAAATGGCAAATCTCATATTTCATATTAAAATAAACTCACAGTAGAGGGAACATTTCTCATATTATCACTATTGTTTAATACTTTACAATTTTATTTTCAATAAAGGTTCAGTACGGTTCAAAGTTTGCCCAACACATTGGTTTCGAAGTAAAAATGAATCAATTCGATTCTCATTACATCTGCATATTCTCACGAAATGGAATCGAAGAAGAATTAACAATCGTTGTCACAGTAATAAGTATGTATTTTACATTGTTTCATCATTTTCATATTTCCAGATGATTATAAGTTTCGATCAACACGTTGGTTATACACTAGAAGTAATGTCTTTGTTACATTCCGGGCATTATACTTGCATTTTTGAAAGGGGTAATAAAACAGAAGATGTAATAATAAATTTAAACGTCGGATGTAAGTAAGTGGTCATATTAGGTGTTCGGATTCTTTGTTGCATCTTGGCTTTCGTTCTTTTGATTGTGGTAATTGGGTTGGTATCTAGAGCTTTTTGTCGTTTTGGGTGTTGCGATTATTTCTTATGTTGTCTTTACTTTGTTGGTTTGTTGTTTAACATTCTGTTACTTATTACTTCATGTTTTAATTTTACTGCTAATATTAATATCATTTGTCACAAAGATGGAAAATCATACTTCTTTTTGCTTTTAGCTTGTTTAGTTCTAAATAATCCTTATATATTTTTTAAATCAAAACATAATGTAATTATCGTAAAAGAACCGATTTTCCATCTCTGAATACAATATACAACAGTATGTTCAGATTACAAAATAAACTATTACAATTTTAATCATTACAAAAGTTGTAGCTCTTATAATTCTTGAGATTCCAGTGGTGGTTCTCGAAATCTGACCATACTGTATACAGAATATCCCACGACTGCTGCACCATAGTCGAATAACTTAGATAATATTTTTTTATAACTACAGTGCGGAAAGTACTCACTTTTCAAATTCCTTTGCGTGCGAAAAGTGACTGCCATAAACACAAAAATGACAGTGAAACAATGACTGCTACAATTTTTTGTATTATTTGAGAATATAAAAAAAATACATAATTTCATTAGACTCAACAAAATTTAAAAATTATTTAATAAAATATATATTTATCTTCGTTATATTAGTTACTGAATTGTCATTATAATTGCAACTTGATACGTGACGCTATTTATGCATTAAAACAAAACAAGTAGTGGGTTCATTGAAAATAAATTTATATAGCCAAGGGGATCGAAGTAGAAACAACCCTGAACTAAAAGTAATCAGAGAAGCAATAGTAGTGTAAAACTCATTTCCCCTATTCATAGTATATGGCGCAATTTTCGTGGGAAACCTGTATATGACATGAAAAAAGATAATCTGAAGTAGATAATACATTGATACAGTATTTTCAAAATAATAAATTTTTCTAATTTTAAGTAGCTATTACGGAGTACGTCCCAAAACCATACATTGAAGCTCCTAATAATGGAAAAACAAAAATTGGTGACACATACATTTTGAATTGTACCGTCACGGTGGACCAAAATGTTTATTTTACTTTGAATTGGACAACACCAAATCCCTCTGCAGTAGAAGTAATTATTTTTATAAAATTAGAATGTTGCAAACAATAATATACTTTTACATGATTAGACCGGAAGAATAACGATGACTACAGCAGCTGCGTCCAACGTCCACAGCGTAAGATATGGATCAAGTTCATTGACTATAAAAGACGTTCATTTTGAAGATGAAGGACTATACACCTGCATTATTACAGATCATACACATAAAGATAATGCTGTATCGAAGAATATTACTGTTTTCGGTAAGACATCTTTAACAGAATCCCATAAATATTAATAATAATAATAACAATCTCTTTCAGATGAAGTTGGTTCTTACATAAATCTTGAAGAAGAAACTGGAATGTCTACAATAAATAAGACAGCCGGAACGCCAAGTATTCAGTGGGTCATTCAGATTGAATCTTTTCCACCAGCAGAGATATCTGGGTAAAATTATTGTTACTATTATTATCAACAGTGAATTTATTTCAAGTTATTCTTTATAGTTATAATAACAAAAGAGAAGAAATTACCTGGACATCAAATAAAAACGCCAAAAATTCGCTTGAATACAACAAAGCAAAAACCAAAGCAACATTAAAAATTAATCAATTGACATTAAACGATTCAGGAAATTATCAAGTTATAGCAAATAATGGAAAGACCAAAAAGGAATTAAATTTTACGCTCATAGTTACAGGTAATATTTCGCCCATATATTAGAATAATATTTTTATATTTTAAACAAAGTTTTAGAACCGAATCTTTTACCTCAATTTTAGTACAAAAATTATATGAATTTTGAAATATATATAAATATATCATCACGCCTTTTACCCATTACTGGGTGTGGCACTCTGCCTAAGCAGATCTCGGTAAGTCGCGTGAAATGCGGTTACCAGCCGTCAAATCACGGCCCTCAAAGATATTAGTGGAGAGGGAGCCACAGGAGTAAATTTTTAAATTGGTGAAAATTGTTTGTCGACTGTGGGGATCGAACCAGGGTTCTCAAGATCCACAGGCCGACTCGATACCACTGAGCCATCTACCCCATTTTGAAATGTACATTATAAATTGTGAAATTTTTACTCAATCATCAATTTATAACTTCAATAATAATGTTTTTATACAACAGTTTTCAACTTTTACAAAAAAATAAGTAATATAAATTATGTAAATTGATTTAGAATCAGAATTAAATTCTCAACAAGTTTTATTTGAAACATTTTTCTGTAATGTAATGAAGAAAGCAGGTGTAGTAAAAAACTTATTTATATAAGACCATAACGGAAAATAGGCATTTCTGCCTATAACCTATAAAACAGGTTTCATGTATAAATAATATTTTGTGTATCATGTGCTCAAAATACTTTTGACGCCCTTGTAAAGTGCTAGACATCGGCAAGCTTTCACTTGTGCGACAAACTGTCACTTTGCACTCTAGGTACACACGTAACATTTCAAATGAAACATATATTTCTTGTAAGAAAAATGAGTTAATAGATAGGATCTTGATTTATTTGTATTGTATTTTAATATGAACAATATTTTACAGATAAGCCAACAGTACATATTGAAAGTCCAAATTATCACATATTTGGTGAAAATTCAAGTTTACTTTGTAGAGCAGCAGGTAATCCAATACCTACTATTGACTGGTTTTTTAAGCCTTGTCAAAATAATTCCTGCAATTTTACTAAATTACCAGTAAGTATTGTTTAAACAAACAAACTAGCAACAATATGTAAAATTGTTAAATGTACATTTTAGAAAGGAATGTATACATCAAAAACTATGGGATTACAAAAAGTATCTACATTAAAAATAAATGCAACTATCACTGGTTTAATTTGTTGCCGTGGTTCAAATGTCTTAGATACAGATAATTATACACAAGGATTTTATGTTACAGGTAAATAAGATTTTTTTTTGCATATTGATCATAAAAGTCGTTTTCTTCTAACTACAAATCATATCAACTATTTTTTCTACGTTTGCTATGAAAAGTTGAAAATTAAGCTCTCATTTGTCATCGTAAAGTTGACGTTTTCTGTCGAACAATCGAAAAGTTATTTTGTCGTGCGTCTCCAATGGCAACATACGAAAAAGATATTAGAAGCGCGCATACTTCAACAGTTTCCAGGGATACACACAAAACTGAAACTTGTCAGATTTATAGTTGATAGAACAAATTAATTTTTTTTCTACGATTGCTATGAAAAGTTGAAAATTACGCTCTCATTTGTTATCGTAAAGTTGACGTTTTCTGTGGAACAATAGAAAAATATCTTTTTTGCGCGTGTCCAATGGCAACGCGCGAAAAAGACATTAAATGCGCGCTTATTTCAATAGTTAACAGGGATACAAACAAAACATAAACTTGTCATATTGACAGTTGACAGAATGAATTTATTTTAAATACGTATACGTTTTTAAATGATTTTAAGATGCAATCGTAGAAAAAATTTATATGTATCACAAGCGTCTTTGTTACTCGAGCTCGAGTAACAAAGAATCACTTTACACACTTAATACACAAATAACTATTAGTATGTATACATTTTTTAATAATTTAAGATGCAATCGTAGAAAAAATTATGTGTCATGAGCGTAAAGTGTCTTTGTTCCTCGTACACTATTACAGCTTTCGCCTTCGGCTCGCGCTGCAATTACAGTGCTCGAGTAACAAAGAATCACTTTACGCTCTTAGTACATAAATAACTATTTAAAATCGTTCTAATTATAATTTATTATCTTATTGGAGATCATCATTTAATTTTTGTTTCCGTAAAATCAATTGAATATCAATATGCAACAAAAATCCGTGTACAACACGTAATAAAAGCATATTTTTTCACTCATTTGATTGATACTTCAACTTCAAATTCATTAAAAAAAATTGCTTTCATCACTAATTGTACAAATAACTAATAATATAATACGAATCAATGTTTTTCTAGATGTGTTAGACGGATTTAATATATGGGGTTTAGATAAAAGTAACCAAGTTGCTGCTGGAAGTCAATTGAAACTTAATTGTGCCGTATCAAAATATAATTATACAAATGATATACAGTGGCATATTCGAAACGGAGACGATTTAATACCAATTCGTTTAAATAAAAGTAAGGAAATAAAATGGTATTCGTTATTTTATTATATTATTCGGATTTCTTTTTTCTAGAGTTTGAAATAGAACGAAATAGAACAGAGTATACGTACAGAGTAACTTTAATTGTAAATAATATAGCAAAAGCAGACAGTGGCACATATGTCTGTGTAGCAAAATCCTCGGAAACGTTATTTGATGCTGAACTAGGAAAAACAATTATTGTTAAAGGTATTCGATCGTATTATAGAAATTAATATTTTAACATAAATATTCTAAAATTCATTGTAAATGTTATCGGCAAAGTATGGAGTACATTAAAATTTAATGAAAATTTTGCCGTTCAGCGTATATTTATGGGTAAAGCAGTCGATGTAGGGACTCAGGATTTCAATATATATTTTTTAATTTTTGCCGATGATACAGACACTATACCGATCACTTAAGCTAGTATCTCTGAGTCAATAAGATGAAAATAGCTGAAAAATTATCCAATTTTTGTGTTTGGAATTTTGCACATTGCCTAACATAAATACAAAATATTTTTAGAATTGAAAATTGCATCTAATAAAACGTTCGGTATTATGAACCACAATTATTTCTTGAGTGTAGTTTAATAAACATAACATTTCAGTCAAAATTTAAATCATAGTTAACCATAAATATTTATATTTCCGGCCAAAATATTTATTTATTTTTTTAATTATTATTAAATATATTTCACATACTCATTATAGATCCAATGAAACCTAAAATTAACTACAGCAATATGAATGGAACAACAATAAAAATGAAACCAGGATATTTTGAGAAAACATTGTATTGTAATGCTTCTGGAATCCCTTATCCAAAAATAACTTGGAGAAAGGTACAAATATTTTTACCCAATTTAAATTCTTCATTTAAATATAAAATACTTTTAGGACAACAAAAACTGGGTACCAAAAAGTAATCGAATTAAATTATCGCCTAACAATGAACTAATCTTTAAAAACGTCGAAGAAGAAGATGCTGGAGTTTATGCGTGCAGAGCTACCAACTCAGAAGGTTTTTCAGAGAAAACAATTAAACTGGATATTATCGGATCGAGTAGTAAGAAACTATAACAACTAATTCATTCTTTATCCCTTATTATTTTAATTTTACTGTTATAGATTCTTGGGGCGTAACTTATATAATAATCATTATTTTACTGGCTCTGTTTTTCTTGGTCTTGGTGACTGTTCTTGTTGTAAAAATCAAAAAAGAAAAGAAGCTGCGTCGAGAATTAAGAATAGCTGGATTAATGAACTTTGAAAAGGGAGGACCAGAAAGTTTGAACCCAGATTTAGCGGTTGATGAACAAGCAGAACTATTACCATATGATAAAAAATGGGAGTTTCCTAGAGATAAACTGAAATTAGGTATTTATTTGATAAAAACTAGGCTTATTTGTATATTTATCATTTAAATCTTACAGGAAAACAATTAGGATCAGGAGCTTTCGGTGTTGTAATGAAAGCTGAAGCTTTTGGATTAGTGGAAGGAGAAACAATTACAACAGTGGCAGTAAAAATGGTTAAACGAAACGCCGATTACACCTACATCAAGGCTTTAGCATCCGAATTGAAAATTATGGTACATCTTGGTAAACATTTGAATGTTGTTAATCTTCTTGGAGCTTGCACGAAAAATGTTACAAAACGTAAGGAATCAATAACTAAATTATTTAATTTCAAATTAATTAATTATTATTTATAGGAGAACTACTTGTGATTGTTGAATACTGTCGTTTCGGAAATCTTCATAATTATTTATTAAGGCATCGTGATGATTTTGTGAATCAAATTGACTTGAAAACTGGACAAATTGATACTGCTATAGGCGTAGAATTTCTGAACCGGACTATGTCGGTTGGAAGCAATCAGAGGTAAATATACGGGGGTTTCCTTTAAAATAATAAGTGTTTTTTTGGGCGAACTAATGACTTTAGAAAAAAAATTACATACTTAAAATGATCAAGACTAATTTATCAGTAATAACAAACCTAATATTCGACAAGTGGTTGTCAAACGGTAGAACAAAACAATTTTTTTTTTAACTGATAGCCTATATAATTTTTAATCCACTAAACAAAAAATTTTCTTTTGAATTCAAATAAATATATCATCACGCCTTTTACCCATTACTGGGTGTAGTACACTGACGTGGCAAATCTCGCATGATATGCGGTTACCAGCCATCAAATGACGGTCCCCAAAGATGTTAGTGGAAGGGGAGCCACAGGGATAGATTTAATTTGATGAATATTATTTGTCGACTTTGGGGATCGAACCAGGGTTCTCAAATCCACAAGCCGACTCGCTACCACGGAGCCACCTACTACATATATTTTTTTTATTTTAACGATATAAATATGATATAAAGTTATATAAGAATTATTTCGAGAAAAATGGTATTAAAAATAATGCAATAATAAATATACCAGCAAATTATACTGGTGGCATAGTTTTATTATTTATATTATATACAGAGTGGTGACCACGACACTTGATCATAGAATATGTAAAATCATATTTTTATAATTTCCTGCATCCTTATTATTTTAGAGAAAAAAGCTTCAAATAAATTCTACATTAAAATCAATAAACATAAATAATTTTGCATGTTTTATAATGAAATTAAAAATGTTGAACATTAGCTTAAAAATACGGATAGCCACAGGCTCGATACCACTGCACCACCTACCCTATATTAATGATAGTATAACTTTTAATAAACAAATAAATAATTCCAGTGGTGGTAGAACAATAGCATTTGCTGGAGTAGACTATCGAGCTGCTCCAAATCCAAGCAGTACAACCGATTCCACTGTAGTTTGTTCTCCAACTGGAGAAGATGTAATGATCTTAAGCAACAACAGCAGTATTCAACCCGAATGGAGATCAAATTATAGAGGAGACTACAAGGGCAATGTCCGACCAACGTCAACTCATGATCTTCTATGTTGGGCTTTCCAAGTTGCGAGAGGAATGGAGTATTTGGCTTCCAGAAGAGTAAAAATTCAATAACTGTTGTGCAAGTTTTTAAATAACATGAAATAAATTTATTTTAGGTTATGCATGGAGATCTTGCAGCACGAAATATTCTACTTTCTGAAGAGAACATTGTCAAAATTTGTGATTTTGGTTTGGCTAAAAGTATGTACAAGAGTGACAACTATAAGAAGAAGGGAGACGTAAGTTTAAAAATACAAAAAGAGCCCATTATTTTTCATCTGATAAAAATGTTAATTAAGTTTCATTATCATACTATAGTCCGTTTGGTAGAAGATTATAGTGTGGTTGTATAACACGTATTTTATATTGATTTTGATTGACTGCTCAAATATGTCAAAATAAAAATATGTTCACAAAAAATAAATATGTGCAGAAGAGATGCAAAGAATATTTTTTAAAAATCAAATATTTATAATAACCCCCTCGCGCTTTTTAGCCAACTGTTATCAGCTCAAAAATATTACCCAATACTTTTTTTTGTTTTTATAATTACTTATTTTTTTATCTTTAGTGGTTGAACAAACAAAAAAACCTAAAATGTTTTGTAGTATTTTTATATTCGTACAGAGACTGGTTTGTATACGAACTTCTTGTGTTTTATAGTTTGTCAATTAATACATATTTGTTTGTGTTGCGATAACCTATTAATTTCCTACAATTTTTTTTTATACTTTGTAAATTCATTTCGATTTTTTATCAGTCAATCAGAATGAAAATGAGATACATTTTTTGCAACCATAATGTAATATCTCTCACTGAATCAACTTTAGATCAATTTTATTACTTCAGGGATGTTTAAAGTTTTTGGTCTATAAAAGTTTATTAAAAAAATTCTCAAATTCTGCACGAAATAATTGAATTATACAAAAAATATTAAATAACAAATATATTATCACATCTCATAAGTATGGCATTATGCCGTAGCAAATCTCTGTAAGTGATTTATTTATGCGTGTTAAATGCGGTTGAAAACCCTCAAATTATGGCCCCAAAGATCTTAGTGAAGGAGTAATTTTAATGTAGTAAAAATTGATTATCGGCAGTGAGAATCAAACCCGGTTTCTCGAATTCGCAGTTCAACTCGATGCCATTAGAAAAATAATAATAAATATTAAATTATAGGGTCCATTGCCAGTAAAATGGATGGCAGTAGAATCAATTCGAGATCGAGTATTTTCAACCCAATCCGATGTCTGGTCTTTTGGAATTGTACTATGGGAATTTTTCTCATTAGCTCGAACACCGTATCCTGGCATGGATGCTGATGAACGTTTGTACAACAAATTAGTAGATGGCTATAGAATGGATCAACCGGAATACAGTACCAAAGAAATGTAACTAAACTGTGCGGTTTTTTTTTGTACGATTGTATAATTTTGTATATATTTTAGATATCAGATAATGTTGGAATGTTGGCATGCAAAACCTGTCTACAGACCATCATTTACAAAACTAGCTGATGACTTAGGCAATATGTTACAAGACACAGTTCGAAGACATTACATTGATTTGAACGACCCGTATATAATGATGAACAACGAGCACTTAGAAGGTCATAGTGACTACCTCGCCATGTTAAGTCCGCCAGATTATGGAAATCTGGCTTCTCCCGGTCCCGATTACGTCAACGGGAAAACATTCCCGCCAGAAGAACAACCAGCCGAGGCTTCAGGTTACCTTAAAATGGATATCTTTAGTCCACGAAGTACTGACGGTTCTATATTCGACTTTGAAATGTCGAAGAATAAGAATGTCAATGGTGAGCCAGCAAGTGGGATAGAATTACTGCCCATGTTGAACGCCAATGAATCCGATAGTGATTTATCTCCAACATCGCCGACTAAAAGTTTCGCTAATCCGAATTATCAGACTAATCCAGCAGTGGATAACAAAGAAAATAGTGCGCCAAAGAAAGACAATATCGTACCTACGAGTGATAATTACATTAATATGCCTCAACAAAAAAGTGCAATGAAAAATAATTCTGACTCTTTCACGAATCCCAGTTATATACATATGAATAACAAAAGTTCGACAGCAGAAGAAAATGACAAAAGTAATTATGTAAATAATCATAGTCGAGACTGGGAAAAACCTATCGTTTAATAATAACATGCTACAACTAAAGCTGCACTCACAGCTCTTAACATAGTTACTGCTTTTGTCTTCGTCGGGTAGATTGGACCATTTCCAGCTGTTGACACAAGCATTGTTTTTGATTTGTTTCTTCACATGCCTGGCCTGTATATACAAAATGCATATTCAAAGTATAGGAAGTTTTTTTTTTATTAGTATACATGGAGTATGTGTCATTACCATAGTTACAGTTAAAATAATTGACAGCAATATATTAAAGCGTTTTTTTTTTATTAGTAAACATAGGAATAATTAACATGGATTATGATAGTAGTCAGTTATAATGTAAGAGACATTTCAAATCTAAACAAAAAAACACATCATCAATATTTAAATAGTTTATTGCCGGGATTACTCTGTGCTGTAATAATTCCAAAACTTCACCCCCATTTAAATTTTCATTTTATAAAATAAGCCCCTCTATTCTATCCCTTATTAACTCTGTCAAACAAACTTTAAAGTTATTGACAGCAATGTTAATTATCCCTATCACTTTAATTGTATCTATAATAATGACACATGCTTTATATATACTAATAAAAAAAAATCTCCCAGTATAGAACATTATTAAACGATAGTAATTAGTCTGTTTAGTTTGCTACTATTTTAGGTTTGTGGATAATTAATTAAAGCCAAAATAAACTATTCTAGATTAAAACAACAACTAATCAAAGGCAAATGTTTGTAGTTAGCAAACTTTTATGTTAGTATTTGTTCTAAAATTGTAATTGTAAATAGATTGACGTTATTCCGCATGGCAAACATTTCAAGGTTGAAACAAACGACAAAAACAGTGACTATGTTAAAAGTTCAGAAGAATAAGGCTTAACTTAATAGGTACTTATTGTCTTGTATTTCAGTGATTCAGTATTGTATTAAAGACAACTTTTTTATATTATTTTGATTGTAGATCTTATAGGTAATTTTTCTGTACTTAAAGTATTAATTTAATTTAGTTGTGTATATATGAGTATTTACATATCACTGTCATGCATAGAGACCTGCTAGTCATTTTTTTGTACGGACTGGTGTATATTATTCATAGATAATAAGTATACATTAAATACAATCTAGATATCTAGAAGTCTCAACATTAAGCTGTTGTCATATCTGTATGATTTTGTGATATGCATTCTAAAAATCGTAACAAACAATAAATTGCATTATTACCGAATTTTGTTCGATAGGAAAAATAGCGATTCTATCATGCAGATGTGTTTTAATTTTTTTGTGAATTATTAATTGTGAAGTAATTAATAAATATTTACGTAATTAAAAATATAATTATAAGATATGCTTAAAACAACTTCCACTGTCAATTTTTTGTAAATTATGTCCCGTATCTTTTATGAAAATAAGTATTTTTAAAAATAATTTGTAAAATGTTTGACAACAAAAAAGTACTATGTTAACAGTTCAAGTTGTTTTGAAAATACTATACGTGTATAGGTATTACCTATTTTTAAAATGTACAAAATAATTATTTTATTGTAATTTTATATTTTAGTATTTCATAAATACACATTTATAAATTGATAGCAATGAATTATTCACAATTACTAAAAACTCTTATGGAATAGGGAACATCGTGAATAGTTGTATTATTATAAAATTTCCTCTTGGCGAGAAGATCATCTCGTAGTTTCCTTCTGTATTCAAGCCACTTTTTGTCGCTAATATATGCTTTAAAGACTGCTTGTCTTGTTGGAATTCTGTTATATAGAAACTGTTCTACTCTCGTCCAGACATTTCCTTTATTATGTTGAATGAGCCAATATGCAGGGATAAGAAGAATTCTAACGGGGGTCAAGGCAATCACGCGTCTATTTTTCATCAATGGACCTTCCAAAAAGGTTGCTCTTGCTCCCAATGTGCAAATCTATTACACGTAAAAACAATACTTATACAACAAAATGTTACAATACTTCAAGTACAAAATTGAATGACAGATACTACATAATCAACTCATCTCAAATCAAAAAGTTTTTTAAATTCTCATAATTATTTGCATTTCACATGAAGTATACATTTTAGTGCCACTGGTTTGAGTTGTTTCTAATATATTTTATAATTAAATTATAATTAGAAACACTAAGTGGCTCAGTGATATCGAGTCGGCCTGTGGAATTCAAATAATTTTCTCCACGTTAAAACTACCCCTGTGCCTCTCCCTCTATTAACATCTTTGAGGGTCATGATTTGACGGCTAGTAACCGCACTTCA
This sequence comes from Pterostichus niger, assembly GCA_947425015.1. NCBI lineage: Eukaryota > Metazoa > Arthropoda > Insecta > Coleoptera > Carabidae > Pterostichus > Pterostichus niger. The sequence goes on along the minus strand of OX380344.1, from coordinate 21,569,436 downwards.
CGCGCATAAATATATCACTGACCGAGATCTGCTCCGGCCATACCCAGTAATGGGTAAAAGGCGTGATGACATTTATTTTATTACAAACACTACTAACATTAATTTATATAATGTTATATAATAAATAAATTGACTATAACTCTCAAACCAGTAGCACTAAAAATGTATATTAAACTTAATTTTGTGATTTTTTAAAATTACTTGAAACACCTGTATTCAGGGTTCAATATGAATTATAAGTAATACATACTCATTGTCCGACTTTCAATAACTAACTAAAGAAGCTTCTCAACAAATATCGAAATAAAATAAAAATATATGGAACGATAAATTAATAAGAATATGCAAAATGTTTCCAAGGTTACTAAAACCAATGGCTGGTAGCACAAGCTCTGTTTTTGCTTGTTTTAAGAGCAGTGTTTTTGGGTGTTTTAGCTATCTCTAACATGTTAAAACCGTGCTCTTAGAACACCCAAAAACAAAGCTTGTGCTACCAGCCAATGTTATTATATAAAAGGCCTAAAATGTAAAAAAAAAACAGAAGCATTGAGAGATAAACTTGGCTGCAAGATACACTTTTTCCGAGAGTAATTTAAGCAATATTTATTTTGTAAGAACTATGTACGTCCATTTATACATAAATACACACGCTATTTATTTAATTATTGTAGGTATATAAAATTAGAAATATGATAATTAGAAGAACTATTTAATTGTCCTTATTATAAAAATTAATTGAACAACTGAAATTTTTATATAAAAAGACTTAATCAATGTCGTACAGATTACTAAAATCATTAGAAATCTGATACATATGTATTATGTCACTAGATCGCCACATTGATAAACGAGCTCTAGTGTTCGATTTGTTTAAAACAAAATTATATAAAAAAGCCAAAAAAATGTACTTTCTTAGGGATAGTTACCCCTTTGGGTGTGTCAGTGCTACAGATAAAGTTGCCGATAACTATCCGCGAGATAATGGGAAAATATCGCATCAATAAATGAATTCAATTATGCTATTATTTCAATATGATACTTTTTATTTATATCTATCATCCAGCCTGTCGTAAATAAAATATTTTACAATCAAAAATTGTACTGTATATTTACTGCATAACAACTAATTAATTTGTTTTATTAAAAAAATTAGAATCTAATTAATGAACTTTAGAAAAGATGGCAGTAGAGAAAATAAATATAATAATTATATGATGGCATTAAAAAGAAATGTTTCCTATTTACGTTGAAATCTGAGAACCGAAAATTTTCGCTATTACAATACTTCCTTTACTTCGTACAAGGAAGTAAAAAGATGTTTCTTTAAATTCAGCTGGCCGAAAACGAACCTTAGCATATGTTACTTGACTTTAAATTTAATTTTAAAATTAGGGAGTGTAAATCAAACTTGCTGGTACGTAGCTACCTATCTGTTATATATAATCAGTTTATCATTTGCCTATTACCAAGTTTATTCGTGTCATTTATTCCAGCGTTTAGCAAAATGACTGTATAAAAATGTATTATAATGTAAAATACAGAAAACAATTTGAATAAATATTTAATGTGTAGAAGATGCAATTTGCAATTTGATTGTTATTTTATGTTTTTGTTCCTGTTCTTATAGATATAAGTTTTAAATTGTATTAAAAATGTATTCGATTACATACGTCAATTTAGAACTAATTTAAATGCCCTTCAAGTAGTAATAAGGTCCCTAACATTTGTTCAAATAAAAAAAATACATATGTACAACTGTACTTACATTTTAACTTTTATTTGGAACCGCATCTTTGTGTTGGACCCCAGGAACAAGCTGCCGGACATCCATTCTACTGCTTTGTTCACAACAATGTCAATGCACGTATACTATTTACTTTTATCACAAACACACATAACATACGACACTACTTCCGTTTTAATACATGAATATTGCAAACACAGAAAACGTCGTGATCGTTTATAAAATGGAAGAACATAATGTTGTCGCTGAGAAACACACCGGCACAATGAAGTGTGCCTGTCCTGAAACCTGCTGTCGGCAGCGTACGGACTTGTCTGATTAGGTAAACTTGTTTGATTAATTAAAAAATATCTACTATTTTATACACAATAAATGTTATAAGGAGTTACTAACAACGTTGTTCTATCAACGTTATAAGGAAATACATTTTTATGTATATTTTTTTTATTTGTAACTAGTTTTGTACTAAATGATCAATAAACAAAATGAAAAATGGCCTTCTCTAAATACTTTTCTGTTTAAAAATGTATTATAAATTACGTTTTTATTTACTAGTTAGTTATTTGAAGGACTTTCTTTTATATTTTATCCTAACATTAGCTCTTGTGTTGTGTGCGCGGAATTTTTATTTTTTTAATAATTATTAACCAATTAAAACCAGTTACTTTTAAAGTAAATCGATACATAATGGAAGTTATTAAAGACCAGCTTGAGACCAATTAATTTTTATATACATACATAGCAACATATATTGCTAGTCTTTATTATTCAACTGTGAAACCTTCCTAAATTATTTTTTTGCCGATTGATATTAATAGTGTAATTTTATTGACAACTACAAGCTGTTACTGCCTAAGCTATAAAAGTGCGCTTCTTTAATCTCAAATGGAATTAACATTTCTTCGTCACTTTCCATTATATATTGTAAATTTAATCAATATATAGTGATTGACAACATTTGCAAAAAGCAGAATGACATTTATATAATTATAAACGTCAAATTTCTTTTTACATAGTTACATAATGACTACAATGATGCTGATAACATTAAAAATATTGAAAAAAATCACAAAATTAATATTAATTACAAACAATCAGGAAAAAACACAGCTAAAATTAATTTAAAGCCTCAACAATAAAACTCTCGCCATGGCAGTAAATATGCTTTTACTGTAAGCATTAGAAGAGAAAATGAATTGTAAATGTAGTATTCATTCATAATATGTTAATAGTTTTAATGTTTCTTACCTGCATAAATCTTAATTTAACATTTGGAGGTAATTTCGAACGTAATCCCTGCGACATACTTTCTACAATACGCAATTCCCTTTGTAATAAATTTTTATAGGACATAATACTCAATTTATCTGTTCTCCTCCTAGTTTCTCCTTGTGAATGCATTACTTCCTCACTCATTCTAGCAGATTTTCTTAATGAAATTGATTTAATAGAATATCTGGGCTCTTGATCTTCCTCAATTTCATCAGATTTTTCTTTATTTACATCAGTATTTTTGCTGCCACTTGCTTCATTATTTTTTTCATCATATGATTCTTTACTTATTTGAGTGACTGGTTCTGTAACTTTTTCTTCATCGAATGATTCGTCCTTAGAGTACTTTTCGTCACATTCCTTCTTAAATTTTTCAGCATATGAAGGCGGTATTTCTGGAGCAACAGGTTCCGGGGGATCGTAAAGTTTATAAAATTTTATACCTCTTTTCACAGTTTCTTCTATGAACAAATGTTCTATAATTGCACATCTTCCTTCAATAAGGAAATAAGTATTCACTTGCCTTCCCTTTTTAATTAGCCTGTCACCAAATACCACTTGATTTGGTACATACGATTTTATTGTGGACAGGATACAACATTCTCTAATTGCAACGCTGTCCCATTGGTCAAAATATACAAATTTTGTCATTGCTTCTCGAATATCGTCCCATCGTTGCATTAAACTTGCTTTAAGTACTCGGTCGAAATCGTCTTTCTTCAGAACTAACAACTCACAAGGAGCTTACGGAAAAGATAACTTTAATCAATTTTGATTTATACTATATTAGTCGATAGAAAATATACGAAAACGCTGGAGATTACAAAGAAGTTCAAATTTTACAATTTGAAATTATAATAAAATACTTGTATCTATTTTAAAAATTAAATATATTTCTCTGTAGCTCTACCGCGCTTTCATAAAAACAATAAATACTTTTAAAATTCACAATTTACCACTAAAATGTATATATAGAGAATGATTTTGCAAGTACAAATTTCAAAGTTATACTACTTCCGTGCAGCAGTTTATAAAGTCTGCTGAAAAACTAATTTATAAAGAAATGTATTGATCAAACAGTCAAACTTATCAATAGGTTATTTAGTTAAGCGAACGTGCATAATATCATGCTATATCGCATTAAATGGGGTAGCACGAACCCTTAAAATATTCACAAAACACCAATTCAGCAGAATAATCAGTCAAACACACCATCCTCTTTTCAACCACATACATATTTCCCTCCATACAAACTCATTTATACCTTACATCGGAATCAATCACGAAACAAACTCAATCACGTCCATCCATCGCTTCTATACACCTGTTTCATTAATCTTTCATTCAACGTACGTTACACATACTCAAATAGTCTCAACTTACTCACTCATCCATTCTACTAACAACAAATCTAAAAAGATAAGAAAGCAAGAGGGGAGTGTCGTCTGTGCTTGATTTTGAAAGTGAATTCCACATAAGAAAGAGAGCGTGCTTGTTTATTTAAAAGTACCAACCAAAGGTAATTCTGATGTCAGAAACTTGCGATATTTCATTCTAACACTCAAATAACTAAATTCAAATAGGCATTTTATTACATTTCCTCTAACAAAGTAATGCATCATTTACCGAGCTCTATTACGGCAGAGTGCCATATCCAATAACGGGTAAAAAGCGTGTATATATATATATATATATATTAAAGAAAATTAATCTAACGAGAACTATAAATTTGAGTAACGCCGAATATCGTACTCTACTTTTCTTAATTTTAATAATTACCTTTAGCAAACTTTCTGCTTTGATATATTTTAATACAAGAACGAAAATGTATTTTACCTATGGTGGCGACTGTTGCTGTTCGCGGTACATTGTGCAGCAAAGAAACTTCGCCAAACATATTACCAGAATAAATTTTATTAAGTTCAACTTCAACTTCTTCATTAGCAATTTCATCCCATTGTCTTTTACTTACAACAACTTCTCCCGATAATAGAAAATACAAGGCATGTGCTTCATGATCTTGTTTTACTAAGACTCGGCCCTGGTCATAATATTCAAAATATGTAACTCCTACGAGTTCTAGTTGCACATTCTGTAAATATAAACAATATTTAGTATCAATATTATTTATCTATATTTAAATATTACTTCTGGATAACGACGAAAACATTTCATTCCTCCAATATATTTATTCAGTAGTTTCTTTTCCTCGTCAGTCCGATATTCGATATTTTTTCGCAACACTGCTTTCTCCTATATATTTTTAATATACTTTATAAATTTTTTAGACAATTTCTAAAATACGTACTCTAATAGAAAGCCCTTTGCTCTTTTCCTTCTTCTTGCGCGCCATTCGAGTGACAGTTTGTTTAACATTACTTGGATCAATTATTTCTTCATCATCATCTTGTAACCAACTCAAATTGTGTATCACATGTCGAACAGCAGCTTTGAAACGTCTTTTCGCTCGTATTGACCGAAGAATTTTTTCTTCTTGTAACTAAATAAAAATATAACTAGTATACTTTATAATTATTGTTATTTGATTAAATACTTTTGCATGAATATCTGTCATTGTAAAAGATTGCTGTCAAAATTATAAGGAATATGAAAACAAAATATTTTGTGTAGAAACGTGGCCGACGTTATATGTAACGTAGACCGTAGTAGATAGTTAATTTTTTTTATTTTATATGATTTTCTATATTATGTAACTTGATAATTATTTGTTTATAATCTAATTCAATAACAACTCTAATGGGGTCGGTGGTATCGAGTGGGTCTGTGGATTTGAGAACTAGAGTTTGTTTCCCACAGACAATAAATAATTTTCACCACGTTAAAACTATCCCCGTGCCCCCCCCCCCCCCCCACTAACATCTTTGAGGACTGTGATTTGAGGGATGATAACCGCACTTCACGCGAAGAAATACATCACTTACCGAGATCTGCTCCAGCGGAGTGCCACATCCAGTAATAGGTAAAAGGCGTGATATATATATATATATATATATATATATATATATATATATATATATATATATATATATATATATATATATATATATATATATTTCATGGTAACTTGACAGTTTATCACAATGAACGCTATTCTATAAACAAGATCATTTTCCGTGATATTTTTATGTTATTTTCATTCACATTATTTACGTATATTCGTAACTATTATTTAAAAATTATATAATCACAGGTATGTAAAAGAAAATAATTAAAAGGTACTATTTTAATACTAACACCTTCGTTCGAAAGCAAAATGAATAAAAGTAAAAGATAACTAACAGAATAAAAGGTGTTAGTCACAAAATGCTGAAATATTGATCATTTACAAAATAATCATGAAAATAAGATTTATCAGGCCGCTGCGGAGTGAATACAATTTTCGTATTTGCCCCTAAATCTTATGCACCCGCTAAACCCGGCAACTTGCCGTGTTACTGTTTTTGAAACCGTGGTCTGCTAGCCGAGGGGTCTATTTACCAGGGTTTGTAATTTTTTTTAAATGCTGTTATTGTGTATTCAAATATTCGTTGTCTTATCTTCTACTTCCGAAATATCTAACCCTGATGATACGAGTTTCACAGACATTTAAGTTTTAGACGAATTTGCACGTTATTTTGTATTTATTATCTATTCTTAAAATATTTATTAGAAACAACAACAATTAAAATTAATGAATTGTTCTCAACATCAATATAAATAACAAATCATTTATAGTACAGAAATGAGAAATTGCTTTACTTATATAAATATTAAAGAATAACATCATGTATTTGACGGCTGGTAACTGCAGTTCACAAGCATAAATATATTACTTACTGAGATCTACAACGATAGAGTCCCACTACCAGAATGGGTGAAGGCATGTTAATTTTTTGTTAATTTATGGTTCAACCGGTTCAAAATTCGAAAATTTTTAAATTATGTTTATATATAATTCAGACCACGAGAAATACAGTCGTTCAAACCGCATTTCTATATTTCTTTTAGTTTTCGAGATATGGGTTCTCAAATTTGAGTTTTTAAAAAAATTCAAAAATCGATATAACTCAAAAATTAAGAGAGATATTGAAATGCGGATTGAACGAGTGTATTTTCGTGCTCTGAACTATATAGAAACATATTTTAACAAGTTTCGAATTTTGAACCGGTTCAACCAAATATTCATAAAAAATAAATATATGCTTCTGAACCATTACTGGCAGTGGCACTCTGCTGTAGTACATCTCAATATTTATGCTTGTGAACTGCAGTTACCAGCCGTCAAATCAGATTTAGCAGATAATGATCGAGTTACAAAATAAGGAGGTATTACTCTTCGAAATACTGAAGTGTATATTGGGTTGACTATAATTAAGACGACAAAATGAATGTCGAAATGATGTGAATAATTTTGAATTTCAAATTACTTTGATATATGGTACAGAATGTGTAAAGTGGATAAGGTAGAATGAATGCTGTATAACTGTTGTAGAGACGACATATTATTAGTATAATGATTATGAGATTGAGAATGTAATTAGAAGATTGGAAGTGAGTCAGTTGAGATAGTTTAATTATATGCAATATATGACGAATGAAAGACTGGTGAAATTGGGGGAACGACCTAGAAATAAATGGACATATTTTGCGGAATTGTTGCGGAAACGAGAAATGTTTAATTATGAATGTGGATGAAGTGAAAAACGTTGATGTTGGGAAATGATAGTTACAATTTTCGTCGCATCACGCCGCTTTCTATAAATTTTCGATTACGATGGAAGTCCAACACAGGTGTAAACTCGCCTTTAGTATTAACTTCACTCCGCTCAAATTCCACCAGAGTGATGTGTGCTCAAAACATGTGTTTCTAAATTCACAGTTGAAATGGCCGAAAAGCGGTCAAAGAAATATACCTGTCTAGATATTTTTTTAACTTAATTTTAGTGTTATTTATTAAGTTTTACAATAAATGTAAGTACAATTTTACTATGCAATATGAAGCTTGAAAAGAGATCATAGTAAATATATTAAATAAGGAAAATATAAATAATACGATGTTTACTAGTGCATAAAGTGCACTGCACTCATTTAGGCCAGAACTGCTAGCCTGACTGTTGTTAGCCTAATTTCCAAATAGATGTCCGCGCTATTTTGTTGACGTATGCTTTGAAGAAAATCGCAAAAAAATTTGGAGAACAATGTTTTCGTTCAGGAAGATATAGATGTTGTTTTGTTTTTCCTGAATTAGCACTTGTGTTATGCGACAGTCATTTGTTTTTAATTAATATTTATTTTGTATTATGAATTTTATTCACGCCTACTGTGATGTAAGATTTCGCGTGCTACTCTATTCGTCGTATTAACAAATACATTTGAAAGTATGCCGTTTTTTGAACTTACGTATATAGGTCGGTTATTTTGTACATTTGTGTTTTGTAATATTAACGTAACGTTATCAATATAGCACGCATTTATAAATACGTAATATTTATTTTTGTTTATATGTTTACAATCAAAATTAATTGATTTGTAAATTAATTATTTTTAATGTTGATTTTAGTTATGTTAATGGAATCATTAAAGCGTGAGAGCTTGGGGTTCGAACGGTGATCAAGAGAGTCATGGCAAATGTGGCTGGCGACCATGAAGCAGACTCTGGAACTGGGGGTTCTTCTGCAGTGACGGACAGTGGTGACGTTCCAGAAGAGGATCTCGATCGAAATAATGAAACGGACAGGGTAACGGGATCAAACGCAAATTACGATTCCGGCGATGGTAGTAGTTTAAGGTGCGAACGTTGTGATAATTTTGAAGCCCCAAATCAAACAGCATTAACCACACACATGGCTCAGTGCCAGGCAAACGCCACTACTGAAAATGAAGTGGAGGTGGAAAATAACAACCCTCCGCCAGATCGCATGCATCGAAAGATGTTTGAGTGCGATGTGTGCAATATGAAATTTTCTAATGGTGCCAATATGAGGCGGCACAAGATGAGACACACAGGAGTTAAACCCTATGAGTGCAGAGTCTGCCAGAAAAGATTTTTCCGAAAAGATCACCTGGCAGAACATTTTACAACTCATACCAAAACTTTACCATATCATTGCCCTATTTGCAATCGTGGATTCCAGCGGCAAATTGCTATGAGGGCTCATTTTCAAAATGAACATGTTGGACAACATGATCTAGTTAAGTCCTGTCCTCTCTGTAGTTATCGGGCTGGTTCCATGAAAAGCCTCAGAGTACACTTCTTCAACAGGTGAACACAAACGTTAAATAATATCTTTATACGTTTTTCTATGTTATTTTTATTACAGGCATGGGATTGATTTAGACAATCCAGGTCCAGCTGGTAGCTCAGCATCTTTGTTAGCTGCAGCAAGTCACATGTCCTTAGACGGTACGCTGAATTCATTAGGAAGTTTGTCTGTAAGTGTTGCTGCTAACTACAGCGACTCTGGTGATTCAACCGGAGCCAGATCTGCAGACAACGCAACTCCACCGATGCATTTTCTAACTCCACATGTCGAAATATCCATGGCCGATGTTCCAGCATCATTTTCTCCCATTCAGGTAAGTCATTAATATGCAAATTAAAAATTATTCCCGTAGCATCTAAAACAATTTAACGCTAAATTATTATTTCCTTTTTTTTTAGTGTGATCAGCCTCGACCAATGCAAACCGGCGACTCCTCACAGCAAAACGGTGAATGTCCTGGATCGCCACATTCAGCCGATTCCAATTCCAACGCTCCATCGAGTAGCCACGCGCAATCCACACCAGTACGCATTGATAACGAAACGAATATAACACCATCAATAAGTTTGATTCCCATTAAACAAGAACCAGCTACGGACGAAAATTACGACAAAATGCGATCTGGTTCTCTAAATGGACCAGTTAATTTAAGCACATCTCCGTCTGGGAGCGTTCAGATGCAGACAGCAACTTCCAGCAGTCTTTCATCGTTGATAAAAGTTTCACCTCTGAAATCATTGTTACGTGAAGATTTAAAACGTAAAATTGTGTCCAGAAGTTCAACACCCAGAGCTAGGTCGACAGTTTCACCGAATCCTAACCCAGAGAGTTCGCCGGGTGATCCGATAGCAACCACTACTAATGGGACCATCACTTCAACAGGGTCTGAGCAGCCATCAGATTCGACTGCTTGGAGATCTTCAGGAAAAAGAATTTTGTCCAGTCTTCAATGCATCTTTTGTGGGATTGGCTTTCCTGACCAAACGCTATACTTCTTGCACAAAGGTTGCCATTCGGATTCCAATCCCTGGAAATGCAATATTTGTGGTGAGCAATGCTCGAATGTTTACGAATTTAATTCACATTTATTGAGCAAGAGCCATCAATGAACTTGATGATATTTATTTTTGATTTGATTAAATCAGTTTGGAGGATATTTTATAGTACATTTTAGATACTTATTCATTATTAAGAGAATTCTAAATTATATTTTGTGTTTTAACAAATATTATTATGGTTATATAATTTTTACATTTTATTTTGCAATGTTTCCTGATAATGAACAAGTATTTTAACAATTAAATCATATCAGATTAATTATCATTTTATTTAGAATAGTTTTCGTTAATAATTTACTACAAAGCTATAAAGCAATCACGTTTATGGTAAAACAGTGTACAAGTAGGTTAGTTTTAATATGTTTATAGCTTTGTAAGTTATTAAAGGCTCGAAATTTGCCTATGAAATCAAGAAGGTAACATTGTGCCTGTGAAATGCCTGTTTATCCGGCCGTGCTATATAATAAATTCCGTCCATTTTAAAAACAAGCCTTAAGAGGTTTTTATGCGTAGAGATATATAAATAGGTACATATAGTATCACAGAGATATACATATACAATAGTATACATAGAAAGTTATATATAGGTGTTAAGCAAGTTTTATAGAAGAAATTAGGATTCGCCGACAGTTTGCTTAGATTATCTAGGCTATAGTACACAAGAATAGATCATTGCAAGTCCAATTGGGAGAATTTTATTGCAATATTTGTTTTAAAGGGTACAAAGTGTATAATTGTAAATTGGACTTGCTGATATAATACAGTTTTTTGAAGATGTCTATATAGAATGTATACATCACGTTTACGATCATAAAGTAGATATATGACTGTATCAAGCAATACTCGGGGAAAAGAGTTTATTTTTATGATGCGAGTAAAGTTTAAAATAACAAGTGGGATTATTGTGGAAATATTTAATTCGTTTTATTTGAAATGGACTCTTCAAATATCTGAATTATGGACACGATTGTGAGTTGTTTTAGAAGAAATGTGTACAGTATTTATTTATTTATACATACGAAACTTAATTATGCAATTATTTAGATTTATAAAGAAGCCGTGTTTGCTTATAAAATGTTTATTTATCACGTTTCGGGCAGAAAACTTAGCAATAAAGTTTGAGAAAATAATATGCACAGAATAAAACTGTTTCGTGTGCAATATCATGCCGTTTTTATGGCAGTGCCTTAAAAGTTGTGTTTTAAACAGTACAATAATGGTCATAAGTTGTGTATACTTAGTCCATTGACACCATTCCATCCACTTTATTATTTGATATGTGATTTATTTGTAACATATATGATATTAATGATGACAATTCTTTCATACATTCCTGTACTTTGCCTAAATAAGGCATGTGATTTGGTATATAATGGTTTATAATAAATGATATTTATTTTTATTTATAGAAAAATTTAATACACATATTATTGGTGAAAGGGATAATAAATATAGTTAAACAATATTTGTCTGTCTTTTTGTAGAAACATGATATTTAATGTAAGTAGTAATCAAACACAACTGGAATATTTACAGGTGACTAAGGGTGATTAACTTAATTTTTCATATATCCTGTGTTTACTTTCTTATTTCAATTCAATTGTATGTTGTTGTTATTTTATATTTGAATACCAAATCATAATTTAACCAGGTTCTACCCCTAAATAATGTTTCTCATCCGCAATATAGATTACTACCAAAATATATTCATAAATGGCGCTGAATTCGCATACAAATACTTCAGAGCTACCATTTCCTACGATTTTAAAAATTATATTTAAAATTTTAGCAAATATATTGTACAAAAAATATGTATTGTTATAGTAATTACGGTTCTTTTAGGTCCAGAAATACATCTTTAATAAAAAATTTAAACTCAATACCGCCATCTACAATCATGAGTCACGGTTTTGTGCTCTCATGTTAACACGAATTAGAACCAAGAATAATAAATAAAAAACAAATTGCAGAGTTTCTTTATAAATTAATTTAACTCCTCTAGTAATTTAATTGTTAGATCATGTTATTTTTTAAGTATTATTTGTGTAAAATACAAATGTGTTCTGATTTGGAGTTTTTAATTTTTACAAGTGATTTTTACTTCTGAAAATAGTTGGTGTAACTGACTTAAGTAGGACACGAAAGTTCAAATTTCTAGTTAAAGGAGAAATCTAAAAAATAAATATAACAGTACTTCTGAGTTTGTCAGTGAAACAGTAAACTAAGACTAGAAAAAATGAACTATATTAAAATATTGTTTGGGCAAATGGCCTTAGTAATGGTATTATTAAGTGGAATAATTAATACTTTAGAAAAACATTTACCAATATTCTTTGTTCAAACATTTCGGTACGGTAAATTTGCATATAAAAAAACTACCTCAGGTATTATCAAACCAATAGAACTGCCTAAATCATGGTTTAGACACTTTTACATATTCTCTTCAATTATATCATCTATCGCAATGTACCTGACAATAAATACCTACGTATTAAAAAATCCAGTGCCTGCATGGACAATAGACATGTTGAATATTTCAGCTGGAAGTCACAGATATGCATCAGGTAACAAATCATATTTATAAAATTATTATTTTGTAATTATCATATATTTTTTCAGTTACTTCTGCTGCTACATTTTTAGCGCTGATTTTGCTAACATTGCAGTGCTTTCGACGATTATACGATACACATTTTGTATCCGTTTTCAGTAAAAATAGCCGTATAAATCTAACGCATTACATGATTGGATTCATTCACTACGCTGGAGCTATTTTAGCAATTTTAAGCGAAGCTCCAAAATTTTCTACAACCACTAGTAAATAAATTTAACTAAACATTTATACAAAAATAAATTGATTTTCTATTTTAGCAACTAATTTACAATTAAAATTAAGTGATATTTCCTATTTGCAATTATCTGGGGCAGTTTTATTTTTATGGGCATGGTGGCATCAATATGAAGCAACAAAAATCCTAGGAAATTTGAGGAAAAATACTAATGGTAAAATTAAAAATAATTTCACAATTATTGTATAATAAATTAAACTCTTGTAGGTAAATTTTAATAATTAGTACATGGATTTCCGACTTTAGCGAAATATAAAAAGGAAAATTTTAATTAGCGACGTTTCGGCACATTATTTTGGTAATTTTCAAGCAATAATTTGTAAATAAATTAACTTTGAAGTCACATATAATCAAAAACTAAATTCTGAAAGGCAGAATAGTTTTCAAAATTAATTTTTTACAAATTATTGCTTGAAAATGAGTAAAATATTGTGCCGAAACATCGCTAATTATTAATAATAAAAGAGAAATTTAATGAAAATTTAAACTTTCCTTTTTTATTTTTTATTGAAGCCTGAAATCCAAGTAACAATTATTAAAATTCAGCTTATTAAAAAGAACTAAAATCATTTGATTTTAATATTTTGTATTGTAGGTAATGTTGTGTCGCAAAAACATCATATTCCAGAAGGTGATTTATTTACTTATGTCTCTTCTCCTCATTTATTTACCGAAATTTTAATGTACATTTCGTTAACGGCAATATTATGGCAAAATTCGACTTGGTGGTTTGTTACTTTCTGGGTCATATGCAATCAGGTAAATAATACATATAGTATCCGTTTCAAAAGTAGAAAATATAATTATAATTATTATAGGTTGAAACTGCATTACTAAGTCATTGGTGGTATAAAGAAACATTCCAGAATTATCCAAATGAGAGAAAAGTTTTAATACCTTTTATTTTTTGATATCTTGTTACTAATTTAACTATCGTTATTTTATAGAAGTGGTAGTAGATCACCAAGTTTTTCCATGTAAAAATCTGGGACAAGATCTTGCTCACTTTGAAGTTTAGAATGTTTCCAAACATTAACTTCGTTTAAAGTTGTCACGCCTGTTAATACTAACAGAGTTTGGAAACCACATCTCGTTCCCAGAAGAATATCTGTATTACATCTATAGAATAAATATTGTTAATATATTTTTATATTTAATTTTTATAATAAAAAATATTACCGGTCTCCAATCATGAGTGTTCTTTTCGGATCAACATTATATTCTTTCATTATTAGTTCAGAAATATAAGAATTTGGTTTTCCAACAACTAAAGCTTCTCGACCGGCAGCAGTTTCAACAGCCTTCACAATACTTCCTGTGCCTGGTACTACCAAATCACTTGCCATAGGAAACCGTTCATCAGTGTTGGTTGCAATAAATACACAGTCTGGTCGTCCTAAGTAACTAGCTGCTCTTAACATTTTGGGGTACGAAAAATGTTCATCAAAACCAACTATAACAGCACCCACATCTTTGTCAAGTTGCAATGTGTGAACTAAATCACCTAGACTCTTTTGCATTACTTCAGGCTAAAATATTTCAATATTATGAAAATATATTTAGGTAAAGATTCAGTTTCATTACTCCAATTTCTGTGTGCTTGATTCCCACTAAATCAAGTTCTTGTGTAATGCCCTTAGAACCAATGACATACACTTTCTTGTCAAAACCTCTGTTCTTCAGGTAACTGGCTGCTAAATATGACGTTGATATAAATTCATCCTAAACATTGGAAGAATAAACCACAAATAACAATTAGCGAGCACATACATATATACAAGAAATTATTAATTCAGATTTCAATCTAACAAATAAAGCATAATACAGTTTAAAAATACTGAGCAAAACGAAATGACACTCACTTTTGATGCCTTGAATCTGAGCTTCTTCGCCTTTGTAACAAATTCATCGCGAATTTTTGTGGAATTATTTGTAACATAAAATATACGTTTACCCATTTCTCGAAGTCTATTCATGACTTCTGGGGAATTATCTAGAGCTTCATCGTCTAACCACAGAACTCCATCACAGTCAGTTAATACTGTATCGAATGAATCCAAAAACCCCTCAATTTCACTTCGAGGCAATTTTGCTAAATTAGTTACTGATGAACGATACATTTTTACCTACAAAAATGTTTTATTAACATAAAAGTCATAATTAAATCATAAATTATACCTTTCACTTACAACTCCGCGAAATAAAGACCACATTAAATATCAATATATTAAATCAGCTTGCATAACCACACTTCCATAGACCAGACATATACACACTTCTTCATATATTGTTCAAATCTGCAAATCTAATTAAAAGTCGTTTATTTACAGCTTTGCCACCATAAGAAAAAAAATTAGCGGCCTTTAAAAGTTTTCAAAACTTTATTAATATAAATATTAAATTTAACAATAAAAAGTAGATAATAAATAACGACTTATAACAAATTAATTATTTAATATCGATGCTTGATCTGTTTCTTCTCTTCATTGTTATTTATAAAGAAGTGGTAGTAGATCTCCAAGTTTTTCCAAGAAAAAATCTGGTACAAGATCTAGCTCACTTTGAAGTTTAGAATTTTTCCAAACATTCACCTTACTCAAATTTGTCATACCTGTTAACACCAACAAAGTTTGAAACCCACACCGGCGTCCCAATAGAATATCTGTGCTGCAACTGTAAGCACAGTAATTATTAATTTTATATTTATTAATTTTAATATTAACATTACGTATCTCCAATCAAGAGCGTTCTACTTGGATCAACATTATATTTAGTCGTTAATAATTCTAAAATATAACAATTCGGTTTTCCGACGCATATAGCTTCCCGTCCGGCAGCTGCTTCAATAGCTTTAAGAATACTTCCGGCGCCTGGCACTACTACACCATTTGCCATAGGAACTCGTTCATCTGGATTAGTTACAATAAATTCACAGTCTAATTGCTTTAAGTAACTAGCAGCTCTTAACATTTTAGGGTATGAGAAGTGTTCATCAAAACCAACCAAAACTGCACTTACATCTTTGTCGAGTTGCAATGAGTGTACTAACTCACGAACAGTTTTCTGTATTACATCAGGCTAAAATATGTTAATATTATTATCAGAAACTACACTAATAGTATGTATATTACTCCAATTTCGCTATGTTTGATTCCCATTAAATCAAGTTCTTGTGTAATGCCTTTAGAACCAATAACATAAACTTTTTTATCAAAATTTCTACTCTTTAGATAACTGGCTGATAAATATGCGCTCGATATGATTTCATCCTAAATACTTTATAAATAAATAACTATTCAAAATGATACAATATTATAATATACTTTTGATGCCTCAAATTTAAGTTGCGTTGCCTTTGTCACAAATTCATCGCGAGTTTTTGTAGAATTATTTGTAATATAAAATATACGTTTCCCCATTTCTCGAAGTCTGTTCATGACTTCTGGAGAATTACTAAGAGCGTCATCGGCTAGCCACAAAACTCCATCACAGTCACTTAATACTGTATCGAATGAATCCAGAAACCCTTCAATTTCACTTCGAGGCAATTTTGCTAAATTAGTTACTGATGAACGATACATTTTTACCTACAAAAATGTCTTATCACTTATCACAGAATAAATCAAATAATGTCTCAATTATTTTAATCCCATTTTACTGATACTACAAAAATATTTAATTAACACAAATTATTCATAATTTAATTAAAAAATATACCTTACAGTTCTCGCAAAACAAGATATTATTTTACGCATTAATAATTTATGTTCGTGATGGTTTACAATTTCATTCTGCCACAAGAACAATAGCAGAAAGAACAAGTCACTTGATTGTCACTAGTCTTTTTTTGAAAGGTAAAAAGAGTTTATATTTGTAGTTTTGTCATTGAAAGTGTAAAAAACTTTATTTCATTCCCTCAGACACCATTAACTTATTATTATAAATGTAAAATTCAACAATAAAAAGAAGATAATAAATATAAAATAACAAATTAATAATAGTTAGTCCTTCTTGCGAAGTCGAGCACTGGAAACCTCAATACATTCAGTCAAATGTTGTAATTCAGTCGGCATCGGTGGTTGATGGTCTAATTCCCTTCCCAACATTTTATTTACCACTAAAGGCACATCCATACCAATAATATTTTGTTTACTAACTATAACAGCACGGACAAATCCATCATTTAGCGTAAGAAACTGTTGTTCAAGATACATTACTTTATCAGTATAATAAATGAGCTAAAAATGAAATATTCATTAGGAAATAGTACTGAAGCCGTGGATGAATATTAAACCTTTGTAGTGACTTTGTACGCAGAAAATATGGGAATAGTCCGACGGTATCTAATAAAAGAAGCGCTTTGTAGTGCGTGTCCTTTCACCTTCATAATTTCTTCATATAATCCGGTCCTGTCGTAAAAATGGAAACGGGCAAAATCTAAATCGCGAACATATCTTGCATTGTTCATATGGCGAAAAAATATATCTACATCTTGGGTTGTACACAAACCTACAACATATATATTTTAAAACAATTGATAAGAAATTAGGTAGGTGAAAGTAAAGGTGTCAGCATTTGTTTTTAAAATGAACAGTCATCGTATTATCAATTTACATTTTACGATAAGTTTAAAAACAATTACTTTAATTCCTAATATATGAAACTCATTTTCAAGATTGTTTTACATGCTTACCGTAAATTTCGCTTGTATCACCCAGTTTTAATTTCTTTTGGAAAAATCTACCCCATCCTATAACTACTACAATTCTAATAAAATAATTAACATCCCAACAAACATATAACACAACAATAATAAACAATAATATTAGAGCACATAGAGAACAATCCATGGTTATCTCTATTTCAATATTCAGTCGAAGGCCCGTTTTATTTGATTAAACTTCAACTTTGTACCCGAAACGAATTTTTTGTTTGTATACGTCTTTCTGAAGTACCGTACTCAAGCGGTATGAAATAAATGAAAAACGCACATACAGGATATACTTAAGTGGGGGTATTAATAGTGTACGGTTTACCTTGACCTTCAAGTTAAAAGGTAAAGGAACTTTGTCAAGTTTTCACTATATATTAAAAGTGAAACAATAATTATAACTTACTTAAATGCTATATAATATTTTACAGTATACTATTCTACTTGCGGAACATAACACATTATTATATTAATTATATTCCCGAATATTGTAAAGTTAACGTACTAGTTTTCGAATTTTAGCACTTGATATTTTAGTACACTGAAATAAATGTTCTATTTCTTCGGGTATATTAGGCTGTTCGTTAATATCTTTATCCAACATCTCGCAAATTAGTTCATGCAGATTTAACCCAATGCAATTTTGTTTACTTATTACGGTAGCACATACAAAATCATCTTTAATAGTAATAAATTGATGTTCGAGATACAGCACTTTTTCATCCCAGTACATTAACTGCAAAAATAAAATAATTATTCTCATAATTAATTATATATTCTTTTATTTACTTTTGTAGTTATGCTATATGGAGTAAACAATAAAATCGGTCGTCTATATCTAATATAAGTAGTACTTTGTAGTAAACTGCCATTGACGCCCAAAATTGCACCATATAAACCGGTCCTTTCGCAAAATTGTAAACGAGCAAAATCTAATTCACGAACATATCTAGCGTTATTCATATGTTGCCAATACACATCGACATCATTTGTAGTGCATACTCCTAAAATAAATGAAAATCAGCCGTGGAAATTTTTCATAATCAATGCTTGGTGAACGCAGAGTCTTACCGTAAAGGACTCCAGTGTCACTCAGTTTCATTTTGCTTTGAAATAATCGAGCCCACCACATAGTAAAAATCATTCGCATAAAATAATGAACATCCAAAAATATGTACAAAACAGAAATACCGATCATTATAAGAGTAATGATTATTAAAATGAGGTCTATATCTATTTTCAACACAATCATTGTTTACAAAAATTTATGATGTATATAGCTTTGTTACACCTATGCACCAATTTCAGAAATACACAATATATGCAAAGTTCTAAGCAAGACTGGCGTAGAAACGAAATCAGACCTTGAAATATAAGATTTTCATTTCCGTTTGATCTAGATTAAATTTTTAAAATTAAAGAACTTTTGCGCTCTAATATCAATGAGATCTTACACTTTCGCCAATTATAAGTAATTTACTTATTATTACATGGTTCGTGACATTTAAAAGAATAAAATAAGCTTATAGAAACACATAAAAGTAATAAATATGATTTATTCAGGTTATATTCCACTTTTAAGTTAAACAACAATTAACATTCTGTTTTTTATTTTTCATTTAAACGATTTCTCGCTTAAAAGAATGTATAGATATATCCTAATATTAGAAGATGGTATAAACTATTTATAAAGCACTTTGATTTCGAAATTTGAAAAATCAGTTATCCACAAATAGAGTGCAAAAATTATTTACCTCAATCTTATAATAATAATCACATAATTTTCATAAATATTCAATATACCGCGAAAAAAATTGGTACCACTGATATCGTTAATGTAATGTAACCCATGAGTACCAACTACAAAACCGGGTAATTCGAATTATAAAATTGAGGACTTACTATCTTCACCACATTACATTTATGTACCCTTAAGTTGCAGTCAGTTATTGCAAGAAATTGAATTATCATCACAAAACTCAGTTAGGAGGAAGAAGAGATGCATCACTATTTAAACATCAAAAGAAAATTAATTGACGGTCTATCAACCACCACTACGGATATTTGCGCTGGATATCTCATTGCTTTCTATCCATAGCGCGATTTCTTTCGACAATTCTGGTTTAAGTTTTGCCGTCTCGGCTTGAGTAACTGATTCTGGTTCTAGAAGTGATGACATTACATCTTCTGCATTACATTCTATCACCCGTTGTCGGCAAATTGCGATGGCACAAATGAAATTATCACGAGGGGTTATAAACCGATGCTCCATAAATATTGATTTATCATCCCAATACACTATCTAAAATTAATTTCATTATTTTTTTCTTGCATGTCCTGTTCATAATTATTAAATGAAATCAACAATATTAATATATCCATGCTATTTTATATGTGAATTCGAAAATTGTAATAAAATAATAAATGAAAAAACCTCGGAAAAAACTAATTTCATGTTATTTTAACTTACTTTGGATGTAATTGTATATCGTGAAAATGTTTTTACAAATCTTCTGTATCGAATAGTACATGCTCCTTGTACAACGCTACCCCCCTTTTCTCTAATTCTTCTGTACAGTCCCGATCGTTCATAGAAATCTACTCGAGCAAAATCTAATTCTCGCAAATATCTCGCATTATTCATGTGATATAAAAGTGCATCCACATCATTTGTAACACATACGCCTGCAATGAGAATTGACTTTTTATTAATGAAAAAAAAAAATAGTTATTGTAAATACGAAATATAGCGATGAGAAAACATTTTTTTTAGAAAAATAATGTAACAATGATTTGTACCTGTAATCGTAGTTTCATCAAGAATTTGTACCCTTTTCCTAAAGAGTCTTGCCGAGAGAACACAAAGTATTAATCTCAAAAAGTAGTTTAGCTCGAAGCAAATGTACAACAGTACAAGAAGTGCGAGACTGCCTGCTAAGATGTAACACACAAGCATTGTTGCTGTTGATTGTTAGATTACGGCTATTGTTGCGTAGCCGGACAAGGTTATGTCTCGGCTACATCGTTTGTCTATAGTTTAGAACCACCGCCACCGCATTTTCGTGGTAAATCACTGTGCATCGCAGCACAACATGATGGTAGTTGTGCTTGCGGCCGTCTTGCCACAAGGGTGAACTTTTCACACATTGATTTCTTAGCGCGTGCGTCACATGAACGGTTTAGTAATCATTACTTTGGCTTCTTCAACACGTGCACAAACACTGGCGGATTTGCTGATTTTGTAGAATTTATACAAAAAAACACTGTATATTTATTTAAGATATTCGCAGAAAATGAACTATTAATAAAAGATGAATACTAAATACAGCCATTCGCGTTTGGAATGTAGACAAGACGAGCGGTTAAAAAATAAGAAAAATAAATATTTGCTAACGTTAGCAAAATATATTTACAATAATATAAACCTAGTCGCGAAACTTTTAGTTAAATTACTTTGAAAATAAAACTTCAATAGAACAAAAACATTTTATAAATTGAATAATCACTTATAAAGTTTAAACAAAGAGATGCTAAATTTTATCATTTTAATGAGTTAGTTCGATGACTATTAAATTATCTCCTTGAAACTGCGGATATGACTAACCGTATTCAAATACCTTCGAAAAAATATTTGTTAACTTCTGTTTATTCAAAAATCTTAATATATTGCTACCCAAATATTAATGGACCTGAATATTAAAAGTTTGAATTAATTTTTAAATGATTAAACATACAAATAATTATGATGTAATTATTATTTAAAAAATATTTCAATAACATTTCTTCGCAAAGGTCACGATATATGGAAAATGTTTTATTTTACAACAAAATACATTATTAATTGTTTATTTTAGAACAAATACGAAAATTAACTGGTAAATTATTAAATTAAATAATACCATTATTGTTGCCATGGTTCATCAGTCGTTTTATAAGGAATCAAAGGTAAATCATACATAAATGGAAACAGCTGATTACTTGTTACTTGCTTAGGATCAATAGGAAAATATTCTTCATCGAAAAATTTAGGTAAAAACAAAACTCCTACCTCATAGGATCGAACATAAGAAGAAGCTTCAACCTTATTTAAAGTCCCCCAAGCTGCTTTAGAAATATTCGCGCTGGTCAGCAAAAAATACGCTAGTTTGTCGAAATTTGGTGACACCCGGCAATAAGACTTCATGTGGGGCATGGCGCGTGTTCGGTGACTTCTATCAGCTTTCCACTCACTGTAACAAGCATGTTGGTGTACAATATGTGTGAAATTGAGAAGAATGTTATTAGTTGAGATAGTATGTGGAATGTGCGACGAATAAAAGATTAGAGAAATTGAGAAGAGAATAAATGGATTCATATGATCGAAGGATTGTTGCATGAACGAAAGATTTCGAGTGAAAGGAATTAACGTGCTTGTAGGAAAGGAATTGATATAGGTGAAACGAAAGTGATGTGCCAGAATAGGAATGTTTGTCAGAGATTAATTACAGGATGAATCTAACGAATAAATGTTTTCAGGGTCGTGTTACTACATTTAATGGGTCATAGGATGAATAACAAATAAAATAAGCACATGCATTGAGCTCTCAAAAACTGGAAGAGCTACGACTTCGACTAATTTAGACAAATGGTGCTTCATTAATAGATCAATTTAACGATATTTTTGCGTTGCAACTTCTATTAGTAGCATATTTTTTCTCACAAGCTTTATTTTTTTGACTCTTTAAAAATCATTAGTAAATATGTCTAATAGTAGTTTTGATAAAAATTAATTAAATTAATTATTGTTCTTATTGGGTTTATTAATTCATCATACTTGATTTACTTGAACAAAGAAAATCTATTTCATACGCTACTTGGATTAATGTTAGATAATTAATATTTATCACATTAATTGGACCCAGTAAATTTCCATTCATTAAAAAGAGAAAAAAGCAACTTTTTAAATATATTCATTCTAATTAAAAATATATAATTTTACTTTATATCTAAAAAATTAGCGATTGAAAAAAATATATATTAAATCTGTAGCGTATATAGCTTTAATATCTACAAATTTATTTGGTACTTTTTTCTTTATCTACCACTATTTAAGAATTTAAATTATTTGAAAATATGTCCACATTTTCACTCATATCAAGTGACATGCACTTTTTTTTGGAAACACTAACAACAAAGTTAAATGAGACTGCTTTTGTCTAATATACCCGAAGGGGAGCTCTTTCAGTTTACGAGATACATGCCCATCTTATTTGGAACATTCTAGATTAAAGTTAAGCTCATGGGTAAATTACATAAAACAAAGCAATATTCTTGCGCAACAGACCTTGCATGAAATATTGCACCATCTACAACGGGCTTGTTATTTTAGTTTTATTTTACTTACTGTAAGTAGGTCTCCAGCCACTTTTGCTTAATATGCGTATTTTTCGAGTAAGGTAAACATCCACCGCCGTCTGGACCATGATAACTACCCAAAACATTACTTTGAGTTGGGAAAATAATATTAAATTTCGCATTAGAATTCGCTGGAAGTGGCTGCTTCTTATGACTAGCTAAGCTTCTTAATAAAGCCGATCTGAGCCAAGTAGCCGGCGAAGCACCAAAATTTCCTAAACTAGATGACTGTGCAATTACGTTCCAACTTAGAGCTTCGCCTTCACCCGTACTACTTTCAGGTAAGACGCAATAACGAGACAACAGATCACCAATACGTTGGAGATGGCATTCACTACCTCGACTAGCATGTTTGCCCGGCACTGAACTTACGAAAAATACCCTTCAACAAAATATTTATTAATAATTTTTGTTATTAGATTTGTAAACGTTACGTACTTAATATTTGAGAAATCAGCTCTTTTAACTTTTTTAATCCAATCTTTAAGACACGGCAAATCATAATGACGAAGGTAAGATATTAATGAGGTTTTAAAATCAGTTGGTCCACATCCATCAGTATCGGGTTGATCTTTTGACAATGCTGGGCATAATGGGCTCACCCACACACTTAAAATATTTTAAAAATCAAAATGATGAAAAAAAAACATATTTCTATTTACCCTTGACAATAAATGTTCCAATCTTCGTAGTACAAATTTGCTGTTGATATCACAACTCGAACAGATCCATCATCGTACGCATATATGCCAACTTTTCTAATAGTTACATAAATTATTAGATTTTGATAAGTAACGAAAAATATTCAAACTTACGAATGATGTGTTCCAAACGGATCTTTCATTTTGATAAGCTGGTGTGTTACATTTGGCAAAAACCTGTTCATGTATTCTTGCATTTTTGGAAAATCTTCACCATATAATATAGTTAAAGGCCTTTTTCTATAAAAATAAGATTTGATTTAATCGTTAAAAATCGACAAAAATATATGACTTACTCATTTCCTGTAGCAGTATATTGCTCCATAAGCCACATAATATCAATCATGAAGTTAATTTGTAAAGAACTTCTTAATTTCCCTAAACTTGGGCATAACAGATCTAAAAAAATGACAAATATTTTTTTTTACGAAATGAACTAATATATAAAGAGAAAATATTACCTGTAATTTGAATGCAGTTATTCTGATTCTTTGTTTGTGGAGAATCAGGGATCACAGTAAAAAATAAGTTATATGGTGCATTACTTTTTAATTTTTGAGCAAAAGATGTTTTCGTGTTAATGTTCTTAGAAGTTATCGAAGGGTTTGTCGAAGAGTTTGCGGTACTTGTAGATGCAGATTGTTCTCCTTGTTTAAAATTTTGCCATGTAGTTTTAGGTGCTTTAACATCGCGCAAAATTTTTAGCTGCTCCATTACAACAGTTTTTTCTAAAGTGTCCGGTATATTCAAATTTATTTCATCTTCACTCAAGTCCAATAATATTTCAACTAAAATTTTTTTGAAAAATTAGATCATGAAGAAAATTTAAACAAACCACATACGGTGAGGATGGCTGTATTCCATAAAATGATGAGGATTCTTCCGATAACATTTCTCTTTAAAACTGCAAATTTGTTGACGTTTTTTACTAGGAGAAATAGGGTTATCTACAACAAATATCTAGTTAATATTAACAGTTTTAAAGGTTAAAACAATTACCATACCTTCGTTGTCAAATTTACGCTTTTTATCAACAACTGACATTCTTTAAACAAAATTATACAGCTTTGCAAATTTTGAATGTTTGTACCAGTTTACACGAACGTTTACTTCTGTATGAACTTGAATGTTACTAAGTTTACAATACACGATAATAGATTTAATTCAGATTACAAAAACCGACTTATTTTACGCCTGTAACTGGACATAACCTTGGTGGTCAATTTGACGTTTCAATTAGGTTGTCAACTGCATCAAAATATTATGTGATTTGTAAAGCGCAGCAGAAATAATTTTTAATATGTCTGTAGAAAACAAAAGTAACGCAGAAAATGTTAAGAAAATAGTTAATCACAGTACAAATCGGATCAAAGTGTTCAAAATAATAGTCGTAGGAGATACAAATGTTGGGAAAACTTCGCTGACGTATAGATTTTGCGAAGGAAAATTTTTAAACACATCTGAAGCTACAATTGGAGTAGATTTTAGAGAACGAACAGTAAATGTTGATGGAGAAGACATAAAAGTAAATATTAAATTATAATTGATATTATCATTTAATTAATTAAATATATATAGTTACAGCTTTGGGATACTGCTGGACAAGAACGTTTTCGCAAATCAATGGTCCAGCATTATTACCGAAATGTTCATGCCGTTGTTATAGTATATGATGTAACGAAAAACGCTTCCTTTCAATCATTAACACAATGGATTGAGGAATGCGATAAACATGATCTTGGACATGATGTACCTAGAATACTAGTGGGAAATAAATGTGACTGTGAAGAACTACAATCAGTTAACACTAATGTAGCACAACGATTCGCAGATCAACATAATATGCCGGTATGACATCAATATACATTCATTATTCACTTATTTTTACATAAATAATTTATATTTTAGCTGTTTGAAACATCAGCTCGATTGGAATCCGAGTGTGATAACGTAGAGGCAATTTTTTTAACATTAGCACATAAGTTAAAAAATCATAAACCTTTTATGCCAATTGAAAATTTACGCAAATCACCTAAATCAGAAATTATTACTATTAATAGAAAACGTGATATTAACACTGATGACTCTAGTTGTATGTGCTAAGTATAAAATTTGTACATAACACAAATTATGTAACATTTATTTTTCTCTTGTCTGTATATAAAATAGGAGGTATCTTTAAGATATATAAACTAATTCATAATGATTTTTAAAGATATTTATTAAATATATATTTTAGCAAACTATTAATGTTTTGTTATAAACAATCTTTAATAGTAATGATTTCCTTTACTATTGTAAAATAAAACAAACATGGTATACACATTTCAATTCATTTATTTTTTACCCTACTCATTTCCAGATAAGTCTTCAAATAATATCCTGATTGTAAGAAATTCTCAAGATAGAAAGATCCATAAGTACGCAATGAGATTTAAAATTCGAAGTATAACTTTTATCACACTTTTTGTAATTAAACATTTATTATCTTTTTTTTTTGTTTGTTAAACTTTAGATTCAACTATATTTTTAACTTAAATTAATAAAAGGAAATAAATATTACACGAGGAAAAGAAAAGAAGCTTAACTTTCAAAATCACAATAGTTATTTTATCAAGTAAATTTAACAAACTAACTACAGAACAATTTAGAGATGCTGCCACTGTGTGGACATAATATTACTACTGGATTCAATTGCACGTGCGATTTCTTCATGGATGCCGTGGCTCAGCCATAGCGTGTGAAGTTTCTTGTATTTTTCTGCACACAAATGCAATGGATTACCTCTACGGAGACCCTGATCTGTCTCGCCGTAGTCGTCTAAATATGGCGGTGATACAAAACAACCGCGCATTGGACTAGCAAGAAACAGAATCTCACATTCACGAACCCTTAAAAAGATACCGACTCCTGCACCACACTGGTGGGCATGATACGTGCAAGCACCAACCATCGTTTTGTTTAATTCAATTTGACAACAATAACTCTGTGAGCAGAGCATCTCTCCACAAACCAAACACATTGTTGGGTTACGAGAGTCTTCCCGATCGCTGTTGGGACATGTGAAAAGAGAGACAGCGTTGATTAGTTCGCTATAATCGTTAGGAAGTTCTACAAGACGATTAATTGGTAGCGGCTCTAAAACAGACATTTTATGAGCTCCAGATACATAATCTGTTACAGTTTTGTGCGAGCACCATAATAATATCAAATCCTGAAGTACTGGTAATCCCAAAAGTTCTATGCTTGTATCGGGAATTCCTAAATATTCACAAACTGATGCAAATGTGTCGCCACCTGGTTCTGTGAATGCTGCAGGTGATGGGACATCTGTTAAATAACGATAAAATAATACACAGCATCGCAAAAATGGCATGCAAGCATGCTGAACATGCTTCCATATTGTGTGGCCGTTAACACTATCATTCTGCTTGTTCAACATCCGAAGAATATTTATTACAGCAGTATCGTCTTGTCCATCGGTATCCATAGATGTATCTAATTCATCTAAATTTATCGTGATCAGAATTTTAACGATGTGTGCTGTAAATACTAGTCGAAATACGAACTGATCTAATGTTCTTCCATCAGGAACTCCAGTAGGTTCTTGTCGTGTTAATAAACTGCGAATTGACATTGTTAATGGAATGAGAAGTCCTAAAGAATCCCAATCTAGAACACTGGGCCCTTCTTCAGGATGTTCCAACACGTAATGGAGTAGTTTCATTATATGATTATTCATAGCACCTTTTAATCTCCATGTAGTTCCGAAAACGCCGATGATGCGAACTAAACTTTCTAGACAGTCTCTTTGACGACTGGACAAATCTCCTAACAATGGTTTGTTCATATCACGTAACAACATCTCCATTGTATGAATTGTGTAAGCGCAGGATTTCCAAATAAGCAACGGTATGCGTTTGTCTGCCAAATTCTGGTTCACTCCCAAACCTCTTGTATAAGTAGCTAAAGCGTAATGATCTATCATATCTTTCAAATTTGTACTAAATTGTGGTACTTCATTTGGTTGAAACATTCTTGTGAATTGAACCTTATAGCTTGGCTCCATACTATGAACTAATTCTTCAACTAAGCAGGGCAAAAACTGGCGATGGCTTTGCACACTGCAGGTTGTTTCGCAAGAATTAGATCCTTCTCCTTCGCCACCGGATTCGTTGAGAGTCTCACAACGACATGAACCTCCTTCGTTACATTTATATACTCCATGACAGATGGATATTTTCTTTTCCATTGTGAATCTTAAAGCGCTTATCCAATCTGCATAATTCAAAGTAGTATCCGGTAGAGGAGACTGTACTGTACCCAGAGGTGGTATAAGAGGCAATACTGTGTTGCTCAGACATTCGCAAAGCGGGCACAAGAACTCTTGTTTCTCAACATCAAAACTAGCTGGATGTCTAGTTCGATAGGGTCTTCTATGTTCTTTCATAACAACATTGTCGAAATATTTTTGCCAACATACACTGTGCATAACATGACCACAAGTACTGGTATGTGGAGCAGGGCCCATATTTGATGTCAAGTATAATTGATCTTGTTTTTTCTGTTCTTCTTCAACAACACTCCGATTCTGACATAAAACAGTAGCTTGTTGAACAAACGCAGCTAAAACTAGTACAGGACCTTCTCTACTAACTTTTTGTTGCTCCTGGCACAATATACAAGTGTAGGTCTTTTCTAAATTCATTTTAGATGTTTGTTTGGCACCTAAAGCAACGGGGTGAGTATCTGCGCATTCAGATAAATCCATAGCAGAGCCGCTCAAATCAGAAGAGAGTGATGCTTCGGCTCCAGCTTCTTCAAATAATTTCGCATTTTCTTTCATAAATGTATTTTGCATTGCAGTCATTTGAGCCATTATTTTTGCGCGTCTCTGAGCTGCAAGTTTGGCTCTTCGATCTTTTTCATCACTAGCGGAAACATCTTGAGTACTTGAAGATGGTTGATCGGGCAAAGGGGCAGATTCAGAAGCAGCTACTTGTTTATATTTGTTGACAGTCCATGTGATTAGATCTTTGTGAGCTTCAACTCTTGGACTTGTACTTAATTCTTCCATTAAAGAAAGAAGATTCCATTTACTAGCGCGTTCGGTAAACATTAAAATTGGATAACGCCTAGAGTCTTCTTCTTGAAGTGCGTAGCCTATGAGATGTAGTATTTTATGTAGCTGGGATTCAGAAAAACTTCTTGCACGAAGATTGGTGCTTCTTTCGAGAACTGTTTGCATAATGTGCAGCATGGCATCACATTGTAGGAGATTCACAATCATGGTGAAGCTTTCTGTGAGCTGAGGTAAGTCAGCAGGAGGACAGCATTCTAATTCACCAGCAGCTTTACGCCTCTTTCTTTGTGTTTCTTCAGATCGCGATAATTCTTCTCTTGTGTAGTGGTAGAAGAAAACATTATATTGTTCATACAACTCAGTTTTTAATTCATAGACTCCTTTGCCGCTCCCTTGAGTTGGTTTCTTGAATGCGGCAACTTGATTTATGATATCATCTAATACCATTTCATGTGTCACATCATCAGGTAAAGTTTTGTTTAGTTCTGAGTGTGGCAAAGGTTTGATACATAATTGTTGGATAATTTCTTTCTTGATACGGTCTTCAGCAGTAACTTTACCAATACCAGGCATAAATCTTTCTCCTATTACGATAATCAACAACTGTAAAAATTCTTCAACAAGATAAATAGTTTGTCGCATGTTGTCCTCTTCCAGATTTTTAAGAGTGTTTATTTCAAATTCTGGATGTGCCCAGTTGATTAGATTAAATTTGTTTAATAAATGTATTAAAAAGTCATTGCTTTCTATTACGGAAGCTCCTATTTGCAGCAAGATAATATCTCTATCAAGCATCTCTGAACGACATTTCACGTTATGATAGAAATAGAGTTGATTTAATAAAGCGTAGCCATTTCTTCGCCACATTCCAGCATGCACTTGAGAAATCATCGCCTGTGTTCTGAGAACTGGTTCTATTATTTCTTCTGGACTTGGCTTAGGAGTTTGGAATTCAGCACTATGGAAATTTAAGCCGAGATTTTCTAAGTGTAGATGCAAACCAGCAAGAAATCGAGACAGCGGTAAATGGATCGATACGGGCTTAGTAGCGACGTCATACTGCAAACAGGGAACACTATGATCAGCAACTTCTTGAACTTCACCCATTTGTCGAACTCCATGGCAAGGATGTTCAAATAGTTTCTTCATTGTGGCGCGATAAGCTTTAATGAGAACTATACGGTCGGTACCGCACCATTCCAGGGCTAAAGAAATACAAAAAGCTAACTTTATGTGCAAATTGAAAGCTGATTCCCATTCAGGTTCGTATTCCATGTGTTGTCCAACTTGTCTGGATACAGAATCCATTCCCTGCATCATCGTGAGAAGATTTAGGATAAGAGAAAGTCCTTGTAGAAATCCTTTACGAAGCGAATCGGTCCATTTGTCGGGTACAGAACCCAATAAATATCGCAAATCATACAACATATACTGAGCTCGCTTGAAAGTTCCATTAGAAACATTGCGTTCAAACTCAAGTTTTCCGTCTTTGTTACACTTTCGAGAACATTCAGATATGAATGCATTTAATAATATAAATAAGGCATCTTCTTCCGCTATTAGATGGTGAGCAAGTGTTGGAACGGTAAAAATTTGTACTGACAATGAAGATACTGAGAACGAATGATCGTGATCATCTCTGATGAATTCTTTCATGACAGTTCCATATTTCTTGGTGAATACTTTAGCGAGTGCTTTTTTGCTTTCATATTCCATAAGCATTCCAGATATTAAAAGGCGATGCCAATGTGTTCTTGCAGACTTCCACATCTGTATATCGCGCAGCAAAATTCCTTCAATAATAGAAGGATCCGTTGCTTTCACCTTCAGTGCCACTTCGCTAAACAATTTTCTAAACTCTTCGCCGTGTGCAAGGAAAATCTGAAGCCAAGCGAGTAATTTCATTGCAAACATTTGATGCGCAACAACATGTGAATGAACTACAAGAACTTTTAAGGGCTTATTCCCATGTCTTGATGTATATTTTTCAATTTCTCCCTTTAGTTCATTACAATGTTGAAATGTGGAACATTTGACAACAGCTCTACCTTCTCTGTCGATATTAGTGACATATTCAATAGCAACTTTTTGGCTGCATTTAATGACTCGAGTTAAAGTGTTGATAACTTGTTCGAAAGTGTGAGTTTCATCATTGTAGAGAACAGTACAATATGTATCCATGTCGAATGATTGCGAAAGGTCATCTTCAGCGTATTTGGCACAAAGATCAGCAGGGATGCATGGGGAGTGTTCTAGAGTTAATAAATGATAAGCATACCACAAAACCGCGTCGAATGTAACCCGAACTCGCTCTGCCATGTCTTCCGGAAGATTGTTTCGCCCTTCTGCAGGTACACTAGTGCCAGCAAGGTGGATATCACAAAACGGTGCCTTCTTCCACGCTTCAACATCGCCGCAATCGCAACAGCCACCGCCACTGGATGTTCCCATCTTATATTTGTGATTCCGATGTTCTGACTGCTTAAAACATTCCACACATAAAACACATGTAGAGTCCATGCCACATTCACGACAACTGTACGTTGGCTCGCCCATCTTGAATACGCGACCACAAACTGAAGGAGGTTTATCAAGTTGACTCAGATTACCTAGGATTTCCGCTGGGTCGCCACTGCACATAAATTCTTCTAAAGTATTAAATAAAATTTTACGAGCTTTTTCTTCGTCGAATGTCCAATCAAGACAACTTTCGTTTTGAGTTGGACTGTATAATTTTGGAACCCAAGTACGCCAATGTTCTTTGAAATGTGTACTTGATAAAACACCTTGATTCATTTTCTCTTGCCATTTTTCCACACACTGTTTAACGTTGACTGCAATATGTGGTTGTTCTGGTGCCATCTCCACATCAGAAATTTCTTCGGATGATAAGTCTGCCATCTTGGGAACTCTGAAATCTTTATGAATTACTTGGTTTGTGATCAACAAAAGAAGCTATTTTTAATTTCAGAAAAAATTAAAGGTTATTGGCAAACGACAAAAGTGCAAGTTGTACTGAAACAAAGAACTGTCTTGGAAGAATAGAATGAGTAACTTTCACAAATCAGGAAGTGAAAATTTCACTTTGAATAAAACATCTAAAATAATGACGACACTAATAAAAAGATATAATTAAAATCACTTTGCGAGAAGGTTCCTTACCTTACTTTTTTCTTATTTCTTTTGACAGATTGTTCTCACTTCCTTGTTGTGAGATCAAGGTTAATATTTTATATTGAAATATTTTTAATGTAAATTATTCCTACTCTATTTGTTACTGTTACTTGCTTCAACGCGGATCAATTTTTCAATGACGTTTACTTCAAAATTTAATGCGCATTTTGACGTTTCTCTTGATGATTATCAGCTGATTTTGTTCTTGACAACTGTAGGATTTATCAAATTAGCTACATGCTACACAAACTGATATTAATGTAACAACTCACATTTCTTAATGAATCAAGTTATAAATGGTTTTATCTATTAGATTGGTAAAAGTTTATTTTGCAACAGAACACTCAGAATTTTTCACATACGCGGCAGTGGCGTCGAAGTGGGGATACTGTATACATGAATCATAATTGTTCTACCTACATTTATTTATTTTACAATGTAATTATTATATAAAATCATAACTTACCTAAAAATTAAAATGCTAATTATTTTTCAAACCAGTATTTCAAAATAGCATAATTTTTAATCATACATTTTATTTCATTCTACGTCGTCGTATAACAACTAGAGTCCTCTCGAGTCTGTTTATCCATTTAATAATATGAAATTGAAAGTTTTTCATGAATTCCAAATTTCATTAATATTCTTTATAACAATAATAAATGCATACAAAATTATAGTTTCTTTTATTTCCATAAAAATTAATTAAACATTGTACTGTCGTTTTTAAAAAGATGTAAAAATAATATACTCTATTTCCTGATTAACTCAGTAATTATTAATGGAACGTATAAATAAATGAATGTATTAAAATGTATATTATTGTATAAAATTAATCAACGTCTGTTTCTTTTGGTCTTGGATATGTTAACTGTTCTGCATCATCTTCTGTTCCCAAAGTTGCTTTTGTTAATGTCATTGTAGTTCTAAATAAATTATATATATATATATAGTAGATAAATAATTGAAATTAAATTTAAAACTATAATTTAAAAACAAACCTTGGGTCAGTATCAACATCATTAGCTTCAGAACGTGACTTGAAAAATTTATAAGCACCGTAAATTAATACTAGAATTAATGGAATCATAATAGCCATTATAATTCCAGAAGTAATTCCAGCTTGCCTAGATGAATATTCTTGGATGCCTAGAATTTCATTATTATATTGATAAGAATGACACGTCCATGAATTAAAGGTATATGGGTAAAAGGTTTACATTACAAATAATAATACTGGAAAGTATCCATTCCACATGGATAGGAGAGCATATTATTACCAATAATCCGAAGTAGCAACTGCCTATCAGGCATGTGGAACAAATATTTCCTAACAATTACAGTATTAATTAAATATTTATTTAAAATTATATAGATTTTATAAAGTATATAAAATGATTCTAATACTAATAATTATTATTCCACATGCCTGCAACAGTACCGCGTGCCTATTTTAATCCTAAACCGCGGTTATGCGACTGCTCATACTAGTAACAGATTGTTGTTTGTTTAAAGGAGTCCTTTTAGGTTTCTGAACTTCAGCGTAATCCTCAGCAGTGTAATTCAATACCGGTTGTGATCTACTTAAATCTTTATTTGATTCTTCCTCATCGTCATCTTCCTCATCTTTTGGTGATTTAACGAATAAACTGTAGGGTCTTTTATCATCTCCTCCAAGTCCGCTGTCCATAGTTCCTGTCCTACTCATTGGTTGTGCATTTTCTTCTTCTTCAACAAACACGTATTCCGGATCGCTGGTAACTCGTCTACGAGGAGATTTATTCGTATCGAATACGCTTCCTTCAGGAGAGGACATGGCATCCCAATCCTTGTCATTCTCTTCCCACTCGACATCAGGAACTCCGCGTAAAGGTTCATGAGTGTGATAGACACCATCATAGCTCATGCGCTTTTTCTTTGTAGTGCTGCTCAATGTGCTGGTGTCGCTAACTGGACTCATCATTCTTGTGGTTGGTGATTCTTCCGGAGTGAAAACTGGACTAATTTGACGTGAATCTTCATTAAGTTTGACGCGACTATTTGACCGTGACCTTGGTTGGGTGAATACCCATGAAACTGAACTTTTTTCGTTTGAATTTATAAAGTAATAAACGCCTCCGGCAATGCAAAGGATTATTGGTATTATTAAGCTCAAAACAATTGCTGTTACTATTCCAGCTGTTCTGGATTCATATTCAACTTGTCCTGCATGGATCAACGAAAATAATAGGAAGGATAACAAAAGCTATATTATTATAATTACTCTTATTAACTATGTAAAAAAAGCAGTACTTACGTAAACATTCAGTATAGCCATATTCCGGTACATCCCAGGTTCCATTAGGAAGACAAGTTCTCCTTGGATCTCCGATCAAAATAAAATTTTCATTACACTCAAAGGTAACTTTAGTATGTGGAACGAAGAAGAAAGTACTCTTTCTTCCAAATCTTGGAGTTTCTAGCACACCGCAAGAAATGATTCTTCTTTGATTTAGTTCTCGGATTTGTGTGTAAGAATTTAGATAATTTTTAGTGAAATGCGCCATATCTTTGCTTAAACTCATTGAGTAGTCGTACAAACATTGATACATCTCTCCGCAAATTTCTTTTGCTTCTTCAATGTGTTTTGTTCGATTTGGCGGTATAATATCACTCGGAGAAGATTTAAATATTGGTTCAAATGTTTTGTTTGTGAAGTAACTCGACTGGCGTGAGAACTCGCGATGGAATAATGCTCGGCCTACTTTTGCTTCTTCTTTGTCGGTTAACATCCCTGTTTAGAAATTAATTTAGATATTTTAGCTTTTTTTAAGTATGTGGTATTCTTTATATAACTTACATTTAATACCGAAGTCCTTGTGAATACGTTCAAAATCACTAAATTCTTTATTGTTTGATACACCCACTCTGCTACCATCAGGAAGTGTTAAATCATCAATTATATCGAAACTCCAATTTCCAAATAAGCCTGTTGTTCTATTCTACAAAATGAAAAACTTATTAATTACTTTAAATGATTATTAATTTAATAACATACAATAAATGTCCAAGGCAAGTAAACTCTCGCAGACATAAATCCTTTATTTTCCACTACTTCTACACCAGCTCCAGATTCAAACATGATGACGACTTCCGATTGATTCAAAATGTACGTAGGAGTATAAACAGTAACACCTACAAATCAGAAAAAAATAACAAATATCCTGTAAAGATATTATTTGTTAGTATTTACCAGCAAAGTGTTGGAATTTTAGAGAAGGTCTATCAAAGTAAACCTTCTTTCCATCAGCAAGAACATCTAATCTATATCTCCACTGGGCATGTCTTGGTCTTATTCTAACTTCAATAACAGCAGAGTTGTTTCCTTGCGCAGTAACTGAAGTAAGTTGTGTAGCTCTAACTTCTCCATAAGCATTTTCGGGTAACTGTTCAAATCTTCCTTGCACGTCAAGTCTTAACTCCTTTTCATTAACTCTCACAAGACTGAATTCACCTTTACCGTTGAATGTATATTCATAGTTGTCGAAAGTAACAATATGTGGATCTCCGAACACTGTTGCAACTCCTGGTGCCTGATAAGCAACACAATCTTGAGTTGGTCGGCGCTCAAATCGGAAGGTTTCACAACCAACTGACTGCTCATCTTGCCACATGCAACAGGAATAAAATGGAGCGATATCATGGTACCACTGA
Organism: Pterostichus niger; assembly: GCA_947425015.1. Taxonomy (NCBI): domain Eukaryota; kingdom Metazoa; phylum Arthropoda; class Insecta; order Coleoptera; family Carabidae; genus Pterostichus; species Pterostichus niger. The sequence continues at coordinate 21,533,494 of OX380344.1, read as the reverse complement.
GATAGTGTAGGTACTTTGTTAGCTTCATTCCATGGAAGATAACCCAAGTTATGTGAACGGAATGGCCGAGAACCCCATTGCTGATCATAAGACAACATCAAGAATTCGTTTTTGTCGTAGCAGCACTGCTGTTCGGAACCTTCCAAACTGGGAGCTCCACTTCGAACACAATGCAGAGCTCCTTTGTGGTACATACATTTTGGATTTGCATCTTTGTCGCAATCAAAATCAGGTAAAAATCGTCCTTTGTCAGCTAAGGCATGTTTCAAAGTACAGGGGCACTGCGGTAGTTCATTGGCGAAATTTTTTAAGTATCTGTCGTTTTTGAGCCATTTGTCACATAAATATTGAGGCCATCTTTTACCATACTCTTTTTCCCATTGAGGGCCGAAATACCAGCCTAATGGAATTGGTTTACTCCAAATTACTGGAGTGATTTCAAGACCGTTATAGTTTGTGGATTCGGTTAAGTTTATTTGAATGAAACCGAATTCTATGTTCATGGTGTTCCAGTTTTCTCGGAGCCTGAAAGCCGCAGGAGATATTGTGTATGTCCCAGTATTTGATGAGGTTGCCTATAGAAATATTTCATTAGTATAAATGTATTAAATAATTAATTATATATATATGCATACATCTATAGAGTCGATGTAAAGAATTTCAGGTCTGATTGTAGTTTCACGATATCCCCAAAGTGATATTTTTATAGGCGCATTTTCATTTTTAGTCAAATTGTATTTTTCCCAAGTCATTTTTATTTCTTTCGGTGATTTGGCATATATGCTACCATCATCAAAATAAATTCTGTCCGCAGCAGTAGCAGGTGTTTCTACACAACCAAATATTATTATAAAATGTTTAATATTATAATTTTACAAAACGCACCAATGAAGAATTTTCCTTTCCAGTTATATTTTCCTGCACCAACAGCAATTTCGAATCTAATGTATCCTTCAGCAAAAACATTCATCGGTTGAATACAAATAGCTCTGTTGGTATCAATAACAGTTCCTCTAACTTCTTCAGTATCGAAACGACAAGTCACTTTATCAGTCAACTCAAAACATGGTCCTGTGATATTGACTACAGTTCCTCCTAACATATTCCCACTTTCTGGCGCAAATACAAGTGGTAAGTTTGCTCCCGCTGAAATATTAAACTCATAAAATAATTGTTTTCGCCGAACTAATTTTAATACTTACATACGTCCTTGTTGCAGGTTCCTAACATAATTTTCTCATCAATTCGGAAAATGTGACGACCTTTGAATCCATTTGCCCAACCTCTTCCGGTAAGATCTCTAATAGTTGATCGCTGACTGTATGGGTAGTATTCGAAGGATTGAGTTCCGTTTCCGGCGTTGAAACCTACAAAAGCAGGGGTACCTCCTTCTCCATTTGAAGTATCACCCCCAGCTTCAGTGTGGGTTGTCCATTTAATATCCAAATAATTGAACATAGCGTAAGTGAATACTTCATCTGTTGCTAGAACAACTTGGAAAGTATTTGTCTGGAAGATAATTTTACAATTTAGAAGACACATTTTAATATGTAATTAAGAATACTTACAACATAAAGAGAGTTGTCAATACCACCAGCAAAGCTCATATTCTTCCAAGTAGCAATAATAGCATGTTTAGGTTCAAAAGTTTCTGAACCAATTACACCTTCTCGAATATCCCACTTCAGTCTTTCACGAAATTCAACGCCAAATTGATCGGTTCGTGTTTGGAGATCGCGTTCAAGACGGAAATATACACCAGCTCGGCGTTGATCAATGTCTTCTAGTCTTACTGCGCCGACACGCATTTTACTGTAGAATGGACCGATGAAAGATGGATCATTTTTCTTTGGCCACTCTTTGACTGGGAAGACCAGTGGATAAGTTGAGAAATGGTCTGGAGGGTCGCTAAATTCCATGTATCCGTTCATAGATATCTATAGTTTATCACATTATTTCATTACTTTTCTTTTTATATTATTTTATACAGGATATGGAGTTAAAACATATATCTTTTTCAATATACAGGGTGAGTCTGGGAAGACGCCCCCCCCCCTTAACTTTTTTATTATGAGTAATAGAAAAAAATGGTTCATATGAAAGTTTTATTATTTTAAATATACTATTTTATGGCAGATGTAGATATTTTTTATAAAGTCAGGTTTACAAGATACGACTATCAACTTTTATTTTTTAAATAGCAACCTATAATTATTTTACTAAAATAAAAACCGCCATTTTTTTCTCTTTTCAACGGTGTATTAGTTTTTATTAATGTATCTGAAAAAATTCGAGAAAAATAAGAAAATATTTCGCGAAACATGCTGGCAGATGTTCGAACACATCACGTTCAACGCTTAAATTTTTGTATTACAGAACATGGTCGTAATTTTGAACATTTGTTTTAAGTTGTTTTTGTTACTGAATTTGTTGCTTTAGTTTGTTAAGTTGTATAACACTGTTACATTTTGTTTATTTTCACATAGCCACCTATAATATTTGTATAAAAATTATTTCTAGTATTTCTCAATTTTCTTATTTTTCTCGAATTTTTTCAGATACATTAATAAAAACTAATACACCGTTGAAAAGAGAAAAAAATGGCGGTTTTTATTTTAGTAAAATAATTATAGGTTGCTATTTAAAAAATAAAAGTTGATAGTCGTATCTTGTAAACCTGACTTTATAAATAATATCTACATCTGCCATCAAATAGTATATTTAAAATAATAAAACTTTCATATGAACCATTTTTTTCTATTACTCATAATAAAAAAGTTAAGGGGGGGGGGGCGTCTTCCCAGACTCACCCTGTATAATTATTTATCATGAAAATTTTCTACTTTATGAACCACTAGTCAAATTTAGTCAAGGACTATTCTTCCATCTAAACCGAACCCACAGTCTATACAAGACATTTTTTTTATCCGGGTCACGTTTGGAATCTCAAGATCTGTTACGACGGATAAATTAGACAAGGCTGGTACCACAACATCTGTTTTTGCCTGTTTTAAGAGCAGTGTTTTAGCTATCTCTAACATGTTAAAACCGTGCTCTTAAAACACCCAAAAACAAAAATTCTGTATAATGATCAACATATAGATTTGCTCAAAATAATGGGTTAGATCACTCAGTGGTATCGAGTCGGCCTGTTGATTTGAGAACCTGGGATCGATTCCTACAGCCAACATACAATTTTCACCACATTAAAACGACTCCTGGTGCTCCCTCTCCACTAACATCTTTGAGGGTCGTGATTTGACGGCTGTTTACCGTACTTCACGCGAAAAAATATATCATTTACTGAGATCTGCTACGGCAGAGTGTCACACCTAGTAATGAGTAAAAGGCGTGATGATATATTTGTAATAATTTTTTAATTTAAAATTCGATTTTACTATGACTGATTATGTAATAAATTTAAACAAAAGTCCATTAAAGGGAAATAAAATGTTTGTTTAACAGTGTAGTAAGCCTGTTATCGTTATCTGTTTGTTTAATATCGATGTTTTAATCAGCAGGTGAAAGATAAACTTAAGGTGCGTCTAACTATTTTCTAGAATTTATCAAGCCCTAATTTGATGATAAAACATTTTCTTTGAAACTTACTCTTGTATAATTGAATCGGAAACCGAAAAATGGTAACTGGAAATTTAAGTTCTTGTGGATTTGAGGCGAAGAGCTATGGATATTTTTTTGGTGGTCTCCATCGTTGTCGCTACCTCCTTGGTCGAAATACCAATACATAAATTGTTTTCGTATATCTCTGAGGCGTGTTTCGGTGATGACGTAGGGTATACCCCCACGTTGACTTTCCAGAGGGGGCGCTACACGACTTGTAAGGGAGTCTTCAAACAAAATAATTATTCAATAACTATTATTTGTTACTTATTCACATTAATTACTATAATATCATTAATTCATTTCATTTATAAATTGTAAGCATTAATTAATAAATAGGTGAGTCTAACCATATTATTTTTCTACGATCGTGCAAAAAGTGAATCATTATGTACTCATTTTCAGCGCAAAAAGTGAATGTTTATCGTACAGTGTGCGATAATATCTATTAATGTAATAAGTACATAATGCAGGATTTTATTGGACGAACCGTAATAAGGCGAGTTCTATAAAATGTACAAAGCTTTATGTTGGACTGGCTTGAAGCGATTTGTTTTCTTAAAATGTGTTAATGTGAAAAACTTAGTTGTATCTCAAAGTGGGATTTATTGCTGCTTTTGATTAATAATGTTATTTATAATTATTAAATTGTCAAATTTGTCAAATTAAGGTGGTGAAAAAATGTTAATAGAAGAATCTCATAAGAAGTAAAATAAATGCATTAAATTCAAAGGAATTAATTAATTGATTAGATATAATATATAATAGGGTAGGTGGCTCAGTGGTATCGAGTGTGCATCTTGAGAACCCTGGTTCGATCCCCACAGCCGACAAACAATTTTCACCAATTTAAATCTACCTCTGTGGCTCCCCTTCCACTAACATCTCTGGGGGCCGTGATTTGACGGCTGGTAACCGCACTTCACGCGAAGAAATATATCACTTACCGAGATCTGCTTAGGCAGAGTGCCACACCCAGTAATGGGTAAAAGGCGTGATGATATATTTATTTATTTATGTATAATATTTATTTTGACATTGACAAGAGTCCAGTTTTGCTTTTTTTATCGTACTAGTATTATTTTATGGACAGTAAACAATGTAGTCATAATGCAGTCGAACATAAAACGATTTATCCCACGCTACTAATGGCAACCGTGTGATAAAACATTTGCTACGAAACAAACTAAAAAACCTACAAAATAAATATTTTTGTCATCTTGTAAAATTAGTATAATTAGTTAAAACTCAATCGTAGAAAAATAGTGTATTCAACTCGTGTTAAAAATGTCTTTATTGCACTCATGCAATAAAGTATCACTTTAACACTAATTGTATAAATAAAAGTTTTGTTTATCTGGAGCTCTGTGGAATCGAACCTAAGACATTTTGGATGTCTACTCTCACATTTTTAATATGAATTTATTAGGAAAGTAAAAATATGATATTCTATGCATTGAAAATTAAACAGTCTTCCTTCGTATTATATAGAATTAACTTATTTTTTTTTGTGACCCATTTAAGCAAAAAATGTTGCGAAAGAATAGACAAAGATTAGATAATAAAGCTGAGTAAAGTGTGTACACTGTTATTATAAACGATGTATCATGTACAGGTGATATTAACGCATAATCTTCTAAAAAAACATTATTTGTAAAAAGTTCTTTATAGTAAGCGGTATTTTTGTACTTTTTTACCAAGAATTACAATTTATCACTTCAGATAAAATATCTAATAGTAGATAAAATGCAATCAATAACACTTTGGATAAACTACAAACCAGATAAATAACAAAGAATTACTAATTTGTCATTTATTACTTTAAATATAAATATTTAATCACAACAAATTCTTAAAAATTGCTCATAGGCGCTATATAATGTTTATGAATGAGTGAATAATAATTAAAATATCCTGAAAGTATTTTAATAAATGACTCACTCATGACGTCATTTCCGATACAAAATTACTATTGAAATTAATAGTAGTATGATTATCCACAAAGCAAAAAGCATAGAGACAGTAATAAAAGCCACCATGTTACATTTTACTCCATGAAGTGCATGATTTAATGAGAAATGAAAATATTAGGGTCGCGAACTCACCATAATTGGTATAGTCATGTTGGACAATGAGCTTACCACTGCTAGAACCCGGAGGAGCTATTTTCCCCATAGGAATAGGCGATTTATTAGAAACATCACCTTCTTTGAATACCTCAACAGATTCTGTAAAAAAATTCAACTATTACAAAAATGCCACGCCCAAATATAAAATTAAATTGTTAGTAATGTAATAATGATATTACTGGAGTAAAATATAACATAGTTAATGTTAAACCCCGAATATTAATAAGCATTTTACTCCATGCAAAAAGAATACCCAAACTTACCTATATTTGATTCTGGACTATTATTTTCTTTTTTGTCATCAACTGGTATTGGTTTTTCAGGTGGTTTTGCACTTTCAGGCGGTGTTTGAATTTCAGCACTTTCTTCATTCTTTTTTTCAGTTTTATCTGTATCGTCTGTTTTATTCTTCACTGTAACTTCTTCAGCGTGACAAAGTCCAAGAAACAGTATCACCACAAAAATTAGAGCACATTTAGAAAGCTTCATATTGTTAAATTTAGGGTGAAAATCACCAAATGTTTTTCAAACCATATGCGCATAAAATTCAACTATAATTTTTACGCGATTATTTGGAAAGATATCAGCTTGTCGCTGTAACAAACTCGCGAATGATGGTAGAGGTACACGGTACGAAATACGTTAGTATACAGTTGCGATATACATTTTTATCTTATTTATCATTAGATAAGTAAATAATAATGAAAATGATGTTGTGATATTGTTAAATTAATTACTCACCTGTATGGAATGTCTAATAATACGAAATTTTATAAAATCCATATTAGTATTTCTAAAAATATTACTTTTATTTTCTTTGTTTGTAGCATCTTTCTTACAAGTTGCATTTTAAAATTCAATTATGTTATTAATTTATTTGATTACATATATGTATTTATTTATTTTACGAAGAAAATAAATAGTGTAATAAAAAGCTATAAGTAATGTCAGAGAAAATATAAATTTTAATAATGATAATTAGTGACGACAAACAAATTTACTAAATTCCCCTCCTCTATCTTCTTCCAGGGCCGTAATTTGACGGCTGGTAACCGGACTTCACATTCAAGATATATCATTCGCCACGATTTGCTACGGCAGATTACCACCAACCTGTCAGTAATTGATAAAAGGCGTGATGACATATTTTTTTTTCCACGATTGCTATGACTATTACGCTCTCATTTGTCATCGTAAAGTTGACGTTTTCTGTAGAACAATCGAAAAATCGAAAAAGGTGTTAAATACGCGCTTATTTCAGTAGTTACCAGGGATACAAACACAACAGAAACTAGTCATGTTGGGCATTATATGCGATAGAGAATCTATTCTTTTTTTCTAATTTTGCGAAAAAACTTATTTGAAAATTTAATCAAGTCTTTCAAAAATAATATTTTATATAAAAAAGCGTATTTGATAATTATTAACTCAAACTAAAAGAACAAATACATATTGTGCCATTTTATTTATTTAAAATTCTGAAATTAATTTCGCGAATAAATAAATAAAGATAGCAGAAAAATTATTAAAAAATAACTATATACATCATCAAGCCTTTTACTCATTACTGGGTGTAGCACTCTGCCGGAGCAGATCAGTGATATATTTATGCATGTAAAGCGCGGTTACCAGTCGTCAGTTCCCTAAGATGTTAGTGGAGGAGGAGCCATAGGGGTAGTTTTAATGAGGTGAAAATTATTTATCGGTTGTGGAAATTGAACCCGGCTTTTCAAATCCATAGGCCGACTCGATACCCCTGAGCTACCTACCCCATTATGCAGATTTCAATATTTCATTAATTATAATTATTTTTTGTGGAAAAATTTGAGATTGGATTTTAGTCATATATAATAGCAACAAGTGAACAAAAGTACAAATTTCTGAAAATACTTTAATCTTTTATTTGTTTATTGATAAGATAATTCAGCTAACAGTATGATTCAATGATATGTCTCAATATTGATTCGGTCTATGAAATAAATAATCTAATCGCATCATTTGCGAAATATTCTGAAGCTTTTTTATATTCTCCACCAATATTTCAAATACGAAAATAACACTCCATCTATAATTTCAACTGGAAAATATTATTAACGCAATCACAATTTAATGCCATCTGTTATTTTGCTAAAGAACTAATTTCAAAACGCATATGAGGTCTACATCTCATAATAAAATGTTGATTGATTTTGTAATAAATTTAGTATTTACAAAAGTACTTCAATCGAATTTTAATTATTAATTAAAGCAAGAGAATTTGTAAATAACCAATATTTGGAGTACAATATTATATTATCACATTTTGACAATATTTCTTTTCTGGATCTTTCCGGGTTTATTTACCACTCTATAGCATTGTCACCGCTAGGGTGAATTGTTAGAAATTCCTAAAAAATATTTTTAGATTTTAGTTACATATAATAGGTGCAATTACATCTGTGAATTAATTTCAAAATTACATCTATTAAACTTATTACAATTAGTACAAATATTAGCAAAACAATAATATCCGTTGTTATTCAATTAAATTACATTAAACAAAAATATGAATAGATAATAATCAAGCAATAAAACATCCTCTGTGACAAATGACATATTGGTAATAATAACAACATATAATTGCTGTCAGTCGTGTGCAGTCCGTGAAATCATACCACGCATTCAATTCCAGAACATTGGCGGTGTGAAGTTTTGCACACGGCTCCACTACTAGGCTTATAAGCACTGTTCAGCGGCGGGAAAGACATCAGACGACATCTGTCCAAACATTCGAGAAATACATACCGAAAACAACAGAATACATCAACATGCCGTGTGGAAAAGGAAGTGATTGTTGCAAGGGTAAGTTTAACTGTTTTTACTTTAATTTTATTACAAACGTTTTATAATAGCAATGTAATATATTATAAAACTTTGATTGTAACTATGGGAAAGAACTTTGCATCTTATTTATGAATTTTTAAAAAGAAATAGCTACATCTGGTATTTGCGCATTTATTATATATTTATTGATCACTTTTTGCGTATGATTATGCAGTGCTAAATAATTAATTAATGACACAGTTAACAGTCAATTATTTTCTCTTATTATTCATATATAGCTACAAATTTTAAATGTTTATTTCATTTTATTCCGACTTGAAAACTATTTAAATTATTGTAGTTAGCAGCAAAATAAATGTTTGCAATTTATTAAAGTAACAAAATATTAATTGAGTATAATTTTGTATTTTTATTACTTATTATCAGCCTAATTTAAAAAAAAGTTCAGGTTAGAATAAGCTAAATCAAGTTTCAATATTAGCTAAAACTTTTTTGAGAATCGGCTTGTATATGTCAAATAAGTTCTTCAATTTTATTTTAATAACATTAATAACATCGAATAAAGTTTAATATAATTAAAATTGTAGTAATAGTCATTGTTGCATCAACAAAATTGAAATTTTCAAAACCTAGAAACATTTATTTAATCAGTTTTAAGTATTTATGTAAAAAAATACTATTAAAATTAAATTTTGAATAATGAAAGGTAACAACAATTAGATACTATAACAATGAATGATCACAATAATAAAATATTGCAACAAAGAAAGATTGTGATTTCAACAATCAAATAATCAGTTATTTTAACAAGTGAATTTTTATTGTTGTGCGATCTGAAATCATCACATTGCTCTTTATCTATTATATTTTAAACAACAATGAAAGCTATAAAAATTTGAAATTAAAATGTTTAGATTCAAATATTTTCAAATTTATTATTATTATTTTCTTATAAAAAGTAAAATTTATAAAATCCTTTTTTAAAACTTTGTTGAGTGCAATTATTTTTTGTGGTGTGCACTAGCTCAACAACAAATTTTAATTCTTGTTCTCTTTTCAGACTGCAAATGCTGCGCTGGAGGCACCTGTGACTGCAAATGTACCTCAACCCAGAACTGTGGCTGCAAATGTGAAGCCACCTCTGGTTCCGGAGGTGCGTGCACCAAGCCAGCCAAGTAGATGACCTCCATGAGTCCATTATAGTTCTACTACTTCCTAACTTAATTTTATAACTTTTTTAACACAAGTAATGTAGATATAGCTTGCTCATAATTTGTAAGGAATTATCAAATAAAAATGTTCTAAAATTCAGACCGTAAGAAAATATTTAATACCATCCTGTACCTAAAATGATTCTTGAATAATGTGGGCGATGAAGCTGAAAGTTCGTTGTCCGATAGATTTTTTACAGTAAGAATTATAAATGAGTATTTGAATTTCATCCAAGCGAAATTAGATTTCTGATAACAATCAACACTCAAGTAAAAAGATTAAACAAAATAAATAAAATTAATAACGAGTCAGCAAAAATGTTGAAAATGTACATCATTTTAAATTTTATTACTTTGTTGCGGAATATGGTGTAAATAATGATTATAACGCCGCGATATCACGAATCAATATCGTTATTCGATATTCTCAAGGTTACAAAATAAGTAGTTTGCCGGTTGACTGAGTGTTACTGTTTTTATGTTCATGATAATTACAACGTTTGAAAGTGTAATATTTTCAAGATGGTTTGTATGTAAACAATTATAAGAATGGTACAAGAGTAAAACAAATAATATAGATACGATAAGTTTTTCTCAATTTGGCTAAGATAGTAGCTAATAATTTATTCGCTAAATAAAAGAGAAATATTGAATCAAAATTCATATTAGCGCGTCAATTTCTGATGTGTTATTTTTCAGATTAAGGTAGAAGTGTAATGGATATTTGCAAATGCGAGAAGTTAAATTTTAAACTTGGTTTAAATAAATAAAAGCAAATGGAATGTTTGACAGCGATACCATATATTTATTTTGTGTTAATGCCAACTTTGATGTATTGTAGTGAATGTTGGGTATGGATGAAGAAACATGAAACATAACTGCTGCGGAAATGAGGTATTGTGGATATACTATAAGAGTTTGGGGAATGCATTGGTGTATGATGAGTATGAGATTGAGAAGAATGTTATTAGAAGAGTGTTTACTTGCAATTGTGTGAAATTCTTTATTTTCTTTAAATTTGTTGATTGAACTAATATAAGTAATATACATAAACAATTTAAAAACTCCTCAATGCTCCTTAAGATATTAATGTAGAGGAATCTAATAATTTTTGATTTTGAAAAAATAAAATTTAAAATATTCCTTATTCCTTCGCTCATTTACACCAACTCAAGTTAGTGAAGAAGTAGATATTCTAGAAAATCTTCAATAAGGTTGTTATCTAAACACTGATAATTGTTTTGTTAATTACTAACCTCGAGACTAATATAAAATAAAATAATATATCATCATGTAGCAGATCTCGGTAAGTGAAATATTTTTTCAAGTGAAATGCGGTTTCCAGCCGTCAAATCACGGCCCCAAAGATATGGAAGGGGAACCACAGGGGTAGTTTTTTAATGTGGTGAAAATTGATGATTTATATAATTATTATATTTTTACTTCCTTGTACGAAGTAAAGGAAGTATTGTAATCGCGAAAATTTTCGGTTCTCAGATTTCAGTGGAAATACGCCATCCCTGAATCCATTTTGACTAATTTCGTCGTGACGTCTGTACGTACGTATATTTAGGACTGCTAGTTATGCACCTCCCTTTTTGGTCATTATATAACTTCCGGAAGTGGTACTTGAAACCTATAATAGATTTTCTTGAAAAACTATATTCAAATATTATTTAAAACTTTCCAAATTTGGTATATAAGACTACTATATCAATGGAAATAACATAATAGATTTTGGTTAAAACTAACCGGAAGTGACACATTACATGAAGCTGCTAACAGTTTTCCTTGAAGAAAATGGTATTATTTGAATTTGAGAAATAAATGCTACAAATAAATGTTTTAGAGAATTAAATTCTGCGTCTAGCACATTAAGAATGTTTAAATTAGCCTTTTGCATAAGCGAGATATCTAAATTTAAATATTATATATTTTTTGTTTTTTTAAAATTAAGTTTGCTATAGATTAGAACAAAAAATAAAAAAATAAAAGATTTAATGTCAAATATGTGCAATTAAAAAAATATCTATAGTTTAATACGCGTACAAGGAAGTCATGTGGTGTCCACATCAGATTTTTATATTATGGGGTAGGTGGCCCAATAGTAAGTACTCCTGTGACATAAGAAGACTTTAAATCATCTTCATCTGCCAAGATGAATTAAGATGGCGGCAATAAATCTTCCATTTCTAAACTTCTTTCCAGGTACAATAGCCGGAGGAGATTTAATGTTTTATTACAAAATCATAAGTTCCTTATTAAAAGTCTCAAGAATCTCTAATTAATATGATTGAAATCCGCCTCTAGTAACTCTTTACTAAATGATAGCTATCATGTGCGGTATTTCATACTCGTACATGTGATTTGCAGGCAAATAGAAAACTATAAATCGCTGACATTCTGCACGGTTGAAGTCTAATGCTGCGTGTGCTGTGTGATGCAGGGGGACTGACTGCTGGACCGCCCAGACCACCTAATGAATTTTCTAAGCGCTGAACTACATATCTACAGCACGTAATGATAAGCAGGTAATTTTGCACAATTTGAACTGATTACATTATATTAAAGTTGATATCAAATTGAATATGGGGTAGGTGGCTCAGTGATATCGAGTCGGACTGTGGATCTTGAGAACCCTGGTTAGATCCCCACAGCCGACAAACAATTTTCACCAATTTAAAAAATCTACCCCTACCACTAATATCTTTGGAGGCCGTGATTTGACGGCTGGTAACCGCACTTCACGCGAAAAAAAATATATCACTTACCGAGATCTGCTTAGGCATAGTGCCACACCCAGTGATGGGTAAAAGGCGTGATGATATATTTATTTATTTATTTTATTTATATCAAATTGAATTATAGAGAAAAATTGGCCTACCGCCGAAACTTAAACCCGAAATCGTTGAACTCCGGTCAAATGCTCTTGACTAACTGAGCTACGGTCTCCATGTAATTCACATCTGATTATATTCCAATTTTTAGCTCGTCAATTTTCAAATTACTTGGCGCTTAGCAACAAGTGGCTTGTACAGAATAAAATTACAAATTTTTAATATGTCGCTCAGTTGTATCAAGTCGGCCTGTGGTTTTGAGAACCCGGTTTCGATTTCCACAGGCGACAAACAAATTTTTCCACAGAGAAACTATATCTGTGGGTTCCCCTCCACTAACATCGTTAAGAGCCGTGATTCGATGGCTTAAAACCGCACTCACGCGAAGAAATATATCACTTATCTTCACCTTTACATGTTTCATCTAAATAATATTAGCTAAGATTATTGGATTTGAGGTCTGAATTGAAATTATAGATGTATATGTAAGTAATATCGTTGTGTGAGAATCGAATAAGTGACGTCACAATGGAAGAACCGGGAATATATCTTAAGAAAATTATGAGTGAAAATTATAATAGTTTTGGATTATTTTCATAGCAATATTTATGTGAAGAACAATAAATTTAATTTCTTATTTTGGTATGATCACATTGGCTGGTAGCACAAGCTTTGTTTTTGGGTGTTCTAAGAGCACGGTTTTAATATGTTAGAGATAACTAAAACACCCAAAAACAATGCTCTTAAAACAGACAAAAACAGAGCTTATGCTACTAGCCATTGTCTTTCAAATATGAATCGTGTATCACTGTCTGTGCAGTCCAGCGTGATCGGCCAAGCCAACCTAATCGCTATTTCTATCTATTTTCATTGTGTCAAAAGCAGGTTCAAATCATGGCAGTATTCTAATTTTTCTGTCTATAATTCAATTTGATTTCATCTAGATCTTTTTTCAAATATAATTATATAATAATTAATTCAATCTTAGTTTTTAGAAACAACAGATATGAAGTATCTCTTATTTACTTATTAATTGTCAATATTTATTTTTACTAATCAATCGTCTATGAAAGTAGAAAAATAAATAACAGATTCGCAAATGTTTACATAATAAAAATTTTGATATGACACGTTTAGAAAATTGTAAATATTTAAACTAAATAGTCATGTAGATTGTAAGCTCTGTTATCAACAAAAACGATAGAATAACTCTCTTAATTTGAAGGAAATAGCTCTTATTTCATTGGTTCATTTTCAAACAAATTTGTGATTCTATTGTTTCCCACATATACGTGGTGAATTGTCTCCGTAAGCATTGAGAATTAGATACAAGTTTAACAAGCAAAAATTTCCGTAGAAGCAAGAATTTTGCCATTTCAATACATTCTTTTCAATTGATGTTTATAAAAATAGAATTAATTTGATTGGTCATCAAGAAGATTTAATTACAGTGAAAAATTATCAACATAGCTGTTATTTTATTAGTTCATTTTTAAACAAATTTGTGATTCTATTGTTTTCTACATATACCAGGTGTATTCTCTCCGTAATCTTTGAAAATTGGATAGATGTTTTTCACCCAAAATAGTCCATAATAATAATAATAATAATTTATTTAATTCATGACCAAAATACATAGGAATAGAAAACGTCAAGTTAAAAATATAATTACATAATATACTTAAAATTAATTAAAATTATTAAGATTTTTCGTTAAAAAATTCTTCGATGGTGTAAAAGCTTTTTGAAATCAAGTATTCTTTAAGTTCCATTTTAAATTTTTTGTTATTATTTAGATCCCTCAGATATTGCGGTAAATAGTTATATATTTTTAAACCGAGATAGTTGGGGTTATTTTTAGATTTATTCAAGTTGATTTTCGGTAGTTTCAAACTTCCTTTACCTCGCGTGTTATATTGATGAGTGTCGCTGTGCGTTTCTAAACTGTTTATATTTTCTTTAATATGCAGAGCTACATTTAATATGTATGTACTATCAGTTCGTATAGTATTTAGTATTCCTCGTGAGACAGTCTGTATATTATAATAGATAGAACGTCTTCCAAGGTGAAAAATGTTTGACAAGAAATAAAAAGCATTATTTGCAAATAGTAAACGTCCACCTGTACACTCACTCGATGAGCAAATAATGATCATCTACAAGCAAGCGTTATTTGCTTGAGCTTTCAAACAACAAGACGAAGACAAGAAGTAAGAAGTGTGTGTACTTTGCACATAAACACATACGCACAGATCTCGCCTCGCGGTGAATTATTATTGCAATGCGTGGGTTAAATACAAGAATTTCTCCAGTAATTTATGTTTTGTTTCGGAAGAAATGAGATCAAGTAAGTTATGGAGAAAACAGAATGGCTGTTACGTTGTTACAAGAAAAATTAGTTTGAGAATTCTTAGATGTTGAAGATAAAAAAAAACTGTTTGAAGTTTGACGACTTTTTAGATTGATGTACAACTAGTTGTTTCTAATGCGCATATAAGAAATAATTGGATTTATGTTTTATCTGAAATAGATACTTGAGAAATACAAATATTGGTGATTCCAATGACATCGCATTTATATTTTACAACAGAAACATTATAAAGTACCAGTTGAGTGATACTTATTGATTTTATTTCTATATAATTATAATACTTGCCTGAAATTGTGAAAAATCATGAGCATTCGCCGGGATTTGAACCCAGAACCTTTCACTCGCTAGGTGAATCATATAGATCATTTGTTTGAAATTGTGAAAAATCATGAGCATTCGCTAGCGAGTGAAAGGTTCTGGGTTCAAATCCCGGCGAATGCTCATGTTTTTTCACAATTTCAAACAAATGATCTATATGATTGACGAATGGTCTACTAAATAATTCTTATACTAATATAATACTTGCCCTAAAAATAACAATTTGCAATTACTTACAATAATATTTAAAATTGAATAACTTCGTTATTTCATTATAACAGTAACCAAATAAGAAATAGGAGTATGTAGAAGTAGGCGCAGAATTTTCAAATTCTTATTATTTATCTGGTAGGTGGCTCAGTGGTATCAAGTCGGTCTGTGAATTTGAGAACCTGGGTTCGATTCCTACAACCGACAAACAATTTTCACCATATTAAAATTACCCCTTTGACTTCCCCTCCACTAATATCTTTGGAGGCCGTGATTTAACAACTGATAACCGCATTTCACGCGCAAAAATATATCACTTACTGAGATCCGATACGGCAGAGTGCCACACCCAATAATGGGTAAAAGACGTGATGATATATTTATATTTATTTATTTATCTATCTTTTTAGAACTTGTGAGAAATTGCCATTGGACACGCGCAAAATAGTTATTTGTGTATTAAGAGCGTAAAAGTGATTCTTTGTTACTCGAGCATAGTAATTGCAGTGCGAGCCGAAGGCGAGAGCTGCAATAGTGTAAGATTGCATCTTAAAATTATTAAAAAACGTATACGTACTGAAAATAAATTCGTTCTGTCAACTGTCAATATGACAAGTGTCTATTTTATTTGTAACCCTGGTAACTATTGAAATAAGCGCGCATTTAATATCTTTTTCGCGCGTTGCCATTGGAAACGTGCGTATTTAATGTCTTTTTCGCGCGTTGCCATTGAAGAGGCGCAAAAAAGATATTTTTCGATTGTTCCATAGAAAACGTCAACTTTACGATGACAAATGAGAGCATAATTATGTCAACTTGTCATAGCAATCGTAGAAAAAAGATATTTTTCTACGATTGCTATGAAAAGATGACAATTACGCTCTCATTTGTCATCGTAAAGTTGACGTTTTTTGTGGAACAATCGAAAAATATCTTTTTTGCGCGTCTCCAATGGCAACGCGCGAAAAAGACGTTAAATTCGCGCGTTTCCAATGGCAACCCGCGAAAAAGATTATTTTAATAGTTACCAGGGATACAAACAAAACAGAAACTTGTCATATTGACAGTTAACAAAACGAATTTAGTTTTAGACGTATACCTACGTTTTTTAATAACTTTAAGATGCAATCGTAGAAAAAATTATGTGTGTATCACGAGCGTAAAGTGTCTTTGTTCCTCTTGCACTATTGCAGCTCTCGCCTTCGGCTCACGCTGCAATTACCGTGCTCGAGTAACAAAGAATCACTTTACGCTCTTAATACACAAATAACTATTTTCGATTGCTCCACAGAAAACGTCAACTTAACAATGACAAATGAGAGCGTAATTGACAACTTTTCATAGCAATTATCGTAAAAAGAAATATTTTCAACGATGCTATTAGAATAAAATGCGAGCCAGGAAGAATCATTTCTTGAAGAGCGAAAGGTGCTCACCATACCAAACAAGAGACAAGCCATTAAACGGTTATACTATAAAAACAGCCTCGCTTATAACGTGTTAATAATTAAGAACCAATAAACACAACACATACTGTCGTTCATAACCACTGCAGATAGATTGAGTGCATATGTGAGAGGAAGTATTAAATTATTCCAATTGTATTAAGACAGACACTCACATTTATTGGTGTTAATCATAATAACAGGAAATTAATTATGCTGGTTAGTCTTGGAAGTCAAACGAAACGGTTGTTTCAAGAAATCAGAGTGTCTTCATTAATGGATCTACTTAGTTATTACAAACATAAGTGATTACAAGATTACAGCTGGTAAATGCGCTGGAGTCATACTTGGGTGATTACCAAGAATTTGTAAAATGTAAATTGTTTATTGTGGTACGTCTTGTTACTTTGTTAGTGACCAACATTACAGTGACAATTTAACTTAAACTTATGTAACAAGTTAATTTATATTATGACAGAAAAATTCTGATGACGCCTGGATTCGAACCAGGGACCTGTGTCACTGTAGACGAACCCGGTTGTCAATGCCTATACAGGGTGAGTCTGGGAAGACGCCCCCCCCCCCTTTAACTTTTTTATTATGAGTAATAGAAAATAAACAAAATGTAACAGTGTTATACAACTTAACAAACTAAAGCAACAAATTCAGTAACAAAAACAACTTAAAACAAATTATTTTCACATAGCCACCTATAATATTTGTATAAAAATTATTTCTAGTATTTCTCAATTTTCTTATTTTTCTCGATTTTTTTCAGATACATTAATAAAAACTAATACACCGTTGAAAAGAGAAAAAAATGGCGGTTTTTATTTTAGTAAAATAATTATAGGTTGCTATTTAAAAAATAAAAGTTGATAGTCGTATCTTGTAAACCTGACTTTACCAAGAATATCTACATCTGCCATCAAATAGTATATTTAAAATAATAAAACTTTCATATGAACCATTTTTTTCTATTACTCATAATAAAAAAGTTAAAGGAGGGGGCGTCTTCCCAGACTCACCCTGTATAGGAGTCTCTCGGAACGAAGCTACGCTTAGACACTGTGACAGAAAAATTCAGTTGATGCCATATTTCGAACACAGGTGACGTGGTGTAGCGGTTAGCATCTCTGCCCGGTATGCGGTTGGTCCCTGGTTCGAATCCAGGCGTCATCAGAATTTTTCTGTCATAATATAAATTAACTTTAGTCAAAAACTACAGGTATGATTACCTTTAATAATCACACAACTTAATAATATTAGCTTATGTAACAAGTCTAAGTCAGCACAATTAAGACATACATATTAAGTAACTTCAATAACTGGGTCATAGTGTGACATGTAATATATAAACATTATAATAAAGTGTAATACTTATTTTGCTGACTTAGCATTGTTCCAATAATATATAAGGAATGAATATTATACTCGGGAGGATAATTAGTGCCAAAGGGCTGACCGGTTGGGCCAGCAGAGTAGAGTGTAAACCCGTTAGAGTCAACACATCAAGGCTGTATCGAGTAGTGCTGTGTAAATGTATGTAAAACTATTTATTAAATATATTTATACTTTTATACTTAAATACTTGCGTCCTTCAATCTGACAAGAACCCGTATATTATTTGCTAACTCTCGTCATAACGAGGAGGGTTACACTTACTCTTAAATTCCCACAAAACAAACATCAGTTCAGTTTTAATTTTCACTTCATTTCTAATTTCAAGAGTTAAAGTAGTAAAAATACAATATAATATGGGGTAGGTGACTCAGTGATATCGAGTCGGCTTGTGAATTTGAGAACCTCTGGTTCGATTCCCATGTTGAAACTACCCCTGTGATTCCCCTTCCACTAACATCTTTGGTGGCCGTAATCTAACGGCTGATAACTGCACTTCACATCAAGAAATATATTACTTACCGAGATCTGCTACGACAAAGTAGACACCAAGTAATACATTTTTTTACGTGAAAGTAATACTGTTTTTTATAAAATTTTAATTTGATGCACGACGGTGAAGTTTACCATTTCATCCTTAATTTTTACTTCTCACATATACCGGGTGGTGCTCGGTGAGTGCGAACATAGGAATTTAACATGGGATATTAGTTTTATGCAATTTCCTGCTCTCCTGTACATTTTACGGAAAAAACTGTAGAGGGAAGATTTGTTCAGAATTAAAAGTTACCCATGAAACTGTTTTTACATGTTTTATTAAGTTTTTGGTTTAGCCGTAACATTAAAAATAAATTTCGAAATTTCTGTTACTTTGTAGCAATAGCCATGACTTTTCTTTTATTTTTATGACAAATGCGTTAAATGTCAATTTTTGATGTTTATTAAAGTTAATCTTATAATTTAAATTAAATCTTTGTGTAAGCTATAAAATGAATGTTTATTCAAACGAAGAACGTGTCTTCATTATTAAAAATTATTATGGAGGAAATAGTTATAGGAGGGTGCGGGATTTATTTTCAATTAAATATGAAGATAAACCAATTCCAAGTGTATCAACAATTTCAAAACTGGTTACAAAATTTGAGAGTACAGCTAGTGTAGCTGTGACCGATGGTAATGAAGGCAATAATAATAATAATAACAGAATACGTCATAACGAAGTGAATGAAGAATTGGTATTGGCTATGATATCTCAAAATTCAAGGTACAGCATAAGACATATTGCTTCTGAATGTGGTTTGCATCATTCAACAGTTCTGAGAATTTTAAAAACACATGGATATAAATCTTACAAATTTCAAACACATCAAGAACTTCTTTTGGCTGATTTTGAAACTAGAAGTACATTTTGTGAAATTATGCAAGAAAAGGCAAATCGGGACCAGCACTTTATTTCGTCGATTTGTTTTACAGATGAATGTACATTTACTTTAAATAATGAACCAAATGTTCAGAATACTCGTATGTGGACCACAGAAAATCATCATTTAACTGTGTGTACAGGTACCCAATATCCTGAGAAAATTAATATTTGGGTTGGAATTTTTAAGAACAGGATTATACCATTTGAAATTATGGGAAATTTAAATTCTGATATGTATTTAGAACTTCTGCAAAATCATATAGGTCCTGCATTGGATGAGGCAGCTGCAGTAGATGAGGATATTTGGTTCCAGCAGGATGGGTACCCGGCTCATTATGGAATAAATGTGCGGGAATATTTAGATTTGGTTTTTCCTAATCGGTGGATTGGTCGTGGTGGTGGAATAAATTGGCCTGCAAGATCTCCGGACCTAGCTCCTTGCGATTTTTTTTTGTGGGGGCATCTTAAAAGTAAAATTTACTCTAAACACTACGAAAATTTAGATTTACTAAGACAAGCTATATTCGAAGAATGTGATAATATTACTGACAGGCAATTAGCCAATGTTAGAACTTCGTTTTACAATAGACTTGGTTATTGTCTTGCTGAAAATGGTGGCTTGTTTGAACATTTATTGTAATTTCTTTATTTTTTTATGTAGGTATATTAAATAATATTGTTACAATTATTACTTATTATTTCACATTAAATTATTGTAATTTAAAATTTTTAAAAAAAATTGAAATTGTTGATAAACTTGAATCTGATTTATTATTAAATATGAAAATAAAACTTTGTTCAAAGAATAAAAAATGTGATTTTTTTGATTTAATTTAAATTATAAGATTAACTTTAATAAACATCAAAAATTAACATTTAACGCATTTGTCATAAAAATAAAAGAAAAGTCATGGCTATTGCTACAAAGTAACAGAAATTTCGAAATTTATTTTTAATGTTACGGCTAAACCAAAAACTTAATAAAACATGTAAAAACAGTTTCATGGGTAACTTTTAATTCTGAACAAATCTTCCCTCTACAGTTTTTTCCGTAAAATGTACAGGAGAGCAGGAAATTGCATAAAACTAATATCCCATGTTAAATTCCTATGTTCGCACTCACCGAGCACCACCCGGTATAGCGAAAAATACTTTTTCTACGATTGCTATGAAAAGTTGACAATTACGCTCTTATTTGTCATCGTAAATTTGACATTTTCTGTGGAACAATCGAAAAATATCTTTTTTTCGCGTCTCCAATGGCAACTCGCGAAAAAGATTGTAAATGCGCACTTATTTCAATAGTTACTAGGGATACAAACAAAACAGAAACTTGTCATATTGACAGTTGACAGAATGAATTTATTTTCAGTACGCATACGTTTTTTAATAATTTTAAGATGCAATCGTAGAAAAAATTATGTGCGTATCACGAGCGTAAAGTGTCTTTGTTCCTCTTATAATATTGCAGCTCTCGCCTTCGGCTTGCGCTGCTGCAATTACCGTGCTCGAGTAATAAAGAATCACTTTACGCTCTTAATACACAAATAACTATTTTCATTTTTCCAAATTCTAGTGTGTGTTAATGTTGAAACAACTGATAATCGCAAAACGATGAAAGTAAATGCGTTAATTGAAATATAAACGTTGCATATGAATGAATGCATTTGTTTTAATCGTTTTTCTATTATCGTTGCTCTTATAGTTAATCGTCGCTGCAAAATAACCGCACATTTAAGATAGAGTTATCAAAGTTTCGGAATTTTAAGGATTATTCTGATATGAGGTTTCAAATCCCGGAATCCCGATATGTGATATCAGGACTAGTAAATATTCTCATGACACGCTCGATTTTTAATACTTCTTATATTAGCGAAAAGTATGCATTCAATTAAGTATTTGTAAATATGTACATATACAGGGTGTTTCAGGACTAGTGTAACGAACTTTAACAGCTTATTCCTGAGGTCATTTTGAGCCAAAAATGTCATATGAACATAGGTCCTATTCCTTCTAGTTACCAAAATACAAGAGGTTGAAGTTTTATAAATAACATGAAATTTTCAAATTTTTGTAATCAAGATACTTTCGGAAAACAAGTGTTTTATTGAAAAGTCATACCTTATTTGTCTTAATTAATTTTATTTATTATTAACGAATACGATTTAGAGAACAAAACATAAAATGACACAATTAAATAGACACAGAACAACATAACCAAACATGGAATAGGTTAACACGATATGAAATAAGATAACAAATTTAAAAGAAATTACAGCAAGTGTTGAAAATGAGCGCCATGAACTCGTATGCATGTTAATATTAATAAATACAATTGTTTTATTTCAAGCCACAGTCATGACTCACTATTCTCTTTCCGATTTGGTGTATAATAAAGTGCCCGCCATTTTACTTTTTAATAATGTAACACATGGATTATTTTACATGATTGTAAAGCAAATTTGATGCATTTTTCAAATTTGTAAAAATATATAGTATGTTCCATTTGAAATTTCAAAGTTGATATTAATAAACCGGAAATGATATCATGAATGTACATCCGTTATCAACTAGCTTACATGTTGCTGTATAAATCATGTTATATGAAAGAAATTGCTAAGTTGATAAATAAGAGAGATATTTGCTGGTTCTATTAAGATATAACACCCTGTATAATAGTGTTATTGTTTCGGTCACAGCACAATAAAATTTGAATCCATATTCAACTTGTTTCGTCCATGGCGCCCTTATTTTAGCAATAATGAAATAAATCTAAACATGCATTTTTCTCATAAAAATTGCTTTTTACGGGTATACAAATATTATTTCACTGAATTCAGAACATAATTCTCTATCGAACAATCAAATAAAAAAATATAATTCCATTTAAAATAACAAAGTTGGTATCCATAGTTTGTGAACCACTGGTTGAAAAAAAAATTATGGTCATTAAAATAGTCTTGTAAAATAAAAATTGTTTGTTAATTTAACGTTCTCGAGATAGCAATAGTGGACAAAATAAAATACACATCCTGTATATTAGTAATTAAATTTGATCAGTACGTTAAGTACTATATTGGGTGAAAATATGTTGTGAAACATTTAGTATAGACGGTGGAATTATGTGTAAATCCTTAAGTGTTGTAGATCTGTAATTTTGTAAATGCAAAACAAAATTGAAACGAAACTTACAACTTTTTGAAATATTTTCTACTTATTAACAAAATGTTCATAATTTTTTTTGCAAATTTATGGATCTACAAATTTATAATTTATCATAGAATTTCACCATAAATTTATGTAGAATATGTTGATTAAATTAATGCTGACACTAACAACTATTAAAGTAACAGCATATATTAAATTCTATGAATACATTTTGCCTACTTCTCTACATGTTAAAATAATTGTATCGAAATATTTTATTAAATATTCTCTAGAGAATAAAACATTAATTAATAATCTCCAAATAATTAATTTGATACATAATTTAAAACATTTCTCTAAATCAAAATAATAGTGTAGTGCATGAAACAATGAAAAATAATTAATATCATTTGTCAAAGCTAAAAATTGGATCACGAAACAAGTGCAAAAAACAATAGAATGTAAATTCCAACATCCTGTTTTCAATGCAACGGAAACAGAACAGCGAACTATCGTCCAATTAACGCAAACATTTCCTAGCAAAGAACAATCCAAAGACATCTTACCGCATAGAGATCTAGTATCATCTTAGTAACCTTACACCAAGATCAGTTGATCCAGCATTAGATTTTATGTATACAGGGTGTGGCAAAAGTTTGGACACGGTCAAATATCTCGAAAACTAATCAACCAAATACCAAACAAAAAAATACGTCCAAAAAGTTTTCATCTATCGCGAATTTAAAAAAATGACTCAGACAAAATGAACACATAATTTTCCATTTAAAATTTTCGAGTTGCCCCACTCCCTCCGGCCCCCAGGGGGGTGGATGGGGGACATTTTTTGGTATTTTTGAGTAGATTTTGAAAACTTTTTGGACGTATTTTTTTGTTTGGCAATTGGTTGATTAGTTTTCGAGATATTTGACCGTTTCCAAAATTTTGCCACAGCCTGTAGATAAACCGATGGGATAGATCCTCGATCAAAGTGAACTAATTTAAAACTTTATTATTCTTCTAGAAAATATGTAAAATTAATCAACTGATTGTTAACCTAAGCAATATAGTAAACAACAAAATGGTCACAAACTTTATTTTTTATAAACACTCATTTGAATTGAAAAAACACGCATTTTATTACATACTATACAGTAAATAAATAAATATATCTCCACGCCTTTTACCCATTACTGGGTGTGACATTCTGCCGTAGAAGATCTCGGTAAGTGATATATTTCTTCACGTGAAGTGCGGTTACCAGCCGTTAAATCACGGCCTCCAGAGATGTTAGTGGAGAGGGAGTCACAGAGGTAGACTTATTTTTTTAATCATTAGTAAAAATCTCTAATAATAATTAATCAAATAACTTATTATCCTTATTGTTTCCATGATATATAAATTCATCATACTTTATTTATTTGACGGCTGGTAACCGCACTTTACGCGAAAAAATATATCACTTACCAAGATCTGCTTAGGCAGAGTGCCACATCCAGTAATGGGTAAAAGACGTGATGATATATTTATTTATTTACTTAAAAAAGCAAAATTAATTTCGTACTTTATTATAACATACATAATTTATATTTAATTATTATGTTATTTAAATCGAGCAAGCATGCATCATTAAAAAAAAAGAAGCTTTATAAATACATAGGTTTCAATTATTGTTGACATTGAACAAAATGTAACTTTATATCTCAAAAATGAGCGACAATAAAAATTATGTTAATTATGTACTGGAAATGGAACTTCAGTATCTACAATTTTTATTTGATTTTTTTCTCTATCTACCATTATTTAAGAATTAAAATTATTTTTAAAAAAGCATTATTTCCATATTTTCACATATATCTACGCAATTTTTTAGAAAAACAAAAACCATTGTTAAATTTGAATATTACTCCGCAAAGAAATTAAGTATGTATTATGTACTTATCCATATTTTATAATATTTACGTAAATATTACCTTCCAGAAATATTAATTTATATATTTAGATTATACTGAAGGTAGCTATGAACAAAAAAGAAACAATTTGCAGGGATAATTTCAGATTGGTTTATTTGTAACATCTAAATTGGAGTTTCAATCTATACAAATATATTATAAATTTTCTTGATAACATAGTTAAAAAGTCAGTGTTAATTATAGGAATAATTATTTTTAAATGCATAAATATTAATTTTTATCGGCCATGAAAAGTTACACTATTTATATTTTTAGCAGGATGTGATTAACCAATTAATAAAAATTTTATGTGTGACAATAAAATGCAACATATTACACCTACAAATAATTTTTAACTTATTACCAATATTAAAGTAGAACTTCACATTACTTTTTCAATAGTTACAGTTATATATCTACAGCATATTTCCAGCGCAATATATCAAATGTTTAATTATTAAACAGTCGTTATAACAAGAGTTCGCGTGTTCAAACCTCTTAAACTTATATCCAACAATAACAACTGTGTCTTCAGATTTCACTTACACTACTGTAATTAGGGTTAAGTTTGTCTTGGACAGAGAAACAAATAAATAAAAGAAATAAATATTAGTAGAACAGTGAATAAATAGATAAATTTTACAAAAAAAGGTTTCTTTGCGTAGGTTCTTTGTAATATTACCGAACTTTCCATATGCATAAGTGGATAAGTGAAGAATGATTCATTCATGGTCATGGCCAGGTTTATCAAAATTTTAAATTGCATTTAATAAACAAAATTGGTTGACACTTTGAAATAAACCTTCAGTTTAGATCTACCTATATGTACATAATTATGAAACTGCAACGTTTACTTTGACGAAAGAATGCGATAAAGAGGCTCTTCCATTAATCATTATAATAAAAACCTCATTTAAATTTAGAAAATTGTTTTGTTGACACTTATTAACATTTTAACGATTTTATAACTAATTAAAATTGACTATCTATGTGTATAAATTCATACATTTCAAATTACTGTATTCTTAAATAATGGAGTAGACAGTTTAATGGTATCGTGTCGGTGTATGGATCTGAGAACCCGAGTTTGATTCCCGCAACCGACAAACTTCACATTAAAATTACTCCCATCACTCATTGCTTTGAGGATCGTGATTTAACGGCTGGTACTTCATGCACAAAATATATCAATTACCGAATGGAATCGCAAGGATCTATGGATCTGACAAATTTTAATCCACAATAAAATTCCCTCCGTGGCTCCCCCTGCACTTATATTTGTCAACTGACAAGCCCACCTTACGCACATAAATATATTACTTATTGAGATCTGCTACGACAGAGTGCCACACTCAGTAATGGGTAAAAAGCGTAAGTGATATATTTATATCCGTGAATCGAGATTACCAGCCGTTAAATTACGACCCCTAAAGGTGTTAGTGGTGAGAGAACCACAAAGATAATTTAAATGTGGTGAAAATTGTTTGTCGGCTGTGGGAATCGAACCCGGGTTCTCAAATCCAATCACTGAACTACCTACCCCATATGAAATAATGTAGTTTGTTTTTAATTTGGAAATAATAATGATAACTTTCTAAATTAAATTTCTACGTTTAGATTCAAGTTGGCATAGAAGAGCATTAGCTCTGATAGTATATCGTGCTAGTGCTGTGTTACGAACCAACGCTGAAGACATTTTGATCTAATTGCGAATACGTGCATAGCTTGGCGTTCACCGACCCGATTGGCCATTGGCGATCAGCAACACCATTGCCATGGTTACGGCGTTACCGGGACCGGTAACAAACATCACATAGACATGAAAGCATCCGTGCCCGGAATTTAGTTTTGCTGTTATTATAATGTTATGTTGTTTTTACGTGGACAGTTTTTCTAGAGAGATATTTCTATTTATAGAAATGTATTTCATATTGATTTGTCGAAATAAATGTTTTAAAAATTACCAGTTGTTAAAATGAATGACATATTTGACCTCTAGAAATTTACAGCAGACAAGAAGCAATTATCATTAGGGAAGTTACAAAAAATGACAAAAAATAACACATTTCTTTTACATTACGTACATTATATTTCTTACAAATTTTACCGTATCATATTTAATAATTAAACAACGCTTAATGAATCTAACGCATACCAGAGATATTTAGCTATTTTAATTTTACACATAATTTTATTATTAATTTATTAAAACTATTTGCATTGAGCCCGTTTATCAATGTCAAATAGCTCACATGAGGTAGGGGTGGCTCAGGTCGACCTGTGGATTTGAGAACTCGGGTTCGATTCACACAGCCGACAAACAATTTTCATCAGATTAAATCTACCCTTATGTCTTCCCGTCCACTAACATCTTTTGAGTCCGTGCTTTATCAAACTTACCGTGATATGCTACGGCAGAGTGCCACACCCAATAATGGGTAAAAGGCGTGATAATATATTTACTTTATTAAATAGCTCATAGCAATTTATTGTTTTATTTCGATGCAATATTTTATCTATTTTCGAATGAGAATAAAAAATAATAAATAAGTATCTACAGAAAAAGATTAAAATGTATTTTTTTTAAATATTATTTTTTGTATCTTCAATGTGTAAACTATTACTGAATAAATAATAATTTTCTTGAGATAATAAAATAAACTATTTTCAATGCCCCATGCGGATCTAGTTAATTAATTCAAAATGAAGGCGACATAGAGCTCAAAAATGCTAATAACGTAAAGGTACTTGCATTAGAGCGGCATTCAGAGGCATCTTCGATCGTGAGCGGCGAATCCAGGGCTCCAGAGGGTAGAGGAAGAAACGGGGGTAATGAATAAATACGGGGAGAGGCAACAAGTCGAGAACATTCGCTGTACTTCCGCCAGCAAGAGCAGTTCTTCCAGAACTACCAGACGCTCAAGTAATCAGAAAAATGCCGTCACCGTGTTGCGATTCTTGTAAAGGTACTGTTGTTATTTATAGTTATTTATTAATCATTAATAAAAAGAAAGCATATTTTCAATTTACTGCATAGTGCATGTTTCATTTCTTGTTATAAAGTTTGTTTCAAATTGTTATAAATAGTCATGCATAATTTTTTAATTAATTTATTAGAAATAAAATATGTTTCAATAAATTCATTTAAAAAATCAATAAAAATAAACAATTTTATTGGAAGTAAACATTTCTTATTTTTATATGATTATAAACATTTAATTTTATTCTTGTAATAAATTAAATTTTACAACTTCTTTTGACAATGTTTTGAGTTATCGAAAATTTTGGATAAAATTTTAATTAATTATAAGATAAAAATTTCACGTACTGATAAAGGCGTCTTATAGTTTATTGCATTAATAATTTGTTTATAATTCCTATGAATATAAATCAATAAATTGCGTGAATGTTTTACAGATACGTGCACAGATGGAGCAAAGTGTGGAGAGGGATGTACATGTGGTGATCAATGCAACTGCGCCGGCAGTGAGGGTAATTAATTTTTTATATCTTCAAATTGCTCATTTTAATTATATATTTAGTGAACCATTTTATTAATTAGTCTAGGTGGATTCATGCTTCAAGAATTCCATTTAAAAAAAACATTAATAACCTTTTGTGGATCGTTATACAATAAATTATTTAAACAGTTCCTAATGGATTTTTATTTATCTTTTTTTTGGTGTATACATTAAATGGTAAATGTTGTTTTTCTATTTTGCGTTCATAAGAAAGTCCTTACGAAACCTAGTTGCGTATCGAAAGAGCATTTATTATAATGCACAACATTTTGTTTTAGACGGTTGGTAGTACTGGATGACATACTGAAACAGTCAAGCTGAGAACTTCAAAAATTTCAATATAACTTCAAAATCGGAACAATTGCATAAATGCAACCATAACATTTCATATAAATTGCCCTAAATTGACTCGGTTTAAAATATCGCAGATTTTAATTTATAAATAAAAATAAATAAATATATCACCACGCCTTTTACCCATTACTGGGTGTGGCACTCTGCCTAAGCAGATCTCGGTAAGTGATATATTTTTTCGCGTGAAGTGCGGTTACCAGCCGTCAAATCACGGCCCCCAAAGATATTAGTGGGGGGAGAGCCACAGGGATAGATTTTTAAATTGGTGAAAATTGTTTGTCGACTGTGGGGATCGAACCAGGGTTCTCAAGATCCACAGGCCGACTCGATACCACTGAGCCACCTACCCCATATTAATTTATAAAAGACGCATTTAATAAGACTTTTATCTCACTTGTCCTTTAGAAAACTAGCCTGCGGCTCGTTTTCTAAACTCGGAAGCGTGCGAAAAGAACATGTCTTATAAAACTTGTTCTTTAATATACTAATGGATGTTATAGTAATTTAAAAAGCTCTGTTCTATAAATTTCTGTCTTCAATTTATTTTAACAAATAGTAATTTATGTATGTTTCAGGGAGCTGTGGCTGCACGACCAAGAAGTCGAGTGACCCAGTTGAAAACTAAAATATGGAAAGAAATCATATTTGCTTTACATTCACGTTTCCTATTAGTTAGGTTTTAATTAAGAATTGTTTGTTAATAAATTATTTTGAGTTGTATTATTTTTGCACTTTATTTAACAAATGAATTTATACGCTTCAATATATGTTATGGCTAAATAAAAAAACATATTTAAATACAATTTTTTCTTGAATATTTAAAACCTTTTCATAAAAACTATATCAGTGGAAATAAATAATAAAATAAGAATACAATAATTGTTAATGATATATTTGTAACTCTGATTTTAATAAGTATAATTATAACTTTCATACATTATTCTGTCTACAACACAAATATATATTTCTATATCGCAAGCAACATTAAAAAAAATATCATGGGATTTTTATCACATAAGATTCTCACAACGTAAATATGAAATGCATGGAACATACCAATAATGAACACACGTCAAATTCAATATCAGATTATTTTTCTGTTGTCTTTGACAACAAATGTGATTTAGGCAGCACGACCTGCATATCATAAACAACTACACTTTCAGTAAGCGCAAACTTTTAACTGAATCTAAAAACATTGCATTCATTCATTGCACACTCTCACAAATTAGGTACAACACACTGATTTTAAATTGTCACTTCAAGATCATCAAACAAATCTCTTACATATTTCTCTACTAAAATGTTCCCTTTTTAATAAATCTTTAACCAATGAATATCATTAATATAATATTAATATTTGCGTAGCACTCTTAAAGTGACAATTTAAATGTCTGGGGTATTGATTCTTTATTAAATACAATAATTAACAAAAACTTAAACCGACAAATAAATTAATATTCAGTCAATTAAACTCGCTTCGAAAAGAAAACAGGCTCTTCATCAGTATCTGATTCAATATAGATTGAAATCGAGTTAGACTCTTCCCTTACGGGTCTTTTTCCGTTTGCTTGGGGCTCCGTAGGGCTTTCTGCGGGACAAAGCAGCGGTTGTAGGGCTTTACGAACGTTCCAAAATACGCTTGGGAAGAGAATCTCTTGCTGAGCTAGAAGTTGTTTTGTTCGATGACGCTCTTTCGGTGCATCAACTGATGTGCAGTTCTCGAGCAACACTGGAAGGTTTCGAATCTCGGCGAATTGTTTTAGGACTTTTTCACGAACGTAGATGAATGGGCGAATTACTCTTATATCTTGGTCTCTGCAATATCACATACATTTAAATATATTTTTATTTATTTAAGAATTCGTGTTAAAAATGTTAGTTACCTATTAAACAAAAGATTAGTAAGAATTATATGTCTTCTAAAAATTTTCAGTTCCCATTTTTCTTCCGATTCTTGTTCATAAACTTCAATTTTGAAATATTCAAAGAACACACACACAATTTGGAATTATAGCACCCGGTACGACGCAGTTTAAAAAAAATCGAAATATTTATTTAATTTAATACAAATAATTATTAAATCTTCATAAAATTGGGTCCAATTCGTTACAAAAATAACGTGTAATACAGGATTCGTCATTAAAATGACGGTTTAATTTTGAAATACACCAAAATAAAACAATCTAAATACTTATTAAACCAAGAAAATCCATCACAAAAATGACGGTTAATAAAGTATTCGTCACAAAAATGACGTTCAATAAGTAGTCGGCATTAAAATGGCAGTTTGGCATTATTTTACACACAGAAATATGCGAGTAGAATGAAATGATAATAAAGTTTGTAACTAAAGGACTTACCCAATGGAGTAATGGGCCTTCATACTGCGTAGTCTACCGCTGTGGAACAAAGACAACAGGAAATCTTCTGCCAAATCGTCTAAATGCTGGGAAACCGCCAGAACATTATATCCAGAATTTTTGGCTACTGTGTAGAGTTGTCCGCATTTTAATTTACTGCAGAGACTGGTTAATGATGAGCATTGGTTTAATTTTTCATTTTTCTGTTCATCTACGAGTAAACATACTATAAATAAATTGTTTTCATATGTTAATGTCTATTTTCTTACCATCTTCGTTAATTTTTGGTTCTTGAACAACATATTGGACCCCTAGTGTTTCTAAGTATGAGATTAATGGATGGTTTTGATTATCTGAGTTAAATAAAGCAGCGCCGATTGTGAAATGTTTGTTTTTGCCTTTGGCATGATCTTGATAATGATGTAAAACATGTAGTAAGCCTAAAGAATCGTGACTTCCAGATATGCAAACCATTACTTTATCTCCGTTTTTGATCATTTCAAATTCTTGTAAAGCCTGAAAAAAATAACAAAATATTAAACTATAATGTTATGAATTGATCTTGTAAATAAATACCTCTAAAGCTGAGTTCCAAATATTTTTAGGAGGAGTATGCCACTTTAATGTGTCATCTTGAATTTCTTCAGTTGAAAGCGACAAATCTCCATTGGCAGATTTTCGTTTAAGTTTATCAGTGTGTGACAGATTTTTCTGTAACTTTTTGCAGCTGGAAGATTCAGAATTGCTTCTCCCATTTTGATCTTCATTGTTAGTGAAATCATGTTCATGAAATGATAAGTTGATTCCACTGTCTTGTGAGCTAATGCTGCCAATTTGCGGCCACAGTCTTTTCTTGTCGTCATGAATGGAATGAGAATCATCTTCGTTTAGTTTGGTAGCACTGTTTGATTTATTAATTGGAACTGCACTGGATTCAACGCTTAATCGTTTACTAACAGGACTAATTCGTTTTGGAATTGCTCCAGAACAGAGTCTATCCTGATCGCTACAAGAACTAGAAGCTCTTGAATAAATACTTTTTTCTGGTCCTTCTGGTGCAATAAATACATCTACTGCACTAACTACATCTCTAATTTCTGATTTGACTTCATTAGCCATATTTTTTGATACTTCTACAATATATTCAGCGACTTCATTCACTGAAATGGAATCACTTCTACCGTCCTCGCTTCCACTACCGTGTCTGTCATTGTTCACGTACGAGTTTAAGCTGGTTTCTATAGATTCAGTACTTTCTAAAACATCTTCTACTTTAGAAATAACGCCTCTAATTTCTGATTTGATCGTTGTTGCTAATTCTTTTGTGACTTCTTCTACATATGCTTGTAAGTCGTCGGTATCTTGTGAAACTGTCTGACAGTATGGCGAACCTCTGCCAATGATGCTACAGTCACTAATACTCCCTCCAGGAAGGTAACTTAAGCTGTGTGTGGGTGAAAGATTGAGATCAGAATCGATAGACTGCATGTCTGTTTGACTACTGCAGCTACATTGTCTTTGTCGAGAATGCATTCCTAAACTAGCACGAGTCTGTGGACTAAGCATTGGAGAAACACTATTTAGACTGTGACATCTCTCTCGAAGTAAGTGAGCACCAGGGATAGCAGAGCCTTGTGAAACATTTCCACCGATGGCAAAGTTAATATTATTTTGGCACTGTGCTTGGTTTATATAAAAGTCATAGTTAAACTGAAATCCGTTATTCGTGACATCGTTTTTAAATTTCTGTTGTTCTTCCAACGAGGACAGACTAAAATGTTTCGGTGAACTGTTGTTTGATGATAATGGGGCACTAATACTAATCATTTCTAAGTCGTTGCTTTCTGAGATGAGGCTACGTCGATGTGTAACGGCAGGATCGAATGGTACATCATGTTTTACGTTTTGCGAATTACCAAGAAGTAAATCTTGAGCTTCACACGGGAGCATGAACCATCTTAATCTACTGCTACGCTCATCAAACGTAATACCAGTCTCAGGTAAAGGTGTCCGATGAGCAGTCTTTCTTGATCTGTTGAATAAATTTCTAGCGGTTTGGAGACAGTCTTGATAAGTTTGAGGAAAAATTCCGGGTCCTGAAATTCTTCTTTCATTCATTGTCATCTTCCCATCTATATATCTAATCGAGCTCAACCATTTTCTATCTTTACACAAAGAATTCGTGTGATGTCTCCATTCGCCTGTTTCTGGTGTCATCACATATTGAGGGAGTAATTTCCAACCTTCTGTGGCGACCATCTTCAGCGCTTCCATTACAAATGCTACTTCAGGATCGGACATAAAATACGGAAGACTAATTCTCGTGAACCCTGGTCTGAGTAGTTCATGACTTGAATGTTCATCACATCGTTTGAGTTGTAGGCGATCGAGGCGCATATTTTCCAAAAGGATATTTTCATATTTAGCGGCAAGATCAGCGGAGATGCCAAGAAGATCCTGGGCGTAGGGCCCCGCGCATCCACAGCCAGCGCGTGCTTGGATGCCGAATACGTCATTCAAGATTGCACACACAAAGTTGTGATGGAGAAACGTTCCTCGTGGGTGTCGGACCATGATTGAGAAAATGGGTAAGCGACGTGGAGAGTGAAGTCCGTTACCCAGGAGGATTACTTCTGGGATTGTGCGGATGTGTGCTACCATTTGTCTACCAAACAAGAAGAATTGTTTAATCCTTTCGCACAAGAACACTGCTGAGACCTAATGAAGAATAATTGGACTACGAGGAGTGCTATATAGTTAAATTAGAATACGCGACGACATGAAAATTCAACAATAAAAAATTTTAAATATAATTTCGTTCAAGAAAACATGTTGGTGTAATATTTATTAACTTTATCAATACTTTAAATATAAAAATAAAACACAATTATGTCTTTTCCGATAACAAGAGTAAGAAATATAAATATTTAATATTATTGTCTGGCTTTTGGCCATAAACCTCGACTAGAAAGGATATGCAAATTACGCACTAAGTTCCATTTAAACTACTCTATTTCTTGAACTACACAAACAAAACGTATAAATCAGCAGGTAACCCTGACATATCTACTCGAGCCGATACGACACAGACACGCTACAAACAGTCTGGCATTTGACCGGCTGACACGGATAACATTGACATAAATAAAGTGTCCTGTTTCACTTACTTGGTGATTTTTTCAGCGCGCTGCATGATGGCTGACACCCCCACAGTTTCCTTGAGGTGCATGACTAGTCCAGCGCGAATTGTTTCCACCACTGCTGCTGTGCCGCCCTCTTCGCGTAATTCTAGTTCCTGAAATCAAAAACAGATTAGAATATATTTGCAGAAGATTTTTTAGGGAAATTTTTACCTGTATACATTTGTTTGAATCTGTTATAAACATTCCACATCTGTTTAAATTTTCTCTTACGCCACTCTGGAATAAGGACTTCTTTGCTACCAGGATTCCTTAAATTAATTTTATTTTATTAGTTACTAATTACAATTTCAAATTACAACAAAAAAATAAATAATTATTATAATATACAAATATTATTTCTATCTTCGTATTTCATTGCTGAAAAGACTCTCAAATTAAGTAAGAAAATTTCCAAGTACAATTGAAAGTTATGTTACAAGTAATAAAGATTAAATGTCCAATAAAAATATGCAGTAAAATTTGCTCAGTAAGCTGAATATGAGTAGGCAAACATCTCATGCGTCACATATCGGAAACAAAAAATGTATCAGATTATTTTGCGACCATGCATGAGTATGACTAAGTCGGACAATAAAGTGCAACTTATCAGTTTTTACGTAAACAACATTCAAGAAAAATGTTTTGTCCTTACTGATTTCTCAGTTGACAAATAAAGAATTTTAAATTATTTTGAAAATAAAATAACTCGCTGACGACAGAAGCTATGTCTTTACGCAAATTTCCGTGATGTAAATTTAATTTGACACAAAGTAAACAATTACACAAATCAAGGTTTTATTTTACCTGGAGTTTGCACGCCACCAATGAACTTATGACCAGCAAAGAATATAGCATCTTTGTAGGCAGCTGTATCGCCATGTAGGTCAGGGTTCATGTTCATGGTAACACAGGGTGCAGCTATAGTATAATCCCAAAGCGCTAAGGCGCCATATTGATGTAACAAAACCGTTGAGGCGATGTCGTCTGACAAAACTCCAGTGATGTTAGACGCAGCACAAAAACAACCAATCATTTGCCGACCTGAATTTTGGTGGCTTTTCAGTTTGTCTTCTAAATCGTGGAGGTCGAGAAAACCCTCTTTGGTTTCTAATATTCTTACAATCTGAAATGTTAAACAGAAACAAATTTAGTTGAAATAAGTATCTCTGAATTTTTCACTAGATTATAGTGAAACTGTAACAATAGAGAAAATATTCTCCTTGAAATTTTATATTCTTATAATCGTAAATTAATGTTGGAATTCTTTGTAAGTGTATGTTACAAATCTGTAAATAATAATTAAACAAATTTAATATAATTTTTTCTCGTGTAATAATTAGTATTGTATTGTTCACAAAATGAATTAGATTTAAGATTTGTTAATAATACAACTGGCTTTCTTAAATTTTCCTGTGGTATTTTATTACAAAAAATAAATATCTATTCATAAGCCTATAGAAATCTCGGCAAACATATTGAAGTCATTTTACTTGTACATTAATTTGTAACATCAGCAGATAGTTTGAAAAGTTTAAACAATAGCTAAGAAATCGTTTTACCTATAACTTATAAGAATATCGATTTCAGTGGTGAATTATGTAACTGTGTCAAATGTTTATGTGTTGCGGTTGCTGGTAAAGATTATAAGTTTACAAAATAGTTGTACGGTGGAATTCTTTGAGCAGATTTTATAATGAAGCTTTAGATCCCAGAATTTCATGAGCCCCAAAGAAATACATCTTATAATCATAAGAATATGCTGATAATGCGATTTTTTTGTTCAAGCTAGAAAGTCTGCGGGCGACAGAGGAAGGAGAGAGCCTCTATAAATCAGTGAGGCCAATAAAGATTAATTGCAAGCGTGCCGCTTACAAAGTTTTATTTCCACCTTCACAGCGTTTTTTTATTAATTTACTTTATTAGTTTTATCAAAAGATACATTAAATTTTTTAATCAAAGGTTTTTGAGGGCGGTAGGACAATTCATAGCTAGACGTTGTGATATTATTAATTATTAATGGGGTAGATGGCTCAGTGGTATCGAGTCGGTCTGTGGATCTTGAGAACCCTGGTTCGATCCCAACAGCCGACAAACAAATTTTCACCAATTTAAAAATCTATCTCCACTAATATCTTTGAGGGCCGTGATTTGACGGCTGGTAACCGCACTTCACGCGACAAAATATATCACTTACCGAGATCTGCTTAGGCAGAGTGCCACACCCAGTAATGGGTAAAAGGCGTGATGATATATTTATTTATTTATTTTTACGTTGTGATAAAAATTCTAGAAATAATTTGTAATAATGGATTTATGGTGCTATTCTGTAATTTTCTATAACGCTACAGATCTGTAAAACTGAACAAAAGTGTATCATATTTGATTGTCAAATGGCATTAAATGTATTTGTCAATAAAAAGCTATGCGCTTTTGTTCAAATTTACAGAACTGTAGCGTTATAGAAAATTACAGAATAGCACCATTAATGCCCGACAAAAAGTTCGAAGGCGATTCATTTGCAATTCAAGAAAATATACAAAATATTGCAGATGCTGCAAGTAATAACTTTATATTTATATTTACAAGTCTGCTCTACGAACCTGTAAAATTTTACAGGGCTATGCGTTTTAATTACTCATTTACTTAGTTACCATAAATATCTATAAAGTGTCATGTACATAGAAGGTGGAAATAAAAGTTATAAACATATGTCTACATCGTATTAGTAGTTCTCACCTTGGCGCAAATTTCCCGCCATGGCGACAAGCTGGAATGGTGTTCGGAGTGTCCCACAAACACAACAGGTGGTTCCTGCAGCCCGAGCGCCGAGATGAGCCGGTGCAGAGCCCCGGGACAGCCATGTCCAGCGAAAAT
This sequence comes from Pterostichus niger, assembly GCA_947425015.1. Taxonomy (NCBI): domain Eukaryota; kingdom Metazoa; phylum Arthropoda; class Insecta; order Coleoptera; family Carabidae; genus Pterostichus; species Pterostichus niger. The sequence goes on along the minus strand of OX380344.1, from coordinate 21,496,315 downwards.
CACTGCATCCTGCTCGGAACCGTTCACAGCCGTGCGGATTATGTCTCGGGCTTCTTGCCTGCACAATCACATGTATAACTAATCTCTGATCTACACACTTAATAAGGAAATGCATTCTAATTAAAGTACAGTATAGGGGACCCACACAACTTATAATGGAATCCAGACTACTTGGAAGCAATGGTAATTTGATTAATTTGAAGTTTGAATGTTTGTTTCTTATGACTGCCCGTATTTTTTATACTTTTCTTTTTGCATGAACCTAATTCAAATTAAAATACATGGGGTCTACAGCTTTTAGTGGATCGGAACCATTCAAACGCAATCATATTTTTTAAATATAAAAGTGTCAGCAAGATTTGAACGTGCAAACTTCTGTTGTGCGGTCGTATCATATAGAATTCTATAATAGAATGCAGGCGATAATATTCGAAACGCCAAATTAATACGTAACATAAGAAATACAATGGTATTTTTTTAATATGACAATTGTTGCTTCCCTAATTAAATTAGATCAAAGTGTAAATACAAAAAATCTTAAGTATTAAAACCTGCATCTATTGAGTATTTACTTGTTTCCCAATAGTTTTTTATACAAGAGTAACAAGCAAACGAAATAATTTTTATTATTATTTTTGATAAAATATGACAATACACGTTCAAGTATAATTTATTATTAATTTCGATTAAGTCATTTTATTTATTTATTTAATGAACTTGTCAAATTAAAGTTATAATTTCCTTTATAAAAGCTATTTTTCGTTGCATAAAACACAATAGAGCTACAAGTATATATAAGAATAATGAACACTTTATGTAGTTTCACAAAAATTATTTATTAACAAGTTGATCGATTTCGGCTTATTGTTAATAAATAATTTTTGTGAAACTACATCAAGTGTCTACTTGTATTATTCTTATTCATAATGTTTCACCAAGTCCCAACGGCTCATACTTTTGATATAAGTATAAGTATATATACTCATTAGATGCAGTTTTTAATACTTAACATTTTTTTTGTGGTTCGATCCTCACGGCCAAAAAACAATTTTCACCAATTTAAATCTACCCCTGTGGGTACCTCTCCACTAATATCTTTGAGGGCCGTGATTTGGCGGCTGGTAACCGCACTTCACGCGAAAAAATATATCACTTACCGAGATCTGCTTAGGCAGAGTGCCACACCCAGTAACGGGTAAATGGCGTGATGATATATTTTTATTTATTTTTTGTATATTATTACATTCAGTATAAACAACTCCATAATCCGCGGGGCGTTATGATGTATAACGTCCGCTCCGTTCACGCAATAGCATTACCATTACTATAATTATAATATTTATAAATTAAAACTAATTATATATATTCTAGTGAAAAATAAAATATTGTTTATACTATGGACGTTATTAGATGTTAATGACCTCGGACTGGATATCGTCACCTTCTATACATAAATTATTATTGTAGTAGGAGTGTAATTAACATCATTTGTGTACTGGCTAGTATGAAAAGCATCGATTATTTTATGCTATATTAAGTATATAAAATCATGATTTTTACTTGCGAGATGACAGCGGTCTATTATCACAAATAGAATTCTATATGGCGCAATCCGGGAACATTGGTAGTTGCCTATCATATGATGACATAAGAATGATACTTGCATAATCTTGAAAATAAAATATGATCTTTTTCAATTACGTACGATTTAAACTATTAAATGAATGATTCACATAAATTATAATTATTTAATGTTTGCATGAAAGCTTCAAAATTCAGCATTTTAATGATTGATAATAAATGTGTATTCCTTTTAATTCTGCATTAAATTGAAAATAATTTCATCATCTGCTAAATAATTGATTAGTTTTTCTTGTATACATACATTAAAGATAACACAACTTTTTTTGTTGTTTAATTGAATTATTTTCAAATGGGGTAGGTGGCTCAGTGATACCGAGTTGACTGTGCATTTAAAAACCAGGCCCACAATTTTCTCCTCTGGCTTCCCCTTCACTAACATCTTAGAGAGGTGTTATTTGACGGCCGGTAACCGCATTTCACGCGCATAAATATTTCACTTACAGAGACCTACTACGGCTGAGTGCCACATCCAGTAATGGGTAAAAAGATGATAATTTATTTATTTTTATATTTTAAAAATGTAGTTTTTCTACGATTGCTATGAAAAGTTGACAATTACGCTATCATTTGTCATCGTAAAATTGACGTTTTCTGTGGAACAATCGAAAAATATTTTTTTTGCGCGTCTCCAATGACAACGCGCGAAAAAGACGTTAAATGCGCGCGTTTCCAATGGCAACGCGCGAAAAAGATTTTAAGTCACATTGACAGTTTCCAAAATGAATTTATTTTCAGTATGTATACGTTTTTAAATAATTTTAAGATCGTAGCAAAAATTATGTGTGCATCACGAGCGTAAAGTGGCTTTGTTCCTCTTGCAGTATTGCAGCTCTCGCCTTCGGCTCGCGCTGCAATTACCGTGCTCGAGTAATAAAGAATCACTTTACGCTCTTAATACACAAATAACTATTTTGTATCAAAATATATTTTTTTTTTCGTTACATATATCTTTCTTTATATTGTTATTTTTAGAGAAGCTTCTTTAGTTATACAGGGTCCGGCAGTGAAACCCGGCGGTTTTTGAAATGGAATAATTCAATGAATATTCAAGATATCATTTTTTTTATTTAAAAAAGAAAGAATGGAAGTTTAAGATGTATATAAAAAAAATCGAAAAAGCTTTATGAAGCAAAAATAACATCACTCAAATGATGACCTCCATTTTCTCTGCACTACTCAAGTTTGTTAGCAAAGAAGGGTGTTGTATTCGGCTGAATTTGTTTCATTATGAAAGTCACGACAAAAACTCAGATTGTAATAAGGATAGAAAAATTGAAAATGCATCCACTTTGAAGAATAGATTGGGGAAGTATCAATTCAAATGATCGAATTAGAGCAATAAAACGATAAAGAGATCATCGACTGCATTATAATCTAATATTTCGTTTCCTGTTTCCCACTGTCTCTGGATGCCGTCAATGCAATCACACGCAGCACAGGAAGTTAACTCAATTTGCGATAACGAGAGCTGTGCATTGTTTAAACGAAGAGCTATGCATGAACAGATATTTGATCCATGGATAAATAGGTCAACTGGAAGGCTTTATATAGGCTTACTTACACTTCATACTAATACGCTAGATTCTTATGGAAATAAGCGTTCATTTGCACCAGATAATTTAATAAATACATATCATCACACTTTTTATCCATTACTGCGTGTGGCATACCCCGCAGCAGATCTCGTAAGTGATATGTGATGTGTGGTTACCAGTCTGCAAATCAAGGCTTCCGAAGATATTAGTAGTGGGGTAGTTTTAATGTGGTGTCAGCTATGAGAATCGAACCCGGATTTCCAACATTAATGTTTAAAATAATAAGGTAAATGTTCAAAAACTGCAACCACTACCCTGTATAAATAAATAAGTAAGTACTTATCTGTATATCAAAGTTTTATTTAATACTGAATTTTGGATTAGCCAATCTTATTCTAGTCCAATTTTAAAAAGTTAATCCAAATCACGTTCCAAAAACTAAATAGTAACAAGATTAGAGTTTATTTGACCTTAGTTTGAATGTGGTGAAAATTGTTTGTGGGCTGTGGAAATCAAACCTAGGTTCTCATTTCCACAGTCCGACTCGATACCACTGAGCCACCTACCCCAAAAATAAAAATGTAACAAATTTGATCATGATATACTGTTAGTTGTTGCACATTTAGTTGCGCTTCTGTTTCATGAGAATGCGATACCTATCATTAAATACAGGATGTTTCACAACTTATGACTCTTATTTAAACTCCATATTCTCAACATACTGAACGTACTGATTATGAAATAGAAATAATGTTTTTAAAATTTACAAAATTAATTGCACTTTACATGAAGTAAATATTTTTAATGTCACTGGTTTGAGAGTTATTTCTAATTTTATTCATAATTAAATTATATTTATAAACACTACAATAGTTTATTTATTCACTAGACAACAAAAGATAAATAATTTAATTATTTATATATTATAAATAATTCTCAAATCAGTGCCACTACTAAAAACGTACAATTAATTTTGCGAATTTTGAAAAAAAAATTCTGTTTCATAATCAGTTCGTTGAGTACACTATATGGGGTTAAAATAATTTCCATAAATTCTGAAACACCCTGTATATCTTCGCCTAATACCCAAATATATCAATCGATTGTAAAGTTAATCTTAACCAATGGAAATATTAATTATATGTATTCTATATTTAACAAACAGATAATTAAAACAGAAACATAAAAGTTGCATAATAAACTGAGCATAAGTGATTTCAGTTTCACTTTAAGCTATAGGTGTCCTGTACAGATATTTGAATTAATACAGTTATTATGTAACTTCTTTATAAAACGCTGTACTTCTGTGTTCTTTACAGTCTTTGTGACCGTAAGATTTACAGTGGCTGGAGAACTTACAGATCAGTAATTTCCTTAAATACTACATAACCATATGGAAACCATAGAACAATACAATGCTTACATAAGCCTACAGTAGAGTACAGACAAGCACAATAATTACCTATTGTCGGAGCGTAATAAATAGCAATAATTACTCTTGATTTTAATGTATTTTATCATGTTTGAGTTTAGAATCTATTAATTAATATTACAATTCAATTGTTTAATTAACAAATACCTACCTTTCTTTAATGTTTTTTGATCGGTTAAAATCAACAAAAGAATTTGCAAATATTATGGCTGTAATTTCGAGCATCTAAACCAGCGGTTCCCAACCGGTGGGTCGCGACCCACAAGGGGGTCGCCTTAGCTTTTTTGAGTGGAAAAAATATAATCACTAAGTCCTAAAATATATTTTGTCAAACCTTTTATTTTTTGTTTTATTGATCAAATATGCGAAAGGGGGGTCGTGAACATTTTTAAAAAACTAAAAAGGGTCACGATTAAAAAAAGGTTGGGAACCACTGATCTAAACAAATGAAAATCAAGCAAAAACCATTCAGTTTCTAATATCTTTTAGAATAATTAATAAATTAAGTTACAAGCTGGAAGTTGAATTTGGCATTAAATAGTTTGATTGACTTTTATTTCAATCTGAAAGAAGATATTCTTTTAAGTTAGATAATATTTTTTATAAATTTTATGGTTTTACGTTTTATAACCATAAAATTTACATTAATGAATAATTATATTTTTACTTTAGCGGTATATATAATAGGGAAGTATTGTGATGGTGATTTTTCTTAATCTTGAGATTTAGATGAATCCTCATGTTTTAGATCCTACTGATCTGTGTCTCTATGGAAGCACGATAACTTAAAAACGTGATGAAATTTTGAATTGAAACTTTGTATTTATTTTTTTTTAGTTAATGATTGAGGTTGGGTTCGTTAATGAGTTATAAAACACCATTTGCAATTTTTTAAAAGTGTTTATGTTTATTTCGCAAACGCTGGTGTTTATCTTTAAATGCGCAATAACTAAAATGGACCATAGTTTGATTTAAAACAACATTTCTTTGAAATATTTTTCAAAATTATTATTAGCTTATTTGTTATAATAACATTTTAATAATTTTCAAACTCATTATACGAAGAATACAAATTAGTCCTTATGACTCATAGGTCAGTGTCAAAAAATGACATTTTAGCGTTCGTTTCTCAAAAAGTGGTTCAAAATGTGACCAGTTTGATATCAAATAAAATCTTTCTGGCAGAGAATTCTAGTAAACTTGTTAAAAATTATATTTAAATGATTGTCAACTGTTTTTCCATAATATGTGAAAATTATATTAACTACTAGTAAATTAAAGTCCTTATGGAGAAAAATTATCCAAACTTATAGTCAGGAAAGTACTGTGGTATATACAGCCGATTTTTCTTTATATTGTTAGAGAATGACTCGAATGTGAGGTCAAAATTACTTCGATTAAACTATTTAAAGCCAGACTTTACGAATTTTTCTTCCAAGGTTTAAAACAAGATAAACTAAACGAAAATTCAGGAATAACTAGACACTTTTCGAGAATTCGTAACTAAACATCTGAGAAAAACAATTGATAATTCCATTTCATGGTCTATAGTAGCACAATCAACAAGAGGTAAAATGGCGTGAAGATAATGTTATTCAACTGTTGATAATAATTAAGATTAAGATCTCACCTGAACAGTGAAGACTGTAAGGACGTTACAGAAGTATTTGAATGTGTATTTCCATAGCAAGGAAGAACTTCTTTCAAAATGTAGTCCTCGAGGAACTGAACTGATCTTCCTGAAGCCGTGTAGTCACAAAACACAACTGCAACAATTGATTTTCAGCTGTTAGAAACATACTAAACATTTCTCAGCAGGCGATAAAATGTGTCAAGACAAAATTTATTGAAATTCAATTTTAACGCAACCCACTATACATAGTTAAAGAGAAATTGACAACGTATAGGCGTATTAATCTTTCAAATTTAAATTAAATTTTACCTATTCAATGATGTGGCAATATTATTTGACCTAGTTAATTTTTGGCATAAAGAAATGTTCAATTTTGTAGTACACAATCATAATAGTTTAATCTAATATTTATACAAAGTAGCAAATCATTATTTAAATTAATAAATTAATTAATAATTGCAAATTACGTAACAAGAATAATCTTAAAAATAAATAAATCACAAGTGTCAAGTTAATGAGATAAAAAGTTGAGATGTAGTTCTTTTACAAATGTTAAAACGTTAAAGGTCATTTTTTTGTATGTTTCCAAATGAACAGGAATGCAAATTTTGAGATTTTCTTTCACTAAAAATTAACTGTTTAAATATGTTAAAAACTAGTTAGAATGACTACAACAATAAATATTCAATTATTATTTTTTTTTTACAAAGCAAAAAATATTTTTTAAAAAATGTCAACAAACAAATAATTGAAAACAATCATCAAGATACAGTATTGAGTTTACAAGACAAAATATATTTTTAATTTGACAAAAAAATTACACAAGAAGAAAAATTTTTGCTTGATTTAAATCATAGATTTCAGTTAATAAAACTTTCCGTATTTTGTCCTCGTTATAATAATGTTTCAAGCCTTATTTTGAAATAGTGACAAATGATAAATGTCAAAAGTATTGTTCAAACTAGAGAGTATGTCAAAAAAGTGATATTAATGTTAAAACAATTTTGATTTTTGTTTTTTTTATTTTTTTTAAAATTTGTAGTATAATTGACATTTAATCATTTGTCAATACTTCAAAACTAACTAAAACAAGATTTGAAACATTATTATGACTGAATTATTACTGAATCAAGCAAAAATTTATCTTCCTTTAGCATTTTTTCGTAAAATAGAAATATTTTTCCAATTTCAAACTCAATCCGCGAATATACTATAGAACTAAAAAATAGAGTATAATACAATTAATACATATCAGGATATGTATTTAAAAAAAGTACAATTCTGTGCACATAATCGTAGTAAAATTTTCAAGGTTTTGAAACTAAAGATAAAAATGCATTTCCTCATTTTATTTGGGACGTTGCCAATGTTGATAAGAAAGAAATGAACAAAAACAGAAGGAAAAGAAAATAGCACATATGGTTACTAGAGCAACCAGTCTGTAACTGGTTTAGAAAAAAAGAAGTACATAAAATTGCCAATCAATTAATTAACACGTGATTTGATCCTTTACTGATTAAATAAAAATCGAAAGTTATTTATTAGCTAATCGGTCACTGTCAACATATCAATACAACGAATTTTCAGTTTTATTTTGTAGGACTGGCACCAATAAAAAATCTGTCACTTTATAATTTTACTTTCGTTTTTATTTGCATCATTCAATGTAAATTATTTATGAATGAGGCAAATATTTAATTTAACACATATTTTAAAATACGTGACATTGAAAATATATAATCTAGAAAATACCAGTTTAGGCGACAGGTATTCTTAAATAAACTTCTAAAACTAACTATATTCATATGATATAAAATACGCATATGGTTTAATAATAATAATAAATTACTTAGCAACAAAAAAAGACAATCTGTAGATGATACAGTATTTATAAACAATAATATTATATCATGTTTATGAATAGCTAAAGTGAAATTGAGTAAAACTTCAGCTGTATAGGATAAAATGTATAATTATCTTAGCTGTGACCGTGAAATAAATTCGCGGTCTACGATTGTGCAGATAAAAAAATTCATGAATGTTCAAAACAAATGCACTGTTCCAAACAACACACGAAATTTTATTTGTTTTTTTTAACGTATTTCTAGAATAAATAAACATCTGCTGCTGGTTGTTACATTTGTTTTTTGATGCTTTTGTTGATATTTAAATTTGTTTTATGCAGAATAAAATGACTGAACATTCATTTATTATCTACAAACATAATTGAAAGTATGTTTTTATTTGTTTACTAAACAATGTTTAACAAATTAATTAAGGACTTAAAAAGTTGTTAATGCCTTTTATCTGTAGTATTTGTCAATACCACTTTTTTTTTGGAAATTTAAATTATAAACGATTAATTTAATCAGGTAACAGAGATAAATTTGATATTAATACCATTATCATAATTATTTATATTTTTACTAATTTAAATATCATGTTTTAACTTTTTTTTTCTAATTAAAAAAATTAATTAACGTCCTAACTAGGGTAGAGACTCAGTGTCACAGTAAAAAATAAAACAAAATTTAAAATCTAACCTTTTCAAATAAATTAACATTTTATAAAGCAACCTTAACACGTTTTATATTAAATTTCACTACATGCAATCACATTACACGTGTCCGCAAAAGAGACATAGATACAATAAATCAGTGGTCCTCAAAATGTCTGACAATTTAATGGACAGAGAATCACAATAGTTATTTATATATCAAGAATAGTAAGTGTTGTTTCGTTTAAAATACGAGGCGCATCCGACGACCTTTAAATTCACGCTTGTGGTATACATTTAATATTAGCACCTGTATCCGAATTCGAATAATACCCGAAAAGATATTCAGATGCAGTTTAAACTGAAACTATATTAGGCGTACTGTAAATAGGTCAGGCATGGTTTATTGTGATTATTTTAGTACAATATTAATTAATTCAAGATAAATTTAGATCGTATCAGAAAACGGATTATGAAGCATATTTTTCGGATATTGAGTCTAACACATACAATTTTTTTTCTACCAACAACGAAAAATAAATTATTTTGAAATATATCTTTCAAGTGTAGATGATTGTATTGTTACCATAACAGTAATGTCAAATTTTTCTTTATCTCCCATAGATGGTAAATAACTCATTACATCCTTGTTACCAAAAATATAACGATGTACTTACTGTGCTGGTGGTAGAAAAACATCCTTTTCGTAACACATGCACAAGAAACATGTTCTTATTCCCTAATTTTAGAGAGAAAAACACTGCTTTTCTCCCCTAGGGAGAGAAACATAATGTAGGATGTTTCTCTCCCTAGGTAGCATGTTTATTTCCCTAGAGACTACGATTATTAGCTGTTTGCGACGTTTCCTAGGTAACTAGTTACGCAACCCATATTTGACATTTGTCCCGATAAGACAGTAATTTTTGTGCACTTGTTACGAAAAGTATAATATGCTTCCCGGGAGGGCGCGATTATCCCTTGTGAGAAGTTGGCAAACCTCGAATTCAGCTCGAGCATTCGGCCCTCGCTTACGTCTCGGATTGCCAACTTCATACGCGGGAATCATCGCTTGTTTTCCTCCCTTGATGCATAACATACTATTTAATGTGGTGAAAATCGAATTAGTTGTTTTATTGAGATATATGAAAAAAGTATATCAAAGAAACAACTTTAGTTACGTACGTTTTATGGCCAGTTGCATCACTAAAAGATACATTTTTATCTTAGTATAAATAAATAAAAGCAAAGTGAAGTTATATGTTGTATGAAATAAGTTACATTGCTATCAAACATTCATTTTGTTTTTATTCACTTAAAACAAGATTAAAATTGAATTTTTGCTGGTGCAACTGGTTATTAATATCTTGTACCACAAATTCAATAACATCATTGTCAAGCCTTTTGGAAAAGTGTATATTTATTTTTGTGTCAAAAGTTCTTAAATTATTGTAGACATTAATATTTCAAATCAAACTACCAGAAATCTAAATTTCTACCACTTAATTTTAATTATTTATAAATATAATGACGTAGAAATATGCCGTAACAGATCGCAGAAAATGATATTTTTGTGCTCGTGAAATGCGGTAACCAGTCGTCAAATCAAGACTCGCAAATATGTTGGTGCAGAGGGAACAATCACACGTGTAATTTAAACGTGGTTTTTTGTTGGATTAGTATTCGGGTTCTCAAATTTACAGTCCGATTCGATATCACTGAGCTACTTACCGCATTGTTATTAAGTATTAAATAATTTATGAAAATTTTAAAGAAAAATTAAGTTAGTCAATTTAATTTTTTTTTAAGTTTTATAAATTGTTAAATAAAATATATTAATCGACTTGAAAATGAAACAAAACGTCATCGCATGTAATTGACTGTTTAAAATAAAAGCCAAGAAACTGTTATTATTCCTATCTTCAATTATTTTAAGAAGAATATTCATCCAATAATAAAAGATGAATCAAGTTAAAATGTAACTAGTTCACATCACAGTTGTATCCGCAATCTCTAAGAAGTAACCGACCTATAACAACATCCACGGCAGACAAACTCTTCTAGCCAGTAAACCAGACCATGAACAAGAGCCGGAGTACCGGTTCTACATCTCCAGGTTCCTGAAGCCTGCTGCGATCCATGGCCTCGCAGGATTGATAGCAAACAGAACGATAGAGGTTAGATAACCGAGAAGAGAAGCGACAACCGGATTCGTGCGAACTACGTAATATCTGTCCGAGTTCAAGAGAGAATACTGTCGTTTATTATATAAATGAGATTTTCTTCTTTCACTTGTTCTTTCTGTTTGGAGTGAAGCGTATGTGAGAGGTTGCGAAACTTTATTGGGATATTGGGTTTTATGGTTTTAATAAAAGAAATGGAATACATAATAGTTTCCATATTATGGGACGAAGGTAAAAATTGATTTATTGAAGATTGAAAATGTAGGCAAAGCTGGAATAGTTATTTATGTACCAAGGACATTATCAGTAAAGTACGTGGTGCATACAAGATTTTATTTTTCACTAGAATATATGGAATTAGATTTAATTTATAATAATTATGATTATAGTACTGCGTTTAAGAGTATTAATCAATTGTGGCATTGCGTTGTCAAGGATATTGTTCATTTAGTTGGTTTATTTAATTTAAACAAAGTTAACAACGAGCGGCCGATAAAAATCATAATTTTGATAAAGATGTATTAGTTTTGGAATCATTATTTCTTCAAAATACAGAATTATTTTGTATTTTGTCATGCAATAATATGAAGGCTTTAGAAGAACGACCTATCTGTGGATTCCACTATGCATATTGGTGAAAATGACTCCTTAACTACTAAGTGTCAACCATGGTGTGTGTAAGGGTTAGTTCAGAAGTACACACGCAAAAGCTTCGTTGAGATGACATACTGAACCGCGAATTGACGGCTGGTAACTGCAGTTCACAAGCATAAATATATTACTGAGATCTACAACGATAAAGTGCCACTGCCAGAATGAGTGAAGGCATGTTTATTTTATGTGAATTTTTGGTTGAACTGGTTCAAAAATCGAAAATTTTGAATTTATATTTCTATATAATTCAGAGCATTTCAATATCTCTTTTAGTTTTTGAGTTATATTGATTTTTGACATTTTTTAAAATTCAACTTTGAGAGCCCATATCTCGAAAACAAAAAGAGACATTGAAATGCGGTTTGAACGACTATATTTTTTCAAAATTTTCAAAACTTAAATGTCTGTGAAACTTGTATCTTCTAGGTTAGATATTTCGGAAGTCGAAGATAATACAACGAATATTTAAATACAAAATAATAGCATTAAAAAAAAAATACAATCCCTAATAAATAGACCCTCGGCAAGCAGACCACGGCAAGTTGTTGGGTTTAGCGGGTGCATAAGATTTAGGGGCAAATACGAATTCACTCCGGAGCGCAGTATGATTGAATTAAAAGCACCACGGTAATTTTCGCCCTTAGAAAATTTTCCTCCAATTTCAAATATTGGATTAACAAATGAATGAAGCTGACTAATGTATAATTCAAATACATTAACTACACAATGTTAAAATAAATGAAGCATCAGATACGTTATATCTCTGTACTAAATTAGTAATTGAAAACAAAGCATTAATTATGAAAATAATTGTCTGCCGATCCAGATGTAATGATTAAATAATTGAAGCAAATCTTCCATTGACCTTTATACCTTTCGAGGTCAAGACATTGACAATAAACCATTGCATTGATGAGGTCAACAACAATGTAATTCATTTTTGTACTTTTGACTTGTGAGCAACTTAAATTGATTGTCGAAATAAAAATGAATCATAATTTAATAAACCACAAAACCAGCTGTAAATTTCAATTTATGTTTGTAAAACAGTTGTATGAATATTTACAATATGATAATTGTGTAATTCAATGAATCAAGATTCAAGAACAATTTCATTAAATTCAAAATCGGTTGAAGGTTAGTAACCATTTGTAATTCAATGAAGAAATCAAGGAAAACACATAAAAATTGCAAACCTTTACCACACGTTTTTTCATACAATATTAATCATTATTCTTTATTTTCTTGACTACCCACGGGATTTTAAAAATAATTTACCATTATACGTTGTACAAATTATATATATATATATATATATTGTAAATGGCCGGCACGGGTGGGACCCGAACCCACGACCTTATGGTCGTAAGTCAGGCTCCAACCCGCGCGACCATCACCCGGGACACATTTATTTATTTATCTATTAGTAGATACAATGTTTATCAAGGAAGGAAGAGTGATAATTTTAGGGGCTGTCCGGCAGTACGGTGGTTTGGTTAGCGTTACTGTATTCGAATATGAAGATCCGAAGTTCGAATCGCACTCAAGCTAAATATATATGAACTACCACACTGCGGCTCGGTGAGTCCGGATCCTGTACTCTAATTGACATTAAGTTTCTGTTATACAAAGAAGTATAAATAAATAAATAAATAAATATTTTACAGAAAAAAATATTAGAATGAATGTTTAGAGCAGTGTTCTTCAAAGTGTGGTATGCGTACGCGGTAATAATTGAAGGTTCCTAAGAGGTACTTAAAAGGGGGTATTGTCGGTGCTGTAGCATTAACGCAATTTAATTCCTCTTATTCATGATAAGTTATGTCAAAATTTATAGTATATTTTTTCATTATACTGAGCAGTTGGCAATAATGAAATTTTTAAAAAGTATAGGAATATATGAAGTTTGAGAAGCATTGGTTCTGCTTCTAAATCAGCATTTCTGATTTAGTTTCTTTTTTGAAATTTAATTTATAGTTTGTTTTTTTTTGCATTTTTTCCAGTTTCTTGAAAAACTATGTAAATAATATAAACTTTTAACAACTTTTAAAATTAATTTTAGAGATAATGAAATTAGAGGCGCGGTGGCCGAGCGTGTTAAAGCACATCTCTTAACATAGTGTGACCTCACCCGAACCAAAGTTCGTCAGTTCGAATCCGCCTGTCGACAATGTGTGATTTGTCGTAAAATATAAAATACAGTTACATGTATTTATCACACTCTGGCGCTATAAGCTAGTCTTAAAATAATGTAGCATTTGACTACGAAAACCGGCAGTACGGCAGTGTAAAAAAAACTGCGGCTCGGTGTGTCCGGTAGGCCCAGGCCCGATTTGGGCTGTAGCGCCATCAGAAGAAGAAGAAGAAGAAATGAAAGGCGCGGTGGCCGAGCGTGTTAAGGCACATCTCTTAACATACTGTGACGTCACCCGAGCCAAGGTTCGTCAGTTCGAATCCGCCTGTCGACAATGTGTGATTTGTCGTAAAATATAAAATACAGTTACATGTATTTATCACACTCTGGCGCTATAAGCTAGTCTTAAAATAATGTAGCATTTGACTACGAAAACCGGCAGTACGGCAGTGTAAAAAAACTGCGGCTCGGTGTGTCCGATAGGCCCAGGCCCGATTTGGGCTGTAGCGCCATCAGAAGAAGAAGAAGAAGAAATGAGAGGCGCGGTGGCCGAGCGTGTTAAGGCACATCTCTTAACATACTGTGACGTCACCCGAGCCAAGGTTCGTCAGTTCGAATCCGCCTGTCGACAATGTGTGATTTGTCGTAAAATATAAAATACAGTTACATGTATTTATCACACTCTGGCGCTATAAGCTAGTCTTAAAATAATGTAGCATTTGACTACGAAAACCGGCAGTACGGCAGTGTAAAAAAACTGCGGCTCGGTGTGTCCGGTAGGCCCAGGCCCGATTTGGGCTGTAGCGCCATCAGAAGAAGAAGAAGAAGAAATGAGAGGCGCGGTGGCCGAGCGTGTTAAGGCACATCTCTTAACATACTGTGGCGTCACTCGAGCCAAGGTTCGTCAGTTCGAATCCGCCTGTCGACAATGTGTGATTTGTCGTAAAATATAAAATACAGCTATGTACATGTATTTATCACACTCGGGCGCTATAAGCTAGTCACTTATACGCTTTAAATAATGTAGCATTTGACTACGAAAACCGGCAGTACGGCAGTGTAATAACTGCGGCTCTGTATTGCCACAGATGATGATGATGATAATGAAATACATAAAATATTGTATTTAGTGATTTAAATGCAGAATTTAATTCTCTACAACTTTAATCGGAAATATTTGCTTTGAAAGTAATCAGCGAAGTAATGGTACTAGAAAACTAATTCACACAATATCGCACTCCACATGAAGTAGCAGGTTAGCATGAAGCTCTTGAAACATTCACTGAACTTTATTAGATTCATCCTGCATTCAATCTCATTCATACCCACGTTCGCCTCATCCACATTCACAAGTCCTTTCATAGAAGCTCGTTTATTCCTCCCACACGGAATTTTATTTATTTATAGCCTAGATGATGTACATTCACATTTACTCACAATAAATAATTGATTAACTGAGATCACACACAAACATTCTTCAAATTTGTTTATAAAACAGTTGAACCCGGAACCTTTAGAGTAAAAGTCAAATGATAACAATATCGTTTTGCTAAATACGCATAAATATTCACCTACACGTAACCTCTGATGCTAGATAGGTTTAGCTGATAACTGCACATCATGAAAAAATGTTACACACTATTTGAAAAGTTTAAGGTTACACCCAAATAAATTATTACAATTAAAAATTGTTTTTAACGATGACAGTGACAGACAGACGTCACGCAGTGTAGCCACAATTAAAACGAAAACATGCAGTGCCAAAAATGTGATTAGCATAACGGAGGAGCAAGGCCACTTCAGTTCAATACCACGACTCTGATCTTTTTTCAATGTCAATTTTTTGTAGACCACTTCTAATCATCTAATATTGATACAGGCAAATATATCAACAATAGCAAAAATGTCGCTCGGCTTGCTGATAAAGTGGAATTATCTCCAAGTGTGTAAATAATAATCGTGGATTTGTGTGGATAGAATGGTATTTTCTGTTGACTTCTATTGCTGATATTATAGCATATTAGCATAGTCCAGAGTTCAAGAATGAAGAATTATATAAATATTACTTGTTTTTATGCTAGTTTATGTCTGTGGTTTTCGTCACTAAATTATATGCATTATTCATTTTTTATTACGCAAATTTTCATAATTTGAGAAACATTTAACGTAGCATAACAGAATTATAAAAATTTTTGTGGCATCTATGTTACAGATCTCGATACAGAGCCGTAATTATCATTTTGCTGCTTATGTACTGCCACTTTTTTTGCAGCCCCTGAATTTCAATTACGAGTATGAAAGTATAAATATATTATCACGCTTTTACCCATAATTGAGTGTGACACTCAGCCGTAGTAAATATCGTAAGTAATTGCATGAAGCGTGATTACCAGCCGTCAAATCACACCTCATAAAGATGTTAGTGAAGTGGAAGTGTATTTTTACTTCCTTGTACGAAGTAAAGGAAGTATTGTAATCGCGAAAATTTTCGGTTCTCTGATTTCAGTGGAAATATGCATTTTGGCCCTCCCTGAGTCCATTTTGACTAATATCGTCGTGACGTCTGTACGTACGTATGTATCTCGCATAACTCAAAAACGGTTAGCCGTAGAAAATTTATATTTAGGACTATTATAACATCTAGTTGTGCAACCTCCCTTTTTGGTCATTATACAACTACCGGAAGTGGTACTTTACTTGAAGCCTATAATAGATTTTCATGAAAAACTATATTCAAATATAATTTAAAACTTTCCAAATTTGGTATATAAGACTACTATATCAATAGAAATAACATAATAGATTTTGGTTAAAATACACTAACCGGAATTGACATATTACATGAAGCTGCTAACAGTTTTCCTTAAAAAAATGGTATATTAATTTTAGAAATAAATGTTGCAAATAAAAGTTTTAGAGAATTAAATTCTGCGTCTAGCACATTAAGAATTTTTAAATTAGCCTTTTGCATAAGCCAGATATCTAAATTAAAATATTATATATTTTTTTTTATTCACTTTGCTGTGAATTAGAACAAAAAATAAAAGATATTTGTCAAATATGTACAGTTAAAAAATATCTATAGATTAATACGCGTACAAGGAAGTCATGTGGTGTCCACATCAGAATTTTAATGTATCATATAGTACTTAAAGTATAAAGTAGCAAACTTTCGACTCGCATATAAGAGAAGAAAATTCTACTTTCGGTTAAGGCCACCCATAGTAAAAAAATATTTGTCTTAAATAAATTGTTATAAAGGGAGATTTTTGCGAATGAAATGCAGGGAGAACCAAACCTATTTAAATATTCTGGGTTCCATTTTAAATTTCAAACTTGATATTAAGTACTAATAACTCGGAAATTATATCATCAACTAGCTTACATGTTGCTGTATACAGGATAATTCCACAACTTATGCCACTTATTTTAACCCTATATACGTAGTACTAAACGTACTGATTATGAAACAGGCATATATTTTTCAGAATTCGCTAAATTAATTGCACTTTATTTTTGTGCCACTAGTTTGGGAGTTATTTCTAATATATTAATAATGAAATTATATAACAACAAAGACAAAATTAATTGTCATCCAACACTTGGTGAAACAAGGTTTAATAAAAAATATTAAATAAACACTTGGCTATGTTTCATAAAATTCAGCTTCCAAGTCCCCTTATGAGGGCATCGTCAGAGGTTGTGAAACATAGCCAAGTGTTTATTTCATATTTTTTTATTAAATTATAATTATAACACTTATTAATAGGCATTTATCTGATGTTTTGTAATGAATAAATGGACTATTGTAGTGTTTATAATTATAATTTAATTATTAATATATTAGAAATAACTTTCAAACCAGTGTTTAAAGTAAAGTGCAAATAATTTTGAGTTATTTTGAAAAAAAATCTTTCTTTTTCATAATCAGTACGTTAAGTACTATATGGAATTAAAATAAGTGCCATAAATTGTGAAACAGCCTGTATATCATGTTATATGAAATAAATTTCTAAGTTGATAAATAAATGACACATTTGCTGGATCTCTTTAAATTAACAGTCAGAATATTTTTAATTTACAATATTTTGCTTACATTCATTTTTGAAATATGACATATACTTAAAAGTCGAAGTATTCATTACATTAAAAAAATGTATGAGAACTGGTGATTTGAAACAAAGTTGCAAATGAAGGTCCAACAAGCACGTAGATCATTAAAATTTCAGTGTACATATTGCATGAGATCAACCACTTATCAAGCAAAGGTAAAGAGTTATGAATTACAGATGAAATGACCGAGGAAAAGGTCTTAAGGTGCAATTTTACATTCCTCAGCAACAACGTTGCATGTTTCTGTACAATACTTGTCCAATTACAGACAATTCAAACAAGAATATTTACTTTTATTGCCGATTGTACCAGAAAGATCAATTCTTAAATTATTGTTCAATAATATACATAACATAATTTAATTCAAGTTTAATAAAATTTTGTCTTTGTTGTTAATTCAAGTTTACTTTGTCAAGTAAAACATTGAAAGTTAAATCAGTGCAAAAAGTTGGTAAGCATTTTTATTGATGTAATTTTATCAAAAATGAGTATAATTACAGGATAAATAAGTTGACTTAATTAATCATAATAAATGAAGGCATTGTTTACTATTCCCATCATGTTGTTTGTGAGTCTGTTTGACCTCAAGGATAATTGCAATTTAATTGCGTGAGATACACAATTAACATATGTACAATTATTTGATAGCCATTTTTAATTTCAACTTAATACTTTAGATCTTAATATATTATTATTAAGTAGACCTATTGTCTCAGAATTACTATTGTTTTATATTATATATAGTATTTAAATAAATATGATAGCAGCTGTTTTTAATATCAAATTGCGAAGTAGGTTATTAAATACTTGTATCTGTAAAACCTTAATAATAAATTACTAGATAACAAGAAAAAAATTTAATCTATATTTCCTGGCCGCATCCTTAAAGATAATGTTCAATGTTAATAAATATAATTATCACTATTATTTGTTAATGACGAGAATTTATTTTATTTGCTTAATTAAAAATTGGGGCAAATATTATAACCAGTGACGGACTAGCTACTTCTATAAGTTATAACCGGAAACCAAGTCCAAAGTGAAGAAAACTATAATTTTTGCTTGTTTTCAAACTTCCTACAAAACTAATTTATATAGAAACAAATGTATATCAAAATGTATTTAACAATAGTATATTAAAGAGCGAGTTTCATTACATCTGGTTTTATCGCACTTGTCCTTTAGAACATGTTAATTAAAATATCTGATGTGGACACCACATGACTTCCTTGTACACGTATTAAACTATAGATATTTTTTTAATTGTACATATTTGACATTAAATCTTTTATTTTTTGTTCTAATCCATAACAAACTTAATTAAAAAAAAAAAATCAAAAAATATATAATATTTAAATTTAGATATCTCGTTTATGCAAAAAGCTAATTTAAAAATTCTTAATATGCTAGACGCAGAATTTAATTCTCTAAAACTTTTATTTGCAGCATTTATTTCTAAAATTAAAATAATACCATTTTTTTCAAGGAAAACTGTTAGCAGCTTCATGTAATGTGCCACTTCCGGTTAGTCTATTTTAACCAAAATCTATTATGTTATTTCCATTGATATAGTATTCTTATATACCAAATTTGGAAAGTTTTAAATTATATTTGAATATAGTTTTTCATGAAAATCTATTATAGGCTTCAAGTAAAGTACCACTTCCGGTAGTTGTATAATGACCAAAAAGGGAGGTGCACAACTAGATGTTATAACAGTCCTAAATATAAAGTTTCAATTTTCTACGGCTTACCGTTTTTGAGTTATGCGAGATACGTACGTACGTACATACATACGTACGTGCAGGCGGCATGAAGAAATTAGTCAAAATGGATTCAGGGAGGGACAAAATACCTATTTCCGTTGAAATCTGAGAACCGAAAATTTTCGCGATTACAATACTTCCTTTACTTCGTACAAGGAAGTAGCTTGAAAATTGAACAACTGCTTTAACTTTAGTTTTTAGCTATAACTTCGCTATTATTTTTTTTTACACAACTTAGCTTTGCCCATCCGCCGACTTCGGCAGTGCGCCACTGATTGTAGCGACCTCAAACTATTCAGAAACTGTTCTCATTTCGTATGAAAAAAAATATATTCACGAGTAGGCGATTATCCTTTTTCATCTATAAATTAAAAATTAAATTTCGATTCTTCTGAGAATCATTTTGCAAACGGGGTCCAGTCAATTAATTTTCGGAACCAATTAAAGTTAATTATAGATTATCAACCACTAAAAGTTCAGAAAATTATAGTGTTTGAAACTATGAAAGTAAAGATCCTTTTTGATAAAATCTGCAATTTGCGTGTCCTAGTTTCGCGGCGTCCTTACGCACGAGATGTTAAAAATGGCGGTTAAAATAGGTCGAGACGTAATTTATTACAAAGTGCATACAGTCTCTGTTTGTTCATATGCAAATGTCGCTCGGTTTAATTGTGGCGACAAGGTTGGGGTACAAATTGCAGTATATTCTAACAATATTGCGCTGATGAGAGGGACTATAATTACAGAGCGGTTTAGTGGCGTAAACAAGGCTTATTAACAAGATGGAATTATGCATTTGTTTTGCTGAGATGAATGACGAAGACCTGATTTATTGAAATTATAAACTTTTGTTCGTGAGGAAAATAAGTTTATAACTAAATTGTTTGATAACAAAAGACCTCGAAATTCTATATGTGAATAGCGTGATTTCTATCGGCTTGAAACTTTCCAAAACTATTCAAATATTTTTGCCAATGACGAAAACGTACAACTCGATATTTCACTCAAACTTTTATGCATAATTTTTATGCTTTTATTTATTGTTCAAAATTTTTATCAAAGAATGAAAATGAAATGTCTAAGATCTATAACAAAACAATATCCTAGTCGCCAATAATGCTACCTAAGTATCTATATTATTATTGCAATTATTTTCGCGTTATTCTCTTGTATAATAGGCAATTATCAATTTTATTTCTTGAATTATACCGAAGCAGTAAAATAGCTTTATCTAAAAATAATATTATTGTTAGTTGCAAGCCATGAAAACAACTATCCAGAGCATAACACCATCCCTGTGCCCTCCCCCATCTGTGGAAACATCTTTGAGGGTCGTAATTTGACGGCTGGAGTGTGAAATTCATATTCAGCAAATTCACGCAAAACAAGAATGTGTTTTCTTTATTTGTGGCACACAGAAAATACAATCGTATTTTTTTTATATGCCAGATATTTACGCCCTATTAATTTTAGAATAAAACTGTAAATATAAAAAAAAAATGTTAGAAAAAAACTGCTTCTAACAATTTCAGTCACGAAATTGCCATGAAAAATGAAATAAATAATGTAAACTTTTGTGCTTTTTTTATTTTCCCGATCTATAGTAGTATTAAGGGAAGTATTGTAATGGTGATTTTTTTTTCGAAATTTTCATAAATGTTCCGAGAAAAAGTTGTTAAAAACGCAAATGAGATTTGAGATTGAAACTTTAAATTAAAGTTTTTAAGTGAAAAATTGAGATTAAGTTTTAATGGACTACATACAATCAGTGGTACCACAACTTTATTAATTGATCTTTGAAATTTTTATGTTTATTTAGTAAACAGTGGTGTTTATCATAAAATACGTAATAACTAAATTCGACTTTTTCTTGAAATATTTCTCGAAATTATTATCGTTCATTTGTTATAAACAGTGACATTTTAAGAAATAAAATTTTCATATTCTCATAGCTGGTTATCAAAAATTATAATTAAGCGTTTATTAATAGTTTTTTTAAAGTTATTCCAAATATGCCGAGTTTGGTATCAAATTAAAACTGTTAGACCGTAATTTTTAATAACAATGTCAATTGTTTTTTCATAATTTGTTCAAATTAGGGCAAGTTTCAAATTCAATTTTTTAAAATATCTTATAGCAATATGTTTTGTAGATTTGAGAACACGGCCCATATCTTTACATCTTTGGGACCGTGATTTAACGACTGATAACTGCGCTGCATTTGTATACATATATTACTTATCGAGATCTGCTATGGCAGAGTGTCACACCCAATTATGGGTACAAGGCGTGCAGACATATTACTGAATAGTTTTTTTTTGTATTTATAGTTTATTCTAAATTTAATAATACATAAATTATTGTCATATATATTAATTATACAATGAAAAACAAAACACTTCCGGTTTCAATGCCACTATGAATTTATTCTGATTATTTTCTTGTCGAACAAATACACCTCAAAGACAAACGCCAAACTGTTTATCCAACACCAGTTTCAATGGCAACCGCCCACACTTCAATTATTTGTTTTATTGATTCCGAAGTAATAATTCTTGGCTAACCTTGTGGCAAGATTCACAATGACGCACCGGCGTCTAAAAGCACGCTTACAAGCTGTTTATCACACCATGATGACAATTCCGTCCAAGGCTGCAATGTCTAGTATTTGTATTGGATTCGGTATTTGGCGATTAAACTAGGTTGAATGGAAAGATTTGGGGAAATGGAAATTTTACACTATAGTTTCTATGAAGTGTAAGATTAGCTGCTTATCACATCAGCAACTATATTACTTATTACTTCGGAAAGGTAAACAAACATTGCGTAAAGTTAATAATATTATCAGGATGTTTAACCTTGTAGAAGTTTTAACGAAAGGAAAATACAAACAAGATGTACCGGCTACAAAGATCTATATTTATAAAAGGTTTTTTGTAGACTTGATATTCAATATAGCAAACTATTATCTATTACTTTATTTACAACTACAATTAAAACTAATTTTTCACAGAAAAGTGCCTCATAAAAAAACAACATGAGAAATTGATTTATCTGCAACTGTTACTTTCCTTTTTATTCTTTACGATGATAAATGACAGCGTAATTGTCAACTTTTCATAGCAATCATAGAAAAAAGTTATTTGTGTATTCAGAGCGTAAAGTGATTCTTTGTTACTCGAATACGGTAATAGTGTACTTTACACTCATAATACACACATCATTTTTTCTACGATTGCATCTTAAAATTATTAGAAAAACGTACTGAAAATAAATTCGTTCTGTTAATATCACAAGTTTGTTTTGTTTGTATCCCTGGTAACTATTAAAATAAGCGCGCATTTAATATCTTTGTCGCGCATCTCCAATGCCAACGCGCGACAATAGTTATTTGTGTATTAAGAGCGTAAAGTGATTCTTTGTTACTCGAACACGGTAATTGCAGCGCGAGCCGAAGGCGAGAGCTGCAATAGTGTAAGAGGAACAAAGACACTTTACGCTCGTGATACATACATAATTTTTTCTACGATTGCATCTTAAAATTATTTAAAAACGTATACGTACTGAAAATAAATTCGTTCTGTCAACTGTCAATATGACAAGTTTCTGTTTTGTTTGTATCCCTGGTAACGCGCATGTATAATCTTTTTCGCGCGTTACCATTGGAAACGCGCGTATTTAACGTCTTTTTTGCGCGTTGCCGTTGGAGACGCGCAAAAAGATATTTTTCGATTGTTCCACAGAAAACGTCAACTTTACGATGACAAATGAGAGCGTAATTGTCAACTTTTCATAGCAATCGTAGAAAAAGATATTTTTCGATTGTTCCACAACGTAATTGTCAACTTTTCAAGCAATCGTAGAAAAAAAAGATTTAAATATACTATTTGATGATCTAGTTTTGTTGTTTAAATAGGAACATAGAATGATTCTATTAAAATCAAAACCGTATTTTTTGTTTGTTTTTTTCAATAATGTATAATTTGTCGTAAATATACATGCAAAAAATAATTAAATAAATGGCATAATTAAAAAGACAACAAAATTGCGGATTTTAATAAAATAATTATAGGTTCCTATTTAAAAAATACCGTGTATATTTCGAATACAAAATATAAGTATGCCATCAAATATTTAAAATAATAAAACATTTATATAAGGCAAATTTTTCTATTCCTATTTCTATGGGAAGTGGAGCGTCTTACCAGACGCACCCTGTACATACTGTTTCTAAATATTAGACATCTTTTAAAAGTTTTCTTAACATTTAGTAAATAAAGTTCGAATAAAAAGCAATTTCCATTCAATCAAAGCGTCCAAAGATTTATTTCCTATCAATATATTTGTACCTTTAATTCTGTTTTCTATTATTTATTTGTTACTGTTTGAAGTTCAAATACAAATATTTATAAATTTAAAGATGAAAGAGTAGTTAATAAAATTGTATTTATTTATTAAATAAGTAATACAGACGTAAAGTAGTAAAGTAAAACGAACGTAATAGAGAGCAAATAACGTGTATACATCGCATGTTCTATTTTGAGCGTTATTTAGCGTATACCTAATGTTTATAGTTACTTAACACGATTTTATAAGTTGCAATTCTGCACATTGCAAACTGCGTAATACTACTATGAAAATATTTTTGATATGGAATATTTTCAAACGGTAATGTTACTGACATTTATGAACCACTTGAATTTTGATCAAAGAAAAACCATTTCTTTGAGATAAACTTATTAATCTAAAAGTCTATATTAATTTCTTGGCTTGTTATTAAGGATTAATTACTTTAATATCCAGTTTTCTTTTATGAGAGAATTAAAATCACGAACAATACTATTTATTAAATATATATTATGTTGCAATAAATTAATTTATGTTATGTATTTAAAATCAATAACTAATAAATATAATTACTCGTGATTATTGTAATTATCTTAATTAATTTATGAAGAAAACAACACTTTTACATCTGCTATAAATTAAATGTTGTTTATTTAACGTCGTGCTTTATTAAATTTTAAGCATACCTTTTATGTTTGTAACTTTAAATGCTAACAAATAAATAATAACTACAAAAGTACAATATACATTTCAAACTGTACACTACAACCAGTAAGATAATATATAAATAATGTTAAACTAACTTATAAACAAACAACTAAAAGGTATGAGTATCAAAGTTGTTTTTCTTTTATATTATGACTACAGTAAAAATTTACTTACTAGATATAACGCACAAAATTTATTTGCTTTTCAAACAAATGTTGCTTCTATAAATTAAAAAAAAAACACATATCATTACGCTTTTTACCCATTACTGGGTGTGTCACTCTGCCGTACCAGATCTCGGTAAGTGATATATTTCTTTACGGGAAATGCGGTTACCAGCCGTTAAATCACGACCGCCAAAGATGTTAGTGGAGGAGGAGTCACAGGGATAGATTTAATTGACAATTGATTGTCGGCTGTGGGAATCGATTCCGGGTACTCAAAACCACTCGATACCACTGAGCCACCTACCCCGTAAGTTATTTAATACTTATTTACAATACTAGTACGCAAAGCTTGTTTTTAGTTACGAGTGGGTCAGAATTAAAACGCGAGTACCCCGAATTCGAAAATAGTAGAAGAAACATTACTGACAGTAATTTAAATATTTCTTAAAATTTAAAATATACAGTGTTTCATAACTTCAAGATAATATTAAAATGACAGATACTACATGATGTATTCATCACTAATTTTTTTTTTAATTCGCAAAATTAATTGCACTTTAAATGAAGTAAACATTTTGCTAATTAATAATTAAATTATAATTACAATAATCAATTTAATGTAGTGTTTATTATTACAATGTAATTACTAGAATATTAAAAATAACTCTCAAACTAGTGACACTAAATTGTACACTCATGTGAAGTGTAATTAATTTTGAAAATTTTTTTAAAATTGTTTTTTATTCATGTGGATTTGAAAATTTGATTTCCACAGCCGACAAATAATTTTCATTACATTAAAATTACCCCTGTGGCTTCACTTAACTAATATATTTGGGGACCATAATTTGACAACTGGTAACGTGCCACACCCAGTACTAAATAAAATGTGTGATGATACATTTATTTTATTTTTTTGAATTGTTTTTTGCTGTTTGATAATTGATACTTTAGTTTACAGGACAAGCGAAACAAACTTTGCTAAAAATATATTTCATATATTTTTTTTTAATGAGCCTTAACGAACGAGAAACAGATATTTTTGCATTATGAATTTAATAAGATTACATGATTCAATATACTCTAGAAACAGGTGATTCCGCTAATTAGAATATAATTTAGTTTCTAAATAGAGTTGAATATAATTTCACATTCTTTATTGCAAACTTCATAATTATTCCAATGCCAAATTTGTTAATTAAACTAATTAAAAATGTAAAGGTATAGCAAAAATAATTAAATTCGCAAGCTTTGTTTCTCAGTGACGTAATTAATTAACATTGAAACAATAATCCAAAATTCGTGTCTACCAATAACAAACTTGTCTTTGTGTTCATAATTGACGTCATTATCCAGAAGCCCACCCTAGTGCAAATCACCCTTCGGTAGAGCAACACTTATATTTCTAGTTAATCTCATAAGCAAACTTCGTTCTCGTGTGACGTTGCAAATTGAATTTGCATAGCGAACTTCGGTCGTCCCAACACCGCGAATTCATTTATTAAGCTCAATGCACAAACTACTCGGTTTACGACACAACATAATCGGAATATGACGTCATTATTATGCCGCCATTGAGAAATTTCAACTTTATTGAAAGGCGATAGCTTCTGACCTTTTCAGAGTCGAGGCCGCTAAAAACAGGAAAATCATACTTTAGATTCATATTGTGGACGTTAATAGCATCTTACAGTAAAAACTAAAATCTACCAGAATCTGTAGATTATAATTGCACAGCTATTATAATGAGCTGGATAACTGATCAAATAAATATATTTCTCTTTGTTCTATATTCAGTATATCAAATTATATATGTGATTAAAGTTTCGTGCAGAGGTATAGAAACACCTGTGTACCTAACTATAACTTCAATTTTGACAGAAACAACAATAACTACATATTTCTCATAAATTCACTTCTAATTATCACAAACTATATTCTAAATGAAAATGTTACATTGGAGAGACTTCACAACCGTTAGAAAAAAGAATATATCAACATAATTGTTATTGCAAACTTCTTGATCCAAATTATAGTGCTTTAACTCGTCACCATCAGGAGACTGGACATATTTTTAATTTTTCTGAAGCCAAAATTATTGATATTATGGAAAATAAAAAACAAACTTATTTTAGAAACGTTACATATAAATTTACACTATGATACCTCGATTAATTATAAAACTGATGCGTATAATAATTTAAAATATGCTCCAAATTTTTTAGGGAATTTAACAATTAAATTTTTTATATATTTTATTTTAATTATTTATTATTTTTGTTTTTTCTATTTGTATTTTTCATATGTATCTTTTTTATTTTTTATTATTATTGACATTTTACAAATATTTTTTTATATTTTTTAAAGGTTTGACATTTTGATTATTTTGTTAGTTTCATATTATAATTATTGTATTTATATATTTTAAGGAGCTGATGATGAACAAATTTTAATGTTCGAAACGTCCAAATAATAAATATTTATATAAAAAATAATATTGTATTCTGAAGCCTTTTATTTATTTAAAATAAATGAAATATGATTAACCGGCTACAATGATTAACACTTTAAATAACTCTTTAAAATATTTCGAAGCACTAGTAGAACCAGTGAATGAAATCAGCTGTACCAACTACTTTACGCACTAATCTCGACGAAATTTAGAGTATCTATAATTAGCAATTGTAAAAATATTCTTTACGATTCAACGTACCAACGTACGGCACATTAGCTTTTAAAAATATTTGACTTCCTCATGTTTACACGCTCTATTATGTACCTCACATCAAGATTTAACAGCGATTGTACATGTCTGCAGATGTAGACTCTACGGGGCCAAATACAGTCTGAAGAAAGAAAACTTCTCAGAAATATATAATGTGGCTTGCGAAATGTAATATCTCTTCAACTGCTCAACAATTTGTTTCGAGTAATACATCGCGTGTAGTGTAATTTAATTCTGACAACTACATGCTTGGCACAAATAAATTATTGTGAATTTTTAGCGACGGTTAAGTAGAATTTTGTAATTGGGCTAAACCCAACTAAGAAATTGTCGTTCTTTGTTTTAAATTGGTAACATCAAGCAACAAGAGATGCTTTATGTTATTTCTTGATTCTCTCAGAAGTTGGAAAAGATGAAATACTCGAAATGTAGTCACACTTTTTTATTCTCTTACACAACCGATGTTTTGGCAACATATTTATGCCTTCATTTGAATTTTATGAGTTATGACTTGTGATCAATTGTGTGTATGCTATATGTAGACTTCATACTCTGATGATGGCTCAAGTTTAAGACGAAACGTTGGTTTTGTCAGAAAGTAAAACAAATGTGACTCAATTTCGAGTAGGTTCCATTGTATTCAATATTCCTAAACATGTATATAATATTTACCCAGAAAATGTAATTAGTAGACTAATTTAAAAATATAATAAATAAATATATCATCACGCCTTTTATCAATTACTGTACGAGTAAATAGCATTCAGTGATATATTTTGCGAAACTATGCGAAAAGTCCACCTTTGTGTGATTATTTTTTGCACTCAAGTGTCAACAGAATGACATTATTAGCGAAATAATAGGATCCGTAACAACCTTTGATATTATTTCAGAAAGTAAAAGATTTTTTGTAGTGTAAAATTCTAAATTGTTGTAGGAAAAATAGTGCATTATACACGTGTTGAAAGACCATTAAAGAACACGAGCGCAAGCTATCTAACATAAACGCTTTTCAATTATACTCTTCAAATACTTTTGTTTCAATATATTATTAGAGTGTAAAATGCGATTACTAGCTGTCAAATCACGGCCCTCAAATTGTTAAATTTTGATTCGGTTAAAAAAATATAATAAACCAAGAAAAAGATCAAAAATACTTGTAATTTTCTTTCAAATTTTTGCTCATATCCCGAAAACATTTGGAGCCACATATCTATATTTTGAATGATTAAATTTTCATTCAAAATAACGCACAACATGAATTTTCTGGAAAATGAGGCCTAGCTGGAGCGTTTTCTGAGGCCAAAAATCTTTAGAATATCAAGTTTCGTCAAAATCGTTAGAAAACTTATTCGTATTGGAGTGTAGAGTATATCAATGAAGTTTTGTAAGATGCTCTTCAATTTAATTTAATTTGATGAGTGGAATTGATAAGATATTATTATTATGTCAGCATTTAATAATAAATTTTATAGAAACAATCTTTGTTTGAATAAGAGAATTTAAAAGATACATTATATTTTGATTGATTTATTGATTAAAATCAAGATATTGTACCAGATCATTCTGCATTTGATAGAAAGATAAAAATACAACGTACTTATTTATATAAGACATCTCTTAATAAAAGATTTCTACAAACTGATTTATTGCTCTTTTTTCAACACGAAACAGAAAATAATTTTTTAAGAGTAGTAATGCGCCAAGAAATAATATATAAACATTCATAACAACGTTAGATATCACGATTTACAAAACCTTGAAACCATCGAATAGTCCAACCAATTACTGCACTCAACTCAGCAGTAGCAATAAAAACAATCATAAACAAAAGCACGCGCACACATAAGTGTATTTCCGATTCCGCCGCCATTTTGTCTATAACCTTTGAAACATCTCGGGTATTTTCCTCCAAGGTTAGGAAAACCGATCGCAAGCGAAGCTTGCCAAATGACAAGGAAAGCTGGAAAGAATTGCAGTTCAAATGCGCTCTGAGAATTGCAGACAAAAGAGAGAACTGCTTCATTGTTTTCGTGTTTTCTCAAGTTTTCGTTGCTAGGATATCATCGTGAATATTTAAAATGATGTTTATGGCTCATAGCTGTATTTTCCTTTGGTTTTATAGTCCGATTTTGTTTTTAAACAATGATTATTTTGTTGGCAGGAAAATTAAACTTATTTCTAGTTTGCTTTCCTTTCAATTTTCCATTCAATTGGTAAATTTCCTTTTACATTTTGCTAGACAAACCTAGCTAACGTCAAAGGCAAAGCCTTTGTTATTCCGCCCCTGTTAGGTATGTGTATACATCAATTTAATTAAATATTCACTAGATATTAAACAAAAAACAAACAAAATAAATTAAATTTATGATGAAGCATTTTCCTTTGTTCTTCGACTTTGATATATTTAAAATTTAATTTTATACGTATGTGATAAATATGAACAGATTTTAATATTAATAATATAACTGTTTTCAACTAAATTTACTTTCAAATTATTTCGCAATATCAATAATAATATAAACCAGAGTTTTCCAATATTTGTTTGGCTCATGGTACACATAAACGAAGAACTAAAATTTTACGACACCACAAATATGTCATATTTATTCGCTTATTTGATAAAAAGTATATATTTTTGAATAATTTATATAAATAAAATAAATAAATATTTCATCACCTCTTGTACCCATTACTTTGTGTGGCACTCTGTCGTAGTAGATCTCGGTAAGTGATATATTTATTTACGGGAAGTGCGGTTACCAGCCACCAAATCATGGCCCTCAAGATGTTAGTAGAGGGGGAGCCACAGGGCTAATTTTATCGTGGTGAAAATGGTTTGTCGCCTATGGGAATCAAATCAGGGTTCTCAAAACCACTCGATACCACTGAGCCACTTACCCCATAAGTGATTTAATATAACAAATATGTTTAAGAATTTGCGTCGTAGACTTTTTGTTGTCATACACTCTACGATAAAATGAAGTCCTTAATTAAAGTATGTATAGGCGCGGTGGCTGAGCATGTTAAGGCACATCTTTTAACATACTGTGACGTCTCTCGAACCAAGGTTCGTCAGTTCGAATCCGCCTGTCGACAATGTGTGATTTGTCGTCAAATATAAAATACAGTTACATGTATTTATCACACTCGGGCGCTATAAGCTAGTCACTTATACGCCTTAAATAATGTAGCATTCGACTACGAAAACCGGCAGTACGGCAGTGTAATAATTGCGGCTTTGTATTGCCACAGATGATGATGATGATGATGATAATGAAATACATAAAATATTGTGTGTCGGTGTGTCCGGTAGGCCCAAGCCCGATTTGGGCTGTAGTGCCATCAGAAGAAGAAGAAGAATTAAAGTATGTATTGAAAAATCTTGCGTTATTTATGCTGAAAACTATGATATAAACTAAGAGATAGGTAGAATTATTTTTAAGTTGATTCTAGATAAAAACAAAAATAAAAGTAGAACTCTAAATTGGCATCCGTGTGGTCCGGTCCTTTTTCTAAATGGTTTCCTCAATTAATTTCCTTTCGAGAAAACTCGCATTTTCCAACAACTTCATCTCAATTAGTACTTGGCAATCACAATCACGCAACAGGACGACACACAAATCAAAGTCCCAAGAAGTACAGTTATATTATCTAGATCTCTCAGCCGAGTAGATCCTGCTGATGCAGTTTTTCCGCGTCTATGAATCTTCCGCGATATGCAACTGTTTTCTCGGTAGCCTACGGGCGATCGTCGGCTGTCTAGCAGCCACTGCTGGCTAGATTGCGACAAGCGAGACGAGATTCGACCCAGTTTAGAATCCGTTCCGTTGTGTTAGAAGTGCAGTGAATTATAGAATCTTGCAGCGTCTGAGAAGTGATTGAGTGTATATTTATAGCACGCTTTTAAACAACGGTTTAAAGGGAATCGATGTAGATATAAGAACAACTTTATATGCGGATTGCGGATGCAGAACGTTTATGATAGATAGGATCAAGAGAATTACAATTTTTCAGCTTATTTTTATGAACCTGCTGCTATAAACGTTTGGCAGCAATATAAAATGCTCTGTGACATTGATTTCAAGTTATGTTTATTTATTTACTTAAATAATCAAATACCAATCTTTAATTTTAAACCACACAAGTTTTAAAACCAATATTTTAAACGAAAGATAATGTACCATCGTATCAAACAATTTACGTCATAATTTAGAAAAATTTTAATTCATCGTGTATTTTGAAATGAATATTACTTTATTTCCACCTTCTATGTAACTAACATTTTATATGCATTTATAGTAACTAAGTAAATAAGTAATTACAGCGCGTAGGCCGTAGAAGAGACCTGTAAAATTTTACAAGGCTCATAAAAAAAAACTAATTAAAAGTTATTACTTGCAACACCTGCAATATTTTGTATAAATTCTTGAACTGCAAGAAGTCTTTGTCGGGTATTAAATTCATTATTTCAAATTATTTATTTCTAGAATTCACGAAACTGTATGACACTGACTGACAGTAGTTGTTTTCTCATAATAACGATGACAACGTCTAGCTATAAATTGTCCTACAGCCAACATCCTTTGATTACAAAATGTAATATATCTTTTTATAAAACTAAAAAAGTAAATCAATTTAAAAACGCTGTAAAGATGGAAATAAAACTTTGTACGCGGTACGCGTGCAATTAATCTTGACTGGGCTTACTCCTTCGTCCAGTTCGGCCGTAAAAATTAATTTACTACGTTGTCCAAGTAAATATAACTATTACCGGTATTTTATTGTCTTTTAATTATTAATACGCACTTGAAACCATTAATATAATTAATTATATTTGGAAATATTAATTACTTTATTTTATGTTTGACTGTACCATAACTACTTGATTTATGACATTGTTTGGTGTCTATAAAATAACTAGTTTATTATAAAATAGCCAAAATTATATATATATATATATATATATATATATACAGGAGTGTTTCACAACTTAGAGCAAAAAATTAAAGGGTATATTCTGTACGACGTGCTGATCATGAAACAAAAAGAATTTTTTTTAAATCGCAAAACTATTTTCCATGTTTCCCAGTCAAAAAGTTTTCGTTGCCACTGCCACTGGGTGGATGATTATGTTAAAGTTATTAATTAAATAAAATTCTATTATAAATAACTGCTAATAATTGAATTGTGTAATTATTCATTCGTAGTTGATACCTACTTCATTGTTTGTGTTTTATAGGAAAGCGAATCCAGTGCAGTTTTAGGTAAACAACCCTTAATTTTTCGAATTAAAAAAAAATTCTTTTTGTTTCATGATCAGCACGTCGTACAGAATATACCCTTTAATTTTTTGCTCTAAGTTGTGAAACAGCCTGTATATATATATATGAAGCACTTTTATTAAAAATAGTTAACTGTTAGTTAATTACCTTAATTGGTTGTTCACACAAGTGATCAATGTTTTTTATCTTTAATGTAGTTATTTTCAAGAATGTTTAGTAAAATTTAACTCAAATATTTGAAACTAATGTTTGTAATAAATTTGTGTCGTTCAGTCATAATTTCTCAAATATTAAATAGTTGCAACCGTCCTTGTTATACCAGTACTATTACATATTATTTAAATAGCGTTTCAGAATTTAATGAATTGAATTAAATGCCTTGCCATGATAAATTAATTATTACCGTCCTTCAGTGCTAATTGAAAATCAATTTCTAAAGTTAGCTTAATGCTGCACATTACAATGAAGAAGCGAGGTACTCATAGATTTATAGTTACAAACAAAACAAATACAAGTTTTCCTTTTTGAAATGTAATGTCAGTATGATTACATTTTATTGATCGCTATTTCGAAGAAAAGTCATGGCATGTCATTGCCCTAACAAAAAACCATCTGTAATCTGACAAATATCACTAAATTATATGGTTTCGCAGAAAGTTCAAATTAAAAACAGAATGATTAATAGATTCACATTACATGTTACTCAACAATTAGGTATTATGATCGTTTAACATGATTATTATTATTATTTATGAATTCAAACAAAGTGATTTTTCATACTTACAGGAAGGAACATTTCATATTAAAAATAAGAAACCAAATAGATAGAAGAAACAACTTTTGCTTTCAAATTTTCGTACGTATTTCAAAAACAATTGGTGATATTGAGTTGCTTTTGGTCTCAAGTGTTTTCAATCGATTTCTTGGAGCAAATTATATTGTCTTAAAGTATTCACATGTCTAGCTTTTGAAGAACTATATTTTCATGAGTTTTCCCCAAAATTTTAATATTAAATGTATTTTCTGAAGTATGAGGCCTAACTACATCATATTCTGACATACAAAAAAATTGGAATACCAAGTTTTCATCAAAATGATGAGTCGATTTCGAGATCGTTGACATATGCAGACGGACAAACAAGAATTGCTTGTATTAGAGCTGCGGATCTTAACCTTTTTGTCTACGCGGCCCACCTAATTTGATTAAAAAATTAAATATAACATAAAATAAAATATTAAAAAAATATAGTCAAAAATACTAATAGGTAGAGTAAAACTTGAGATAACTTTTAAGTTTTGTGGACCATTTGATATTGTTTTGCGGACCACTGGTTAAAATTCACTTTATTAGAGTAGAATATAAAAAAAATTGAAAACATATAATTTATAGATAGTACATGTTTGCAGAATCTGCAAATGAAATAAATGAAATAGATGTGACAATGCGTCATTTATTTAATTCTGGATATGACAACTGAACAATAGTATGTGGTGATCATTTTTTCACATTTCATGATTACTTTATAGAACTCGCGTTCGATTCTGATGTGGAATAAAGTTTGTCTGCTATTCCAAATCTACATGTTATGATACCACTGATCTACCTAGTTGGAATATTAAGAACTCTTAATTTCTTTATCTTACAACATTCCTATAACTACATGTAATTAAATTTTTAGATATATGTTGTGTTTTCTTTGTCTAATAATAGATAAAACAAGCATTAATAATTTATGAAAAATTTGAAGTACAATTTGTGTCTAAACTTTGTTTTAACGAAAACTCATTTTTAATTTTTAGCCTGACGTCATAGATGTTTACTTACTCTCAATTTAATATTTTCTTTGAAGAACGATCCGAATAAAAATAACAGAACGAAAAACTAGTTTGTGGTTCAAAATTAGCCCATCAAAAAATCCAAATAGAAAAAATAACAGAGAGCAACTGCCATCAGCACGTCTTTGACAAGCGGCGTGCAAGCTTTGTCAGAGGGATGCTATAGCGTATGTTATTACTTTAAGGCAGAAAAACAAGTTTATTAGTGACGTGAGCACACTTTGACTAATTATAAACTTGAGATATAATAATAATAGGTTAATGACCATCATTTTATTTTTCTTTCTTAGTTGTAATGTGTTTGTCTGGATGAATCGTTAGAAAAGAAAACACATTATGTTGTAAAATGAGGTGAATAAGTGAAGTCATCGCATTTTATTTTCAGATGTTTTACAAATTACATACTAAATAAATAAATAAATCATCACGCCTTTTACCCATTACTGGGCGTGGCACTGTCTTAGCAGATCTCGATAAGTGATATATTTCTTCGCGTGAAATGCGGTTACCAGCCGTCAAATCACGGCTCAAAAAAATGTTAGTGAAGGAGGAAAGCACAGGGATAGATTTAATTTGGTGAAAATTGTTTGTCGGCTGTGGAGATCGAACAAGTTTGTTCAAGATCCACAGACCGACTCGATACCACTGAGCCACCTACCCCAATTACATACATAAATAGTAATAATAATATGGGGTAGGTGAATCAGTGGTATCGAGTCGGACTGTGGATTTGAGAATCTGGATTCGAAGAAATTTTAATTTAAAAGTATATTTCTTTAAGCAAAATATTTATTTTATCAACATAGAGTTCAATTGTTTTTTTTTTGTTACAGATTTATAAAAACAAAATAAAATTGAAATTTCTTTCAATACTTTATTTACTGAATACAATAAACAATCCAAGTTCGATAACAAACTTTCTTTAAACTAATAAACCAATTTCGAACAAACATTTAGAATTTAAAGCTGGATTTAAAGTAAACAAATTCTTCATAAATATTTACGTTGATATTTGCGGCACTTCTTCTGTTTTCAACAGAAACTGCAAGTCCAAAGGTTGCTTATTCATTTGTTTTTTCTCACGACGTGATGTACAACTGTTTCGCTGTGTAATTGTCTAATATTGAACGTGAAACAAACGTAAGTTTCTGCAAATATCGGTGACGTAACTCGCGTGACTGAGACACTTAAACACATTATTATCATGATTAAAAAATGCTTCCTCTACTGTGACCATTCTGTATGGTTGCACGACATTTAATTTGAAAAATCAACACTCAATGGCCAGACGAAATAATACGTAAGCAAAGGTTTCTAAACTGAAATGTTTTTGAAATTTTATCTGGAATCTAGATTTGCTGATTGGGAAAAATAAAAGAGTTGAGTAAGACTGGTTGTTTGTGGTTGCTTTGAATGACTATGAATATAGTTTTTTGTTCGATGCCCGATGTGCAAGTTTTTTGTTTGAATTAGATCATCTCTAAATTCAGACCAGCAAATATTTAAACGGAAATATGTATAACTATTTATTTGCTATTCTGTCTAACAGGAAATTAATTGCAAGGACAGTACCAAGGTGTCTTCCTGTTTTAAAATACAAAATTCTATGAGATTTTAGGATTTCAATATATATATATATATATATATATATATATATATATATATATATATATATATATATATATATATATATATATATATATACAACAAAAAATGCAATGTAGTTTCATAACAAAAATCAGTCTTGATTCCCAAAATTCGTTAAAATTATTTTAGTAAAAAATGCTTTAAATAAATAAAAGTTGAAAATAATCAAATTCTGTAAAAAGTGGCTTAAAAATTGCTAGAAATAGCTATTTTTCAATTAATTGAGAGGCAATTATCGTTTTAAAACTGATTTCACTGAAAATCCAAAATGAAAATCAATTAAACAATTATTTTTGAATGTAGAATATATTATATTTCAGGCTTTGTCCAGATTTCTAGAAATTTTAATTTTAAAACCGAGCAAAGGGAAATTTTGACGTGACTTAATATTCTCCTTGGTTACGAACAAAGTAAAAATTATTTGACATTAGCTGTCAACAGTATGTAAATAAAATAGAACTATTAAAAAGAATCAATTAATTCTAATGCGGCAAAAAATAATAAACAAATAAATTTTAGATGAATTTTGTACTATTGGAACTTCCCTCAAGTTTAAAATATTTATGTGACATTTGTTGGCATTTCTTGTAACTATGTAGATAATATAAATTTTTGATAATTGTTAATAGTTATTTTTGATTCTAGATTGCGAAATGTTACTTTTGCATTCGAGAATGCAAAAGCATTTCGCAATCGAGTATCAAACAACGTTTTTTTCGAAAACTATGTCCCAAAATTAGTAATAATGTAAAGAGAAAATTTTGACGTTTAGGATTAATTAATGTGACATCTAATGCCTCCATGACAACAATGTATGTAATATAATTGCTATCAAATCTGGTATTCTCTGACCAGCAATTGACAGCTGGTTGGCAATAGAAACCAAACAAACGTTCTAATTTTTTTCTGCGATTTATTGAAATTCGCATTGCATTTCTCAAGAAACTATTCCAGTACACCAGTTAGCTTCCTCAAGCGGGATAAATATGAATAATTGCTCAATTGGAACATTAAATATAAATTTTGTTAAAGAATAGAATTATTGTTTCTAAGCAAAAAAAATAAAGTGACAAATTTTATTAAATTGTGAGCCTTTCTTCTATCAAAAAATTGCAGGATGCAAAAAACTTTTGCATCCTGTATGCAAAAGTCTTTTGCGTTCTGTAGACAAAAAAACACTCATTTCGCGTGTTGATAGTTGTCATGTAAATTTTAACTTTATATGACAGTTTTCGAAAAAAATAATTTTAGCATTAATGAAATAAGTTAAATGAAATGTGTTACTTGATTTAGATATAGAATTTAATTCCCTACAACTTTAATTTGAAACCTTTTCTTGTAAAGTAATTAAGAAAGCAATAATAGTGGAAAACTTATTGGTACAATTTTCATTTAATATCTTTATGTAGCATGCCATTAAGAAAATAAGAAACAATAATAAATTCTAGTTCGCAAATACGAGTAGGAATAATCAAGTAAGTAAATAGAGTTTGCAATGCCTTTAAGCCAATATAAACAGTCTTCCAAATAAATGGAATATCTTAAAAGTATCTGAATGTAGAACTTCATTTTTCTTTAAACAGCAATTTATCAAAATAAATCCCAAGTTTAAATCACACAGTAATAAAGCGGAATAAAATCTCAAGAAGGATTCTATCTCGGATGCTGAATCCAAGTAATTTATTCCTGCGAGCAGGTGTGCGAACCACCGCCATTACTTCTAGTTATTAATTATTTTAATTATTTGCACGCAAGTTACGTCATACGTGTCACGCAAATTTTCACTTTCCAGACCACAAGCACGAGTGAGAACACGTGATTAAAGCAGGAGACACCAAGAGTGTGCCTAGACAACGACAACGACATCGACATCGACAACTGACAACACAGCAAATGTTGGCAAACAAGATTTTTAATTTATGTTTGAACAATAATGGAATATGAAAAGTCAGTGATGAGGAAAATTGAAGTTTTACTAGTAGAGAGAAAACAAACTGCTCTCGAATAAATGCTAGTGTTTCTTGGAAGTGCTTGCATTTCGTTGCATATGTTATTGTAATTAATTTTCTGTAAGACATACAGAATGTCTGGTTAAATATCTCATTTATTATTTAAACTATATTATTTTCATAGGTAATATGATTTGTACTGCAAAATCTATAACATACAAAATAATATTTTTATAATTTCTTGCTTCATTTATAATTTTAGAGAATAAAAGATTCAAATAAATATAAATGTTGTAGAGTATAAAATTCTACATTAAAATCAAAAACAGATTTAATTTTGCATGCTTTATAATGGCAGAAATTAAATTGAAAATATTAAAAATGAACTTAAAAATAAAGATAGCCTTGGAAATGAAACAAAATTGTCAGAAGAAAAAATTATTAATTGTTATGATAAATTGCAGTAAAAGAAATTCTCTTTTCGTAAAAGTGTTGACGGTCCTGAAAAGGTTCGTTATTTTTTTTATTATCAATAACATTAAATGATTTTATTGTATTTTAAATTTATTACAGAATAAACTCAGAATTAAAAAATTAAGTTTGTTGATTTGTTTGCTTTACAATAATGCTGTATTTGCTACAAGTTGCATTATGATAAAATAAAATGTCGAACACTTAAATTATGTGATATTGAACGATAAAACATCATATTCAGGAATTAAACAGCTGTAGAAGAGTACAGAAACTATCAACAATTAGTGCAAATGGACTACAATTCTACAATAATGTTAAAGTCTTATTGATACTATTAATAATCGTAATTTATGTTACATACTTTTACTTATAATTTACTTTCAGAGCATATAAATTCAAAGTATACATAACTTTTGGTGATAAAAAGTAGCTAAAATTATAGATTTAAGTTGGGAGTCTTTGACTGCATGTTTACAATTAATATAAGAAAATCGATTCAAATTTATTAAATAATTTGTCTTATTGTTCTCTAATTACAAATAATCAATCATTCAATTACATATTTAATATCGGATATATGATCTTACTTATTGTCATTTAATAACAATTATAAATATTGTCTGTTAATACAAGAACATACTACAACATAATTTAATACCTTCTCAAAAAATTAACAACTAAATAATATTTTATTTCCTTTTCAAAGAATAGAAATATAATCAAATATAATAGAACACTTGTGTTCAAAATTATCGAATAGATTGTGTTGCCACGAGACGAATTATTCTGGAAAATGACGAGTCCGTAGGACGAGATGTTTCCTTAAATAAAATGTTGAGTGGATCAATACAATATATTCTGATAATTTTGAACACCCGTGTTGTATTCGTTATGGTTATATAATGAATAAAATAATAAACAGAAATCGTTCGAAATAACATCAAAATTACAATTGAAATAAAAATGTTGATGTTAGCTATGACTTTAGTTTATTGAATAAAAAACGCAATTACGACTTTGTTATTATGATGACGATGCTATTTGATATATTTGTAGGTGCAAGATTTTAGTTTGTTATGCATCAAGGGAGGGAAACAAGCGATTATTCCCGCGTGTGAAGTTGACAAACCGAGACATAAGCGAGGGCCGAAGGCTCGAGCGGAAGTCGAGGTTTGCCAACTTCACGCAAGGGATAATCGCGCCCTCCCGTGTAGCATATTGTACTTTTAGTAACAAGTGCACAAATATTACTGTCTTACCGGGACAAATGTCAAATATGGGTTGCGTAACTAGTTACCTAGGAAACACCGCAAACAGCTAATCTCTCTAGGGAGATAAACATGGTACCTATGGAAACATAATGTTTCTCTCCCTAGGGAAGAAAAGCAGTGTTTCTCTCTCTAAAATTAGGGAATAAGAACGTGTTTCTTGTGCATGTGTTACGAAAAATATTTTTCGTTCATTTTAGATCATAATTTTACATCTTTTGACCAGGTAAATATACACAAGTGATTATACCAAGTCGTCTATCTACATATATTCGGTAACTAAGGAAAATTCTTGAGTTATATAGTCATCGTAATTTCATTTCCAAACAAATTTAATTCGTTTACTATTACATAGTATTCAAGGCTTAGCATAATAAAACAATAAAACAGTCACATCTTTTGTTTTACAAGTTAGTAAGCAAGTCTAAAAAGCGTTGACCGTCCAAACACGAACAACAAAATATAAATAACACGACACCTACAACTAGACATCCGGAAATCTCACCTGTTTACAAAATAAATAAACTAAAGCCATTATCAAACAGCTGCAAGAGATACATGACATCGTCGCGACCAATTAGAATCGAACAATTCCAAGTCCAATTATCTATCACATAAATCCTACCCAATTTATCCTGAAAATATTTGGCCAAGGCGCATGCATCCCTGGCAAAGTCATCACAGAGGAATTTGCGATCAAAACGGGTCACGCGTCATACAATAATTATAAATGCGTCCCAATGACAAAAGTTTTTTTTCATAATAAAAGGTATAAATGTTATTTCAGTGGTAGTGTGCTAAGCGATGGAATTCAAAGCTTCAAGGTAGAGAAGATGACAGAACGACAGACTCAGTGTCGTGAGGCATTTGTTTGTGTGGGATGTAAGTGGCACATGGCCAACTATCAGTTCGGTTCTTTTTCGGTAGAATTAATTCATATTTTTAGAGTGTTGTAGTACATTGTTTAGATACGAGTGCGGAAATATTCTTTGGGAATTTATCAAGAATTTACTCATGTCTTGTGAAATAACACATAAATGTCTTGTATGTTTTAGATGTGTAATTTATTTTTCTATGAGATCATCACTTTAGGTGTGATTCTAATTATTTTATAGAAATTTAATTCACAGATTTTTCTTTTACATTTTGCAAGAGAAAATAAAATTCTTTTAATCTTATGAAAGATCTTATCT
Source organism: Pterostichus niger (assembly GCA_947425015.1). Classification (NCBI taxonomy): domain Eukaryota; kingdom Metazoa; phylum Arthropoda; class Insecta; order Coleoptera; family Carabidae; genus Pterostichus; species Pterostichus niger. Next base: position 21,455,128 of record OX380344.1, on the reverse strand, counting down.
TTCACAATAATCAAACAATGTACTAAGAAAATAATACAAGACGAGAATTTATAGCTTTAGATTGAGACAAAACGAGAGTTTACTATTTAACTTCTCCTCTCGTTTTATTTAAGGAAATTAGCATTGATGTACGTTCTAGAAAATATATTACTCGCATTTAAATAATTTTCTAGAATCAAGACTGCGAAAGGTAATATGTTTCACACGATTTCTCAAGATCTATTAAAAGATTTTATCCGTTTTTTTTGCAGAATTTTTGAGATTTCTATGAATATATCGTTTTTGCAATTCAATTACATTAACTTATTGTGGATAAGGGAACCCGGATTCCATTCCCATAACAATAAAACTGATTTTCACCATATTCAGGTTTTCTATCCACTAATATTTTTAGGTGTCGTGATATGACGACTAGTAATCTCATTTATTTGTTTTAACCAACATATTATGACATACTCAAAAATGAGTAAACAAGTGTGACAATACAGGGTGTTTTATAACTTATGGCACTTATTTTAACTCCATATAGTATTAAACGTACTGATTAAAAACAAAAAGAGGGGGTAATTTTTTATTAAAATTGTTTGTCGGCTGTGGGAATTAAACCCTGGTTTTAAAATCTACAGTCCGTTTCGATACTACTGAACCATCTACCCCATATATATTTAAACAAAATATTTATGGGGTAGGTAGCTCAGTGATATCGACTCGAGCTGTGAATTTGAAAACCCTGATAAACAATTTTCACCAAAATTAAATCTACCCCTGTGGATCGACCTGCTATGGCAGAATGCCACACCTTATAGAGTAAAAAACGTGATGATATATTTATTTTATTTAAATTAATAAAAACAAAGCTCAATTGTATGTCACATATGCGCTTTTATTTATTTAAATGCAGTTTAAAATTTATCTTTTGGCGATGCAACTGGTCATTAGTGAATCAGATCACTTATTTATAATTTCATTTGACTGACTTCACCTACTTGACTAGCGCTACTAAATTTACTGATTCGAAGTAATATTAAACGCGTAAAGTAATTCACCTTCTTATATAAATCTGTTTTTTCAGCTCAATTAGAATTTATTTGAAATATATTAAAATGGCAATTGAAATACAACTTTTTAAAAAAAATTATTCTTTGACTAGTAACATGTAATATAGTAGCATAGTAATACAGTGCATGGTTTTATCGCTTTCCCACGACTCCATTTGCACCACTATCTTTCATTTTCATATCATCTTCTCACGAATTGACATATGATAAGAAAATGCGTTATATAAATTCCTGACTGTAGTCTGGCGCCTGACTACTTACAATTTCTTTTGATTTTCTTTTCTCTATGTTTACTTAAATTAGAAGGTGTGACGTATTAAACCCCTAGAAGTTTTCACGTCAAATGAAACCATATAAAACAGTTTCCGTCATTTTATTGTTTACTTCTAATTTTGGTTAATTTTACAAATTTCAACTCATTTAATAATATGACTCAGCTATAGCTAAATACACGAAGCATGAAATTATGTATTAATAATTTAATTATTTCGTTACTAACTTGGTTATTAAATATTTATATAAGTTATAAATAAAAAAACTTTACTTTCCTTCCAAATAAGGAACAACAAAATACGAAATTAAGTTCCGCGTTAAATTATTTATTAATATCAACTTCCTGATAATAAAGTTATTTCTTTATTTAGTTAAAATTTTCAATGAAAACATATTCTAATTAAAATTTAATTAGCTCGACGTCATTGTTAAACTAATGGTGAAGATTAAAAACAAAAGAATCTATGACGTCAAGACGTAGAAGTATATTAATCACTACTTTTAAGTGTCTACACAATTAACTTTCGATTTCTTTTTACGAAAACACTTCAGTATAGCTGACATTTCAAATATGACAAACGCGTTGAACAAGATCACATTTCTTAATGTGCGAAATTATACTCATTAGATTTTAAAGATATAGAAACTTTCCGGACAAATTGAGAAATATTTAAAATGCAATCCTGTTAACCTAAGTTAAAACTAAAATGGTGTTAGTGACTCATATGCTTTGTGAGTCCCCTGTTTAATCATAAAGATGTATTATACCAAGACAAAGTCGTTTAAATTTGGAATTGTTTAGATTTTCATTCAAAACTATCAACCGTGCGTATCACAAAAGCATTTATTTAACCACAAGTAGTATTATCTATTCTGTTCAAACTAAGATCAAAGTGTGCCGAAACCGCTTTCTGAGTACCTTACTCCAACTCTGACGATGTGTGGTTGTTGTTGTTGGTGATGCGTAGTTGTTTGTCCAGGACACCTGATTTAATTAATGTCCATATTACACGCAGAAGCACGACACCGCTAAAATAACCCCTTGCTGGAGTTATTTTTAAACTTATACATCACACCAACAAGGCGTGTTACAGTTTACACGTAAGCGACAAAAATGAGCCAAGTATTTGTAGATTGTGTGTGATATCAATAAAATAAATGTTGTATTTTTGGGTTTCTGGGAATTTTGCTTGTCTTTTGTTTTGTTTTACCAATAGAATTATTGGTTTGTAGATCAAACTAGTAGATTGAATTATCTACATGCTATGTAATAGTTTTTTTCTACAATTGCTATGAAAAGATGACAATTACGCTCTCATTTATCATCGTAAAGTTGACGTTTTCTGTGGAACAATCGAAAAATATCTTTTTTGCGCGTCTCCAATGGCAACGCGCGAAAAAGACGTTAAATTCGCGCGTTTCCAATGGCAACGCGCGAAAAAGATTATTTCAATAGTTACCAGGGATACAAACAAAACAGAAACTTGTCATATTGACAGTTAACAAAACGAATTTAGTTTTAGACGTATACCTACGTTTTTTAATAACTTTAAGATGCAATCGTAGAAAAAATTATGTGTGTATCACTAGCGTAAAGTGTCTTTGTTCCTCTTGCACTATTGCAGCTCTCGCCTTCGGCTCGCGCTGCAATTACCGTGCTCGAGTAACAAAGATTCACTTTACGCTCTTAATACACAAATAACTATATAAGTACTGCATTTGAAAATTATTATTAATTAAAAATAGGGTCATATTTCAACCATTTTAGAAATTGTAAGAAACAAAATTAAATAACGACTTTACAGGAGTATATATTATTCACATGAAATGCGGTTACTAGCTGTCAAATTGCATCTCCAAAGATGTTAGTCGAGAAGCAACAGAGCTAATCGAATTCGGGTTCTCAATTAGTGAAAAAATGTTATTTATCTGCGTTAACACTTCGTACAAATATTCTAACCAAAGAAAATGTTGACACATTCGAATAAAACAGTAAACTCTTATATTTTCATTGGATTATTATTATTTCTTTTATTTATATATCGGACCAACTACTCAGATCATATGCCGATATGTCCTTTGTATGGCCGCCACGGGTGGGACCCGAACCCACGACCTTATGGTCGGGAATAAGGCCCTCAACCCGTGCGACCATCACTCGGGACCGGATTAATTTTACATCGTTTCATTATTTTAATTTATTTATTGCCCACGAGATCATTTAAAATTTAACAAGATGTCCTAGAAATTTAATATGAGCCAAAATAATTTTTAATTTTAATTTTCCTAAAATCTATCTAATATTAATATGCTAAAAAAATACGAGTACAGTACGTAATTATTGAATATGTTCCATTGTTTTTTATAAAGCAATCACATACATACTTTGATATTTAAACTTATGCAAAAATATGTTGATGAAATAATGTTTCTAGAATATTACTTTCCGAGGTCTGAAAGCTCTCTCACGTTGTTGCGTGTAGAAAATAAAACTTTAAATTTTATTCCGTAACAGTGAATAAATAGTATTTAGGCATGACAATTTTTTCCCATCATTACTATTATTATTAGAAAATATTTATATATTATAAACATAATAATAAAATATATATATATATATATCATATGTAAATAAAATTATCTGGAGCAAAAAATAACAAATATATCATCACGCCTTTTACCCTGTATGGGGTGTGGCACTTCACCGTAGCAGATCTCGGTAAGTCATATATTTATACGCGTGAAATGCAGTTAAAAGCGATATTTTCTTACAGTGAAAATTGTTTGTCGGCTGTGGAATTTAAACCCAGGTTCTCAAATCCACATTCCGCCCCGATACCACTAAACCACCTAATACTCGAAAAATAATTCCTAGTAGGAAGCAGAAACCATAAAACTCCGGAAAGACAATAACTGTCCGTAAACTCGGTTGGCCGTGTCGAGATTTACGTTCAACTTTTTCGCGTAAAAACAAAAGCACTCTATCGCATAATATTAGTGATGATTCATGCACGAAGCAAGTTTATTGTACTAACCGTTTTGCATCGCGAAACAAACAATCTTTGCCTCGGCCCGGGAATGCCCTCAGCAGCCGAATCTATTGCAACAGATTCTAATTGAACAGAATCTACTGCAGCCGATTCTACAAATCCCGAAAATTTTAAATGTGGCGCTCTGTCTACATCGCCCGATTCTACAAAAACCGAAAAGTGGGCGTGGCTAAATTTATGTCCGCGTCAGCCGAAAGTAGTCTGAACCGATAGTAGTTCCAGCCTAATGCTATGTGTGAAACCTTACCGATAGATGACAGCATAAAATAGTTGTTGCTGCTCGTCACTAGATATCAAACTGAGCATTTACCAACATTTTATTACCGACTTGAATGCCAAAATATAAATATGCGACATACGTTTTAACTGTCAAAATGACAATTCATATGTCAACATTATAACTTTGCAATGAAATACAATGCCAATTTTTAAATAATAGAAAGAAGTAAACAGGGTTATCATTCAATTTATAATGTTTCGTATATTAAGTTTTCCGCACGGTCATGAATTTGAATAAAATTAAGGTTAGTATATGGAAATGTTTTGTATATAAATGATCAAACTTTATTATAAGTTACTTTGTAGGGATGTTCTGGTCGAAAGAATTGGACTGCTGAAACGTTTATTCGACGGTTTCCTACAGCATATGTCAAATTCATAAAAGTCCTAGAAATCATACAAAAATAAAGTTGGTTGGAATAAAAATAAGATGCATTGGTAATATTTGTGCGTAAATGGTCTATATTTATGATGTTTTTACTTTATAGACATTATCCGGTGAAAAGAATTGAACTAGAGAATAGATATTTTGTCAATATCATCAAATTAAAAAAAAGGAAAAAATTGGTACTATTCTTTATTGTGTATATTGAAAGTATTAAATCTATACATAATATATACAACTCTACAATATTCTGCTTAAAAATATGAAACAATAAGTCTTAATCGTTTCTGTGGAGATAAATTTCAAGATGAAAAGATCAGATTTGTAATTTATTATGCATGATTAAGAAATGAATGCACACGTTGAAGAAATTTGTGCCAACACCGACAATATGTAGATCGTCGTTTTTTGTAGAAAATTAATGAATTGTAACAAGAGTTATTGTCACATGATACTGTAGCAAATGTAGTACAATATTAAATGTGAAGATAACGAAATCACCACCGGACCCAAATATATGGATGAAAGATTATGAAGCAATTGCAATTTATAAGCATTGGATCAACGTAAATCAGTGTGATGGCAATGGACTGAATACAATTTAACTACTGTTAATTAAAAATTGTATAATTTGTTTACTTTGTACTTTGAGATATGTGTTTGTTAATTATTTATTTTAATTTGTTCTGATGAAGATATACGATGATTATATCAAAACGGCGACATTAAAATAAAAATTGCATGTTGTAAACAAAACTAAATTTCCTTAATTGTGAAGTATATAATTAAATAAAAAAATATACATTATTAATTTTAAATACTATAAAGTACATGCTTAATTTCAGAGACATATTTAGATAAAGACAGTTTTTGATATTATTTTAGAAACACATTTCAAAAAATATTGTAAAAGATTCTTGTCAAATCTTCGTACATGAATATTTTATAATAATTTATAACGAGACTACTTATAATGGGCACCGAAAATAAATTGAGACGTTTTTATATGTCAATTAAATTGTTTTTTCGTTTATTTTGAAAAAAAAATGCGATAAATCTGAATAGTCACAACATTATTGTAAAATATCATTTAATTGGAGTAAGAGGTAGAAACATCAAAAGATCTGAAGCTGCTTGTGTGAACTATAGCTAACATCATAAAAAAATATTGTTCGCTTGATTCAATTGAAATAGGTAAAAGTACAGGACGAAAATGTTTCATTACTGATAGAGATGTTCGCAGTTTAATTAATATATCCAAAGAAAATCGGCGAAGTAGTTTACGCGAGTTAAAGATATTGTGGTCAGAAACAATAAAAAAGAATGTCTCAACTGAAACTAAATGAAAGTATCTCAGAAAACTGGGTTACAAATTTTATAAGATATGTTAATGTATTTTTATCTTAATTTAAATAGAAATTTAAATTTATCTCGTACATCAGGCTAAAGAAACACCATTATTACCCACTTCTCCAAAACAAAACCGATTAAAATTGGATACAGAGACAATGGAATATTATATTATTCAGTGGCGAAACCAAATTTGACATGTATGTCGGTGATATGCGGTTAAAAGTTATACGAATCAAGTTTGAGGCTTATCATAAAGATTATTTAAAAAGGACTGTAAAATTTTCTGCTATGTTATGGTATAGTGTTGCATATCTTCGAAAGGTGTCGGATAATTAAGTAAATTTTCAAAACTATATAGATATTTTGAGAAACAATCTAATCCCATCTGTCATGTCAAATTATAATAGCGAATGGACTTTTCAATAAGATGTCATACGGCTAAAATTACTAAAAAAAATGGTATTAATGTTTTTAACTGGCCATCCAGTAGTCCGGATATCAATCTTATTGAAAGTCTATGGGGAATCATGAAAAGAAAATTACAGACTGATCACCAAAGAACTGTTGGTGGATTGAAGTAAAAAATTATTGAGATTTGGAATTTCATAACACAGGAAGAATGTAAAAAGTGAATAAATACAATGCCAACTAGGATAAATGCAGTTATTAAAGTGAAAGGTGATGTTACATAGTATTAATATGTCTTATTATAAGGTATGTCCGAAGATTTAGTTGACAGGAAATTTGTGTATATATTTTTTAATAAATACTTAAAATTAAAACAAAACGCTCATCATTGAAATATTGTCTTAAAAGTAAGCATGTAAGTGTTATTAATTATTAATATAACTTTTTTTATTTATTATGTATAACACAGATACAATTATTTGAGGAAAAAAGTAAGTGTTCGAACCTATAATTATCGGGGCTCGTAAACGAGTTTATAATTTTTATTGCTGTTAGTTAACATATACTTAACAATCAATTAATAAATCGTACATAAGTTAATCAATTTATTTACAGAAAGTATTATAAATGTAGGTTTATCTAGTATAAAACGTAAAAATGTAGTCAAAAATAAATGAAACAATACTTTAAAAAAAGAGTGACATCCAACATACAACAAGCAGCCTGAAATTTAAATAAAAAATGGTAAGTATGATTGGTACTTTATATTTGAGCAATAATTACAATTTAGTGCTATTGCTCGGGCTGCTTTTATCGTGAATTAAGTAAAATTATTGTTATGAAAATATAAGAACCATATTAAAGTATTCTCAAATATAGGAGTAGGTACTATAAATTATTAACACATATTTTAATTAAAGAACTTCAACAACAAACTATTTTCTCATGTTTCCAATATCCTACATAATCATTCATTCAGTTGTATCATATATTTATTTACGAAATAGTAAGATAAAGGAATATACTTTACAATTGTGCTAAAACTTTATTTCGGATAAACAATTCGCTTTCTTCTAGACTGAGTTATTCAGATTTTCTTATTTGCAATTTTAAAACGGAATAAACCAAATCTTTTACAATCATTACTTTTAAATTGTGGTAATTTCTATATGACGAGCGGACATTTTATCGGTAGAATTTATTTTCAAATTTATCTGTAAGATTTTACCATAATAAGTTCTACAAAATATGTTACATGCAAAAATAAAGAATTGAAATTTAACGTCGTTAAAATAATAATAAATTATTTTTAAAACGTTTTAGAGCAGATAATTTTCTATAAGACTTGAATTTTGGTATTTCTGACGCAATTGAAGATAAATAATCGTCACAAATTATGGTATTATTCTTTATATTTTTAATTAAATATCTGGATATCAAAATTTCAATATAACCTCCAAAACTGAACAATTGCATAAATACCAATAACAGTTACCAACCACAACATTTCATATACAAATTGCCCTAAATTAACTCGGATTAAACAATTTTAAATTTTAATTTTGAAAGACGCAAAACAGAAAAAATAGTATAAATAACTCATTTTATAAGACTTTTATCACACGCTATTTAAGCAGCTCTGTAATACATCCAGACACGAACTCTTAATTTAAAACTTTTAAATTCAAAATGTTTCCAGTGTATACTTTGGGTTTAAAAATGCCTAATAAAAAATAAAATGATGCTAAATCAGGAGATTCAGCAGGCCATTATACATATTTTTCCACCGGTCGATTTAAGCAAATAAATATTTAATGTTTTCTTCACCTGCATGTATTATTTACAGGTAGCAAATCGTTTATAACAATACGAACACTAATTAATGCAATTTTAATTAACAACCTATGTTTTATTTTAGAATAAACCTTTGATATATTTGTGTCAAATTCGTAGCCATTGATATGGCAAATCCCATGTTTCACTGTATTTATAGAAAACAGAATTTTTAAATTGAATATAATATTAAAAAATCTGTTATCGTATATGGTTCTTGAAAGCGAACGAAATCTTTAATGAATACTGAAGGTACTTTAATTTATTCTAACAATGATTTCTTTAAGGTAAGCTGAGGCAGTGCACTTCTTAATATGTTTTTGACGTGAGAAAATTTGAAGAATTCGCATATAATTCAGGAAACTTCTAATGACGAAAATTAAAATTATGAGATGTATTGTTATAACAATAGAAATCATTTCGAAGTCGAAAAACTTTTAATGAAAGAAACTTCTACACAATTTGTAAAAAATGTTTAATAAATTCACTTCCAAATAAGGTAGTGACGTATAAATACTTCCATTGCTATATACTGGCTAGATCTACTTTATTAATATTGTTATCGTATTAAAATTATGCCAACTATATTTCAAAAATATTCTTTCATGGCAAACATGATCTTTTGATAGCGACCTACTTAGCAACTATTGTTGATTAGAGGCCCTAACAAATGTTGCTCTTAGCAATTTGTGTTATAGTATTAGCTTCATGGTTTCAAGACCAGATTAAATTGTACGTTTACTACAAAACAGACATGGGCGTAAATTTACATTAAAATGTGGTGGTTTTATTGTCAAACAAATAATTTGTTTTTACCGCTCTTGTCTGGGTTGTTCTTTTCAGCTGCGCTTCGATCAACGATCTCCATGGGCCAGCAGCAATACTTTCTGCTCATAGTTCCATGAAAAACTATATTTTGCATAGAAAAACTTACTTTTTAAATTATAATGTGAATGTTGAAATTTATGCATAGGTAAGCCTAACTTTGCGACTGGTGGATTTTTTTCAAGCACTCAACTACTACGTACATCATAAATATGCCGCCTTGATTGCTCGTAGTCGATGGTCTGACAACGGCACGCGGTGTTCAAAAGAGCGGGATATCGCAGGGCGGTCACCCATCTATTTACTATCCGCACACAGTGATGCTTAATTTTGCGTTAGCAACTCAACAAACGCTCCTTGTCACAACCGCTGCAAGTTGAATTTATTTATTTAAGTATAAATCATAGTAGATATATAATAGAAATAACATCATATATATGTTAATTGTTATATTTGAATAAACATAATTATATTACACATATCTGTATTTTCGTATTCGTATATAAAATTATATGTGAAAATATTAGTATATATATACACTTAATCCATACCCCAAATTGCCTAGTTCTGTACAAATTATACATCTACTTAAAACGTGTAATTATTTCAATCTTATGATACATAGTTTTTGTACATAAATCCGAAAATAGGTTGAAAATAACTTATTAGAGTGCGAATTAAACTAGACATATAAAACGGCCGATCTGTTTTAAGAATCGTTACTTTTATTATATACCGAATTAAATATTACCAGAAAAATATTAAACTAAACATAAATGACAATGCAATCGAATAGCACTAGTAATGAGTATATCAATGATTATAGAAATGTTATTTTAATTTTACAGATTATTTTAAAAATATTTCTGATTATAGGTCGATAATATCTAATAATGTCTCAAATTTACATTCTGCGGTATGTACTCTAGTCAGTGATTATAAAAAAATATATGAAAAATTATATTTGCTCTATTGTTGTATTAGACATTCTGAAGTTTTGAAAATTGCCACCTAAAATTTAATATTTTATTAATTTATTCAAATTCATGACCGTGCAGAAAACTTAATATACGAAACATTATAAATTGAACGATAACCCTGTTTACTTCTTTCTATTATTTAAAAATTGGCATTGTATTTCATTGCAAAGTTATAATGTTGACATATGAATTGTCATTTTGACAGTTAAAACGTATGTCGCATATTTATATTTTGGCATTCAAGTCGGTAATAAAATGTTGGTAAATGCTCAGTTTGATATCTAGTGACGAGCAGCAACAACTATTTTATGCTGTCATCTATCGGTAAGGTTTCACACATAGCATTAGGCTGGAACTACTATCGGTTCAGACTACTTTCGGCTGACGCGGACATAAATTTAGCCACGCCCACTTTTCGGTTTTTGTAGAATCGGGCGATGTAGACAGAGCGCCACATTTAAAATTTTCGGGATTTGTAGAATCGGCTGCAGTAGATTCTGTTCAATTAGAATCTGTTGCAATAGATTCGGCTGTTGCAGTGTCACCCCTCGGCCCTCACATCAAAAAGCATCCAACAAATTACAATTACTTGCCAACTGGTCATAAATTCAAGTTCAAGTTATTACTACAAGGTTACGTCAACCAGCAAAAAATATTTTGCGATGCGTGAGTGTTATCTTCGTTCTTGCAGAAGTATTCAATGTTAGAAAAGAAAAGTTGAAATATATTGTTTTTTCTTCATCGTGTCCTCGATTGGCAGATATTGGAAAGCGATTTTGTTCTTTATTTATATGTATTTTGTTTCTGATTTATTTCAGTAGTCACTTATTTATCGTAATAACATTTTTATAAATTTATTTTTGAAAGGTAAAGAATAACTTTGGTTTTAATATAATTGTATATAATCTGACTTCCAACAAAAAATAAAATAATAATCAGTAGGTGTAGCTACCGTATAGGAAGAATGAGAAAAGCTTATAAGCCCACGAAGAAAACATATAATAGTTAATCATATTACAAATCTTATGTATATGACGTGAGATAATTAGAAATAGAATGAACTGAAATAACAATTATAAATTATAATAAATCAACCAACACAAAAATATACAATTCAAGTGGTCAAGAAAGTGGGCGTACATAAAAAAATTGTAAAAAAATATAAAACCAAAGGCTAAAAAATAAAGTCAAAAACCTTTGAATATCGCAACAGTTCCAACCAACAGTAGTACAAATTATTAAATTTTCCTAATAAACAATCCCTATACCCAGTGGCGGAACTACGGGGTTCTGGAGGGGCTCGAACTTGCTGGGAGGTCAAAATCTATACCATTTAAAGTATAATAATTTAAATATTAAAAGTATTAATTACTTATTTTTTTCTAAATAGTAAATTTTGTTACACTATTAAATTACTAAAACATTATTATTTCAGAATTATTTTTAGTGCGTATTAATAATAATATATTTTATTTTTATTTTTTATAGAAGGGGTGACAAAATCTTTTTTTGAGGAGGGGTCTAATATTTGAAGGTCCGCCACTGTCCTACATATAGTTGTTGGCTATGAAACCACATTCAAAACAATGGAAAATCACTTGGACAAAACATAGCTTATCAAGCATCCAATGCTCGCAGCCATAGAAACAAGTGACTGGCGAACAAATGAGTCTCTTCTCACTCGTCGTTGCCATAACGCGGAACAAGAACTAAGTGAAAACGTATATGCCAGCATCAACAGCATGGTCTGGCATGGAAATGCGTTCGGCGATGACGCAATACAATCGAGAGGCCTGTGACCTTGAAACGCACACGGCCCGCCAACGCCAACTGCCATCGCGAAGATGTGACATTCGCCTTTCGCTGCTGCGTTGTAGTTATTTTCAATTCGCTGCTTCGAAAATTTATTTGAACATGAATCAAATTTAATCCCTGCTCTCAAGGAAATGGGACACATATTTTTACCACTCACACACAATATTATTTCTTGCATTTATTAAATTATTTTACGCAGACAAATTCAGATGACACAGATTTATTTATTACATTGATTTTATAAAACAAGATAGTCAATCCGCTTGGAGCGCTCACTTGGACCTAAACTACCCCTTGACCAATAAAGTACTAGTTACATAAATTGCAATTATCATAACAACTACTTAAATATAAATAAGAATAAATCAGGAAAATAACAACAACAAAAATACTGGTCGCAGAGAATGACGAAATTGAAATTAATTGTAAGTAATCATAAAAAATAAATATTGTTATTAACTTATAATATCCACTTACAAAATATATTATAATTATAAATTGAAAATTTGTTGTATTGTAATAAATTTGTGAAAAATTATTTGAAAATATCGATATTTTTCAAAAATGATTGGAAGGTAGGTACCCAAAAAAAATAATAAGCATTTTATAAATACCTGTAGTAATTTTAAATTAATTTGAACACGACAAATATGAAAATAAGAATAAAGTAAAAAAAAGCACTTTTTTCTAATACTGTTATAAAATGAAAATACAAGTAACAATCTGGGATTTGTAGAAATGTATAATATGGTCGTTTACCTTTTTGACAACTGAAACCAGAATAATGAATACAAAACTTGTTTGACGCAAAACAACCATTTAAAATCTCGTTTCTTAAATTTTGTAAACAAATAAAAAATTGTGATAAACTGCTTGATTCATTTTAAATAAGTTTGTGTTAGTAGTCCACCTACACTATTTTTTATTAAGATAAATAATTTATTATATTACGGCAAATCTCAAAAACTACGCGTTTATGGTTTTTTATAACTTGAATATGTTTTGCTCTACTATTGTGTTCAACTATTCAACTACCTGACTACATTATAATTCGCGAGACCTTGAAAAACATAAAAATAACCATTTGTGCAATTTACTAGATAATATACGAATATTATATTCCTTGAAAAACTGGAATTTAACTATATGTTATATAACTACAGCTCACGCAAAAACTACAAAATTATTATAATTTTATTCCAGTCTTGTTTGAAGGAACAAAGAACAATTATTTAAATAAATAAAACATTTATATCAATTAATGGATGACGTAAATTGGTGTGAAAAGATAGAGCAAATTCCAATCTTATATCAAAACACAAAAACTATCAGCCTTCTGTGTGTTAAAAAAAGTAAAGTGAAATGATTCCATGCTAGTCAGTAAATTTCCCAATTACGCAGCATACGCTTATCGCACGCTTGTAAATACGCAGCGGCCGGCGTATTCAGAAAGATAATTACACTGATCGAAGCCAAACTGTCTACTCGCGCCAGACACGCCGGCATCGAGGTTACGTTGTACACAACTAGGATTTTGTAATACGCCTCCCGGCGTAGTTGACTTTCGCAGAAACAGCTGAAACCAGGTCATAGGACACTTGCGTACAGGATCGCTGGGATCTGTTGGTGACATACCGTGTTTACGATTCGCTAGTTGTTTGCGGTGGACCAGCCCGACAATGTGGGCGGTTCACAATGAAATATTTAATTTTAGGCGAATGAGTTCGCGGTATTGATGATTGAACGTTTGTACGCAGTCTGGATCTGGATAGTAAATTGGTTAGACTGGCTGACATAGTTTTACGCACATTTTTCTTAGTTAAAGGTTGCTATTTTTTCGACAGCAATAATTGTTACACAACTGCTGTGCATGTCTGCTCTCTATCATATTTTATACTCAGGGCCAATATTTCAATCTCCTAACAAAATTCCTCACAAACAATAGCTCATCAAAAAGTAACAGTTCATAAATACAAGCAATTCCTGTCTGTTGATCTGTGTACATCAACGATCTCGAAATCTACTCGAACAATTTTAATTATTAAACTTGGTATTTTAATAAATAAAAACGATCTAGCTGGGGTCTCATCATTCGAAAAATTAATTTAGTACATCATTTTGAAATGGGGTAGGTGGCTCAGTGGTATCGAGTCGTCCTGTGGATCTCGAGAACCCTGGGTTCGATCCCCACAGCCGACAAACAATTTTCACCAAATTAAATCTACCCCTTAGCACCCCTACTACTAACATCGTTGAGGGCCGTGATTATACGGCTGGTAACCGCACTTCACGTGAAGAAATATATCACTTATCGAGATCTACTACGGCAAGAGTGCCAAACCCAGTAATGGGTAAGAGGCGTGATGATATATTTATTTATTTTTATTTTGAAAGAAAATTGATGAAAATTTAATTATAAAATATAGGTATGTGATTGTTATAGCGCAAAATAATCGATTGAGACTAAAATCAATTGAGATATAAGCGAAAATTCGAAAAGTTCTTAATATTTTTTTGGTTTTTTATATTTCACTTCAACTTCCCATTTTCTACTATTTCCCGAGAGAAACTAGGTCCAAATATTTTTCATAATTTGATCCAAGATTTCGATGAGATATTTTTTGTTTGTTTGACTGATAAATTTATTAGAAAATTTGTTAGGATATTGACCCTGATCCTAAAGAATGTAAGTTCTTTTAAATTCCTCTACCAATGCAAATCGATACTATTGTGAAAATTCTTCATTTGATTTTACTTGAATATATTCTTTTCGCAGCTTATAAAATATATCTACGAATATTGTAAATTGTTTGACACTATTTAAATACACAAGAGGTTTATGGAGGGCTATTAATACTGCAGTTGCCCAGTAAATTAGTTGTTCCACAAACGAAATTCGAATCGCACTCCAGCTAAAAATTAGTAAATAAAAATAAAATATAAATATATCATCACGCCTTTTACCCATTACTGGGTATGGCACTCTGATGGAGCAGTTCTCGGTAAGTGATATATTTTTTCGCGTGAAGTGCGGTTACCAGCCGTCAAATCACGGCCCTCAAAGATATTAGTGGAGAGGGAGCCACAGGGGTAGATTTAAATTGGTGAAAATTGTTTGTCGGCTGTGGGGATCGAACCAGAGTTCTCAAGATCTACAGACCGACTCGATTCCACTGAGCCACCTACCCCATAAAAAAAATTAGATGTACTGTAATTGGGATTAAGTAAATAAATATACATATTATTTATCTATGCAATAACTTATAGATTCTCTCCCAGTTGTGTATACATTGTTAAACCATAAATATATGCATGGGACAACTATTTTACTGAGCAACTATAGTGATAAAACCAATTGTCGTATTAAATAGTTTAAAGCAATTTTCAACTTTCTTAGATATATGATATAACCTGCGTACATCATATATTTGCGTGAAATTACTAGCAAACGAAAACAATTTCAAAATGGATGTTTTTCACTGAGAATGAGACATCTATTAACAATTTTCGAAACTTTAAATTGTATTCTCTATAAAGCAACAAAGACTTCTACATGTCAATTGCGTTAGCTGGCACCGGAACGATGATCGTTTAAAAATATATGAAATATTTCAGTAAATATATAAAAGCTTATTTAATTTTTATGTTTAAAATAATGTTTATTTGTGGCATATAATGAGCAGAAAATAAATAAGTTCTGCCGAGGATGGAAAATATAACGTAGTTATTCTACAGGCTCCAAAATTTTTAAAGATCAAAAATTATCTTGTTTTGATATAATTACATAAATAAAAACATTTTCTTGTTTTCACTTTAAAAGATGATAGCTACCATTCACATAAACTAACATGAAATTAGCTAAACACAGTTAAATAATTTCACAGGGCAGTTTGAAGCTTTCACTCTGATTTGCGCACAAGAGCAATGAAAAAGGTCCATAGCATCGGTTATTTTACTGTTTATAGAGCGATTTAAAAGTCATCTGTTCAAATGATTACTGAACGTACTATACCATAGTTTCTTCAGTTTTGTATCTTGCATAGTTTTAGAGATAGTATAGACTCAGGAAAAATTGTATATTTCCTTTTTTTCTTACTGTGAATATACGCAGTAATAATTTTGGATTTAATTTGAAATGTCAATATATTACTAAGAATAAATTGTTAAAATTTTGAAGAAATACAGGTGTAATACAACAAAGAAATAGTTTTTATCAATACCTGTAAATATGAATGAAAAACCTGTAGGAACTAGTACCAAAACAATCTCAATAACTTTTTGCAAAAATAATAGCTCAATTATTAAATTCCGTTATTTAAAATCAAACACCAAACACTAGCAATTTATTCCTGACAAAAAATCACCAATAACCAGTTTTGAGTAGTGGCAAGTTGGTGTTTTAGAAATAGTAAATTGTAGTTAGTTCCTTTCTCTTTTTTCGAAGCAAATTCGGGTCGAGTCGAGAAAATCCGCGACTGTCGATTGGATTCCGCGAAACGTTTGCAAACAGCGCTCGTATGCATATTCATAAATCAGCCGTTCGTTCAGTCTAAACGCAAATTCAATTTACTTGACGAATTGGAAACCAAATTATGACAGCTCTGGTTGCGATGTCAAGCTTTAGTCGCCAAATGTGAGAGTTTTTTTATTTATCTCTCGGAAAAAATCAGCAAAAAAGTCACTGTATGAAGAGTTTTTGTCGCTTTTTGTTCCGTTCCGAAATTATTTGTTTTTAGCTACTGACTGCAATTTTTGTTAATTGTAGGGTCGAATACAGTAGAGACAATAGTTCTTTTATTTACATTGACAAAAACGAAATGTTGTAAACACAGGGTGTCCATAATAATAAACAATATTGAACAAAAATAACTGTGACGCTACTGTGTTTACAATAATAATAATTGCTAATAGTGAACTTCTAGGAAGTAATTAGATTAGATAATTGCAAATTTGTGGTTACAGCTGTGTTTCCGCAATATCATTCATTTTTAAAAAAGATCACGTCAAAAATAAACACATTCAGATGTTTCAACAACCTTCAAAATCTATTAAATAGATATCCGTGACCTATCTTTTAACTTGTAAAGTATACATAACGCACAAGCTATATTTACTTACTTCCGGTATGAGATTGAGCAATGTCTATATCATTAATTCTATGATGATCCTTTATTTATTTAGCATTCAAGTACACACTATATGGAAAATAACTTGAAGAACTGCGTGAAAACTGTCGTTCACATAGTTTTTACATCTCTATCAAAAAATAATTTTATTCTCAAGACGTTATTCTTTTTCATTTCTACATTTTGTATAAAAAACTTCATTAGTTAAGAATTTATTCTAAGAAGAAGCAAGAAATTCCCAGTAAGTTTGATAAAATTCTTAACTGGCATTCTATCTCCGCAAGTTGAAAATATTAAATATTTATTATCATATGGTAAGTATATTTATATACTTTTATTCTGTCTGCAGGACGAATTTTTGGTCTACAAAATTTAAAGACGAAAGAAGAAGTAATGGAAGAAATACAGTAATTACAACTTGGCTCACTTAGACCGGTTCAGATAAAAACATGTGATTAACAAACCAATTAACCTATGAAGGTGGATTACTTTAAACTATGTTTTAATCTGTAAATCTAGTATTGGAGATAAATTAATAATATTTTCAAAAAACCGTAAAACCGTTAACTGTAAACGAACCCTAAAATGTTTCGGTTCGAATCCCTGATATAAAGTGAAGTCAGTGAAATTTGAAAGTTTTTGTTGAAAAATAGGTTTTGTTCACAAAGCTACGACAGCCTTTAAAACATTTTTCATAATTCATCTTTCACACCCTTGAAATTCAATTTGCATTTCTTATAAAATGATTACTTTCAGTCATTTTCCATCATCTATATGTAATAAAATTTCGCATAAACTTCAATCTATATTTTTTGTTGAAAATCTCTCTCCAGAAGAATCCACTTGACGTCAGTAGGTGTGGCCTATGACAGTGTCAAGTGTGTGCCGTGAACCCATCCGAGGGGGCTGAGGGGGTAACGGATATCGGCCCGGGACCGTCATCGACTCCGGAGAGAAAGTGTATTTTCAATTTGAGCAGGATGTCTATGTATGCAGATTTGGATTCGAATAAGTGGTTATGAGGCGTTCTGGAGAGATTGCAGTGTAGGTGAATTCGAATGTGAATAGGATGTGTGGATGTGGAGGGTATACAAAGTGGCACGAACCCACTTCTTTTATGTGAATGAAGCGAACGGATAAATTAATGATGAAAAAAATAAGTTTCATCTAAAATTGGATGTGACAATTTTGCAATTGCATATCGGGGTAAATGCAGAACCGTAATTTATTTTTTAGGACATTACAAAATGACATCTAATTTTCATTATATTAAAATTACCCCTGTGGCGCCCGAACTTTTATCATCTTTCGGGGGAACGTGATTTGACGGCTGATAGAATTTCACGCACAAAAATATATTTCTTACCGATTAAGAACTGAGCAATAGCTGGCTACTGTAAATATAGTTATGTATAAATACATATTTGAAATTCTCCATTAAAATATATATTTTTGGTTATATCATTTATTATTAATAATTATTTTATAAAACCTAATGTCATATTTTGAATAAATGATTATGTCCTGACGGTGGCTGAAATATCAGTTAAAACGTTGACATAATAATAATAGAAGTTTATAATATCAAGGGAGTAAAGTTCGTCATTATTTGTCGAGAGCGAAGATTGAATTCTGAGGACGTAGCGTGAGGGATGCAATCGCTTGAGGCAAATAATGACACTTTACTCACATGTCATATACAATATTTTATATACAAACGGAAAAATTCATTATTTAACAAAAGAGACTTGGCACTGCTAATAACTTTGAATTACTTTATTTCCCTTGGGAGTTTTTGTCATTTTTATTTCCCTTGGTAAATAATAAAGCACATTAAGTAATGATTTTGATAAAAATAAAACTGCAATTATTTACCGGTTGTATATAATTATAATTAACTGAAATAATCATAAAAAAATTGTTTTAAAAGAAAAAGAGTCAATTCAAAATTTATATATAGCTATAGTTTTACGGTACTTCTTAAATCTTTAATTTAAATTTAATCAAACTAATAAAATATTATTATTACCTAGTATCAGCCTGTATTAAGTCAATTCATGTCATACCTATTGCCATTTATCTCATTTTATAAAAACTTAATCTTGCCCTCAAGATAAAGAAAGATCATAATGCTATATTTACAAGATAAAAATATATATCCAATTGATTTTCTTATCAGAATTTAACAATTAGTAAACATCCTGCCAAGAAATTTGAGTGTATACTCCACACTCTTGAATGTAAAGAATTTTCAACTGAAATACGTCATGCAACCAAAGGAATTAATATTGTAGTTAGCGATGTTTTAACACATACCAGATTCACAAACTAATATTAGATAAAATGCAAGGTATGCATAGCTATATGTACCTGCTTAGTAAACAGTATTCATCGCTAGTTTAAATAAGAAAATGGCGGATAGCAACGTGACTAGAGACGCTAAAAATTTGCGAAAGTTTTGATCTAATCTCTACATAATTTTATGTATAAACTTTTGAAATACGTTGGGACAAAATTTTTAAATTTATGACCAGCCATTTTATATTATCGATTTTATGTGCACTTTATTCTTTCAAATTAATTATTAATTAGAGCTATAAATATCTCCAAACTAACAAAGACTTGCTTTTGTGTGGTTTTCTGTAATGTTTAGAAAATTTATAAATACTAAGGCCACTTCATTGTAGACCATTCTTTTTATGTAATATGCAATTATGAAATTTAATATTAAAAGTACATTCTCTCAAATATTAAACATGCAAATTTTAATTATTATTATTATGCGAAACATTGTAATAAAAATGAATAATTACATCAGTGAATATATTTCATATTTTTTGTTTACAAAATAACTAAAAGTTTTATTATTTTTTGAAGTTGCCTATTTGACCCTGACGTCAATTGGGTGCTCAAAACGCAAGCGAGGCGAAAGGAATTTGATGTTATTTTGTTTATTTTTGCACGGGGTTTTACAAAAAAAAACTTTTATACCTGCTATACCCCTTGCATAAGCTGAAGATGCAAGTAAGATACATTTTACACTTAAAAATACATGATTTTATTCTCTACTAGTATCAGCTGTTTAGTTTTTAAATAAACAAAGAAATTATTAAGTAATAATTAAAAAATAAATAAATGATAAGCCAATCATAAACATACTTAAAAATATTCTAAAAAAAGTTAAATAAACATAAACAATAGTCCTGTTTATCTTGCATCATAAAACAAGCTATTACGTATATTATCTCATAGATTGCAAAAAGATACAGTGATCCAGTGGCGTCCGTGAAAGTTCGATCGATGGGCAGCACGTGGGGTATGAGATCGCGAAACGCGGACACACCCCAAAAACACTGGGTGCATCTCAAGGGCAAACAAAAGCTATCGCATTCTATGACCTATATCCACGTACAGAACAAGCCCTGAAACGTACATACTAGGTCATTCAACTAGTCTTTGTTGATGACTACCCCACTTGGAAAAATCAATGATGCTTTGACGCACGCAGGGCCTTATTTAATAAATATTAAATACCACACGTACGCCGACTTCAAGCCCTAAGAAATTTTATCTTTCTTGAGCGCTTAAAGGATTTAAACTTGATAAAATGTTTATGGGATTTGTATTTTGCACAAAACAAATAAACGAAAACTTATAGTTTGGCCATTTAGATAAGTTGAAACAAATATTTATATTAACTAAACATTTTTGATTTATTCAATTGTTTGTGTCCACAGACATTTTGTTAACTGTGGCGGTGTAATCTTTCGAATGTTGAATCAAATATTTGCTTTTTTAAAGAGATAGATAAAATTATCATTGATGAAAAAGTTCCATTTTCGCTATATTTAATCTTATCAATTGATCATTTATTATTCTCTTAAAATCATTCTTTAAGTATAGCTCCGAATTATTTCAACAATGGGTACTAATCAAGTATCAAATCAGATTATAACAATATGTGAAATAAAAAAAATTACCTTTTCTTCTGCCGAAAGGGCCATAAAAGGCATTGTTTTTCCCTATGATATTATCGTCAATATATTTGATAAGTTTTGTGACATCTTCATGTTTTTTATGTAAAGAAGTCGGTCTTGGTTTCAACCGCAGAGGGTCGTCAGAAAACGCCAAATACTTCCTATTGTTGTAGTTGTTTTTCTTGACATTTGCCATGTTCAAAATATCATAACGACACACGCGATAACTGAGCGAACTTAGAACTAAACATAGACCTCAGCATAGCATGTAACACAAATCGCGTTTGAAGCACAACTGAATGCTGAAGCCATGAATGGCAGTGACTGTCAATACAAAATCATCGATAGTTCGGAGCTTTGCCGGCTAGGACATTATGGCAGCACTTGCGCGAAAATCTACTACTTCTTTGTACTCATTTTCGGAGAAATAAATAATCTATTCTTGGCTTTCTATAATTATTTTATCGATTTTTGTTAGTAAATTGGTAATTATCATACTATACATTGATTAAATAAGTAGATTTTTTAAGCAATTATTTCTTTTGCGTTCTCTACACATGATAGTAAATTGAGATGCCTATCAAAAAGGCGTCGATAGTTTATTCAACAGGTATCTAAAAAGGTTTACTATAGACCAAATATCTAAAGAGGTTTACTGAACGTTTAATGATCTATTTGTATGACGAAATAACTGAAATGCCACGTAGTTCTTTTATATACTTTTCATTTAAAAAACGTTGAACTTAACTTAATACTATGCTACAAAATTCTGTTTCTGGGAATTTTAATTAAAACAGTTGTAATTCAGTTTTACTATGAAAAATATTGGAAAACTTTAATAATTCATTTTGTGCTTTCTTTAAGCAGAGGGTTTGAATTATTTATTATTTTAATAAATAAGTAGTGTTTTCCAAATTTATTTAGTGAATTACTGGGACAAAATTCTAGCATATGTTTTTATTATAATAAAAAATATTTGTGTATGGATCTACTTAATATAGCTTTTTAGATTTTCGTACTAATCAGCTGAATAAAACAATAAAATAAATTTAATCAAAGAATCAATAGAAGTAAAAAATATGTTTGTAACGAAGTTAAAAAGTGATAAATTAGATTTTTTTAAATATGTGAAATTACGAATCATTTTATAAATTGAGAATCTATGTATATGTGTCAAATAAAAAAATAATATTACACAAAATAATTTGTACAAGATATTTAGGCGATTATGAATGATAAAAGATTTGTTTTTCAAGAACTGGTTTAGTACAACAATGCATTTCATATATAAAACATTCGATTAATAAATATTGTATACAGTAAGATCTTATTGCTAAAATAAAATTGCCAAATTCTAAATCTGCTTGTTAGTTATGAATCGTAATTTTTAGTCTGCCCATGAGGTTTAGCAGTACTTCTGACGAAGGGTCGATTTTTGCCCCTCCTGAATTCTAAGCTACCTACAAATCAAATTAACAATTTTATGTGGAGTGTTGCGAAAGGTCTCAAAAGTAATACCTGAAAATTCTGATTGATTGTCGTTATTGTACCTGGTGGTATGCTTACGTTCCTCCTTTTCGGTAGTTATTGGGATGCAATCACAGTGGAGGACTTCCTCGAAGTTACCGTAATCGACAAATTCAACCATACAAGTTTTATTAGTTATTCCAGTTACTACTGCGTTGTAGAACTGAAAATCATTATTACTATTATAGGTTCAGGAATTATATTAGTATTTCTTTATTTTGGTGAAAAGTGTCTAATGCCCCGGTTTTTCAGTGGCGGTTTAAACTTCAGTTCAGTTGAACCTTGAACTTGAGCCTGAACTTTTTTGTTTATAACTTGTCTAATTAAACTAAACCTAAACTGAATGTCAAAATAATTTTATGGTGTTGAGTAATTTGGGATTCTGAAAAATTCTTAACCATTGCCCTGGTTACCGAAATTCAGTTTATATTCTGTCAGTCAAAATAAGAAATATATTTAATATACACATGATGTTGAAGTTGAATTATTAGTAGATAGAGTTAAAAACATATATAGAATTAAAAATACATATATATTCTGGAGAGAAAAAGAAAAGTGTTGGGAGGAAATTTCTGGGTCATTTAATACTATTAGCGGCAAATTTTTTAGAAGTTCTCTTGTTCAAAGAAAAAATGTTAATAATGTAAAACATTAAATTTAAGTTCTACATCAGATACGCGTTCATTAAAATTCTAGCACAAGTTCAAATAATTGTAAAGAGAAAAATAATGGGGACAGACAATTAAAATTTGGTGCAAACTGGCAGAAAAGAAGGAAAAATACGTAAAATTACAAATTAAATAAAAAAATTAATGAAAATAATTATAAAAGAATTAGGGTTCAAAATTTATTTGAAGACAGGGATTTGAAACAAAAAAAAATGTGAATATGAATAAAAAAAAACGCATAAAATTTAGAATTTGAAATAGAATTAAAAATTAAATGTAGAGAAATATTTTGAATTACTTTAAAATTTGTTTAGTATATTTTTGATATTATGACAGAATAAATATAATAAATACGTAATGATATTGAATTATTTATTTTTATATACCAATTAGTAAATAGAACAATGTATATTGTCTTATATTTCCAATAATACCCTTCGAACGGTTTCTTTATTGAGTCTAAACCTAACGAAAAAATCGTAGTCGTCCCAATTTTCAAAGTGATTTACTCCATTTCTAATTATTTTAGGTCTTCTAACACGATCCAGTCGCACAATAAAATTAACAATATCTTCATCGCCCAATGATTCCATTTTTACAAAACTGTGACAAATAATTATGACATATAAACGTCAAAATGTACTGAAAAACAGTCGATTGTTTTATAATATTAATGTAGGCGAAATTAATACTTAAACCAAGGAAATTGACAGTTCAGATACAAGAAAAATTTGAAATGAGTTTAAGGTTTAAACTGCACTGAAAAACACTTTGAACCTTGAACTTGAACCGACTTTTGAGTTTAAACTGCCACTGAAAAACCGGGCATAAGTAAAAGAGAAAACAATATATTCTTGTACTTGCGACGTGTAAACCTATCGACAAAGAACACTGTCGTTACGGAATGAAACAAATATAGTGACAAACTAATCAACGTGATTCTTGATTTGTTGAGCAGACGCTATTACTTATGTCATGATGTATTTGATTATTAACATCATTGACTAAAATTTATGTGATTTTTTTTTGTTGAAAACCGTATTGAATCCGCCTGATATTTGAAGAATTCCTTCTTACCTTGTCATCTTCCCAGTACTTCGCCATACACCTGTCTCCGACTTTCCACTTCCAAGGCTTATTCGGGTTTTCCTGAAGTCTGTTTGGCTGTTTCAGCTTTTCATTTTCATATTTGCTATTGTAAAGTGATATGTTGTTAATTTCATTCGTAAGTTTATCAACAAATATATTAGTATTTGGTTTGGGCCTTGGTTCACCCTGCATACTCGAAAATTTACTCGATTCCTGCTTTTGTCTTTGAAATCTCGGCGGTTTATCGTTCTGAAACCTGTTCTCCGATTGGTGGATTTTTGGTTTGTTCTCATACTCTGGCCTGGGTGTACTATTGATATTGTACATATTAGGATTGCTATATGAACTCTGAGGAGGTTTAAATTTATTGGGTTCGCGGTATGATTGTTTTTGGGAAGAACTGTTTACCTGTGATTTATTCCGTTGAAAATTATTATCGAAATATTCTGGTTTGGGTCTGGGAGGAGGAACATCATTATTGAACACTTTATTAATGGGTGCAACAGGTTTTGATTGATTATTATCAGTTGTTAAAGAAAGCTTATCTTCCAAAAAGTCAAATAAACTGACTCTTTGGGATGGTTTCTCCATTTTCTCTGGTTCAGATTTATCTTTATTTTTCCCTTTTGGTTGTCTTGGGACCCTTTGCGGGTTATTATTGTAATGATTAGAATTTGTTTCGTATGAATTGAAAGTTTGCGCTGGTTTGACGCCTCCGCCAAAAACTTTTTTCACTGCTCCCTGAGTCGCTTCTAAAATAGCGTCCTGGCGCAAATTTTGAAATTCAGCATTCTCTTTTGTATTATCTTTATTTTTATTTTCAAGGGATTTAAATCCTCGATTATCAATAGTATTGACAATTTTTTTACCAAAATTTACCCATGGCGGAGGTCCATCTTCGTTATGGCGAATATGACTCGGCATAAGTTTAGATAGTTCCCATTTTTCTGCTAGTGCACTCACATTACCGCCTAAAACCTTACAGTTTTCAGGATCTAACATAATAGAACCTGATAATACTGGAGCTCCATTGATTAATATTTTTGTTCCCGGAATAGTTTTATCCAAACTTAATGAAGAAAGATGTTTAGTTTCAATACCCTGACAATTTGTATGACCATCTGTTAAGATTAGTTTAAGCATACGAGGTGCTCCTTGAGAACTTGGTTTACTTTTTGGTGCAGAAATGTTACGAATTTTGACAATTTGCAAGTTAACCTATAATTACAATAGTTAAAGAATTTATTTGTACATTTTTCATGTAAACTTACAGGTCCAAAAATGGATTTATTTATTTCTGAGGCTACAACTGGTGCACCAAAATCTCGTATGTCCACCTTTAAAGGAATGTTAATAATTTATTCATTTTTATGGCATAATCGAACATAAATCAAAATTGTACTCATACACTTACATCTAATGCCCTACGTGTAATACTTCTAATATCTATGATAGATCCATTTTCACTTAAATGATTTAAACCTTCAGATGTGATATGCCTACAAAAATTTTGACAAATGTATTAAATAACCTTACACAATTTAACAATTTATATTTACCATCCATGGCTACGAAGATTATCTAGAGTTGCCATGAGGTTAGATAAAAAATTATTGTTCTCTCGATAATATAATTTATAATAAGTTCATAATTCTCACTTTTTTCTTCCCAATTATTTATAAAAATGACAAGACTTGAAAGAATTTTTGACAATCCGCTCAGCAAATATTTGACAGCACCATGGAACAAATTCTAAAGTATCCTCTACACTAGTTCTCGCTACATTATACATTTAGAAAAAATTGAATCCTACTTTTAAAAATAAAATAATATAACTAAAGTATCATATTTCACGTGCTACTTATATTTATGAAATAAAAATATTTTTATCTTTTCATAAATGTAAGTTTCATTTTGACATGAGAAAAAATATTCTTCATTCTCGTGTAAATAGACTTTAACTGAATTGTACCATAACCTAAGTTTAAAAGCTGAATCTTTCAGTTAAAACATTTTAAGAAGTTTTGAAAGAAATACATAAAATGTTTAAAAAGTAAGTACATTATACTATTGTTGATTACAAATATAAGCTATATAAGTAAGACAGGATATAATTTAGTTCTATTTTTTGTACAGATTTGATGAAAAGGAAAGTGTGTCCGGTATTCAACAGTTAAAGTCTTCTGTCCAGAAAGGAATTCGATCAAAACTACTAGAATTATATCCATTTTTAGATAGTCATGTCGATAGTATCTTACCCAAAAAAGATACATTTCGAATTGTGAAGTGGTATGTACTAAATCTGGTATTTTCAAACTATATACCAAGCAAAAATATTTCGGTTTCAGTCATGACCATATAGAAATTATGGTAAATAGTGCTGGAGAACTATTGTTCTTTAGACATCGTGAAGGTCCATGGATGCCTACATTACGTCTATTTCATAAGTGTAAGTTCCGATCACCTAATGAACATATGTTGCTGTATGTATATAAATGCTATATTTTTATTTACAGATCCATTTTTCTTACCAATGGAACAAGTTGATAAAGGAGCTATTAGATTTGTTCTTAGCGGTGCTAATATTATGTGTCCTGGGTTGACATCCCCTGGAGCTAAAATGACGCCCGTACCAAAAGGAACGGTTGTTGTATCCTTTTATAAACTTTAACTGTTATTGATTGATTTTTCAACGAAAATTTTATATTTTTCTTAATTATAATGCAGGCGGTTATGGCAGAAGGAAAACAGAATGCATTAGCTATTGGAGTTACTTCTATGTCGACAGATGACATGTAAGTTAATTATTTCTTATTGTTAACATATTAAAGCGAAACTAATTTTTATTTTCAGAGCGCAAGTGAATAAAGGAATAGGTATTGAAAATTGTCATTACTTAAATGATGGACTATGGCAGATGAAACCAGTGAAATAAATTGTTTTTTAATTTATTATACATTAATTATTCTTTACATTACTTTTGTAACGCCATTACTTGATATGGTATATAATTCAGAATGATAATTTAAAACATTTAATACTGAAAGTAATAAGATCTTTATTTAATATATCTCCATCCCAGTCTTAATTTTCGGCTTAATTCAGTCATTAAATTAGCAAGTTCGAAATTTGAAGCTAAGTTCATACTTTCCTCAGGGTCTATAGTATGATCGTATAATTGTCGATCGAATACTTTGCTCCAATTAGGAATAAATAACTCATTATTAAATGAAACCCATTCGGTGTAACTGTGTGTAGAAGTGCGAATTGAATAACCCATTATTTTAATATCTTTCAATTTTGGTTTATCGCTATTTGGATGTTCGATTGGAAATAAACTTGGTCTCGGATATTGATGAAAAATTGCCTCTTTGCCTTTAAATTCCTAAAATTCAAACTGTTAAAAACAGAATTAATGTAAAATATAATTTCATACTTTATCCTGCACTGCTGAAACAATTAGGGGCACTAAGCTACGACCTTCAGTGCAAAGTTGCACAAGAGAAGAATCTTTTGAACAAATAGGTAAACGCGAGTTACTTTTTGTTAGCTCAACTAAAGTTGGAAAAACATCAACCAGTTCTACTAATTCATTAGTTTTTAAAATTTGTTTATCAGGCCTTCGTGTAGTTAATTTTGGTACATGAATCATTAAAGGTACCCTGGCCGCATTTTCAAAGTTACTGAACTTTGAAAATTCACCATTTTCACCCAAATTCCATCCTGCAACATTTACATGATGATTTTGTATCTCTATTATCATTTATAATACAATACCATGATCTCCAGTTAAAACAATGATCGTGTTATTATCAACACTCTCAATTAATTCTCCAATTAAATTATCAACATAAGAAATAGCTGCATCATATGCTTGTATTATTTTGCGCATCATATTATCGGGCATAACGCCGAATGGAAATGATATATTTAATGTTTTAATGTCATCTCTAGCTCTAACATCAGTCCATGGATTCCACGCGACAGGTGGCAAACCATGAGGCATTTGTCGAATTGGTGGTAAAGTTATATTATTTATTGGATGAAAATCTATAAAAATTATAACTTAATATGTATTTGACCAATTTTAAATAATTATTACTTAAATAGTCGACAGGAAACTTCATTGGAACATGTGGTTTATGAAAACCAACAGCCAAAAAATACGGTTTATTTGAATATACTGAATTTTTTCGATTTTCCAAAAAATCTAAAGACGCTCTTAAAGATTCTATATCAGGTAATGATCCACCTGGTTGTTCATCGACTATAATCGGACAAACTAAGTTCCTGGCAAATTCACCAGTAAGTGTTGGGCAAACTTTAGCTTCTTTGTATATTTCCGTAGGTGGGTGATAAGGTGTATCACTCCAGCTATACTGAGCATCATCAGTCCAATTCGAAGAAATTCCAGGATGAAATACCTTTCCGACTGAGTGTGTTTCATAGCCATTTTCTTTGAAAAATTGAGGAAGAGTGGTGAAGTTACCAGCAGCTTCTCGCCAATAGCTATAAAAATCGTAAAGGCGAAGAGAATCCGGACGACGACTTGTTAGAAAAGAATTGCGACTAGGAGCACAGAGTGCTTGCTAAAATTTAAATCATTATTATTTATTAATATATGTATTTAGGTCTAATACCTGGGCATAAGCTCGATTGAAAACTATGCTTTTTTTGGCCAAACGATCAATGTTAGGCGTAAAAGCATTTTTGTAGCCATAAGCACCGATATTTGGACGCAAATCATCAACAACAATAAATAAAACGTTTGGGGTTGCTTGAGTGCTAATTCCAACTAAAGATAATACACCGAGTATTAAAACCAACATGATTGCTGTATTGGTATAAGCTTTTATTAAACAACGTATTAAGCAATAATTTATTTTGTATTTATTGTTATGACCTTTAACCCGAAAATCTATAATAGCTGTGTTGCAACATCTATGAAATTTGATAAATCAATATACAAGGTGCAGTCCAAGTTGCATTAAAAATAAAAATGTTGTATTTCAATTTAAAAACTTACATTTAAATAATTATATAAAATTTGTATCTTATTTTAAATTTAAATTACATTTTATTTCTAATAGAGTTCCTTTTTTCCAGCAAAAAACTGTAATGAAAAATCGTTAGTTAGAAAAAATATTTGACGCTTTTCCGATCGATTATACGTGCCTTAGAAATATTAGCAAATGCAGGTCCAAATTTTTCATGAGTAACTAAAGACCTCTGAATCCAAGTTGGTAAAGCTTGTTGTGTTTTTGTTCTAGAATATCTTTTATCTAATAAAATAACAGTAGCATAATCGTTTTTGTGTCTTACTGCTCGGCCTATACATTGATTTACAGCTTTCATACAAATATTTTCATAATATATGTTACCAGCATTAGAACCCTAAAGGATAAATAGTTTTTTGATGTTTTACTTATTTTTATTATACATTTTATACCTCAATCTTATTGAGATATGTCATTTTTTCCTGCAATTCTGGGCTTTTAATATTTGGATAAGGCATACCAATAACAACAACGCAGCGTCCTAAATCGTCGCTAAAATTTAAACCCTCGCTAAGCTTTCCACCTAAAATTTATTGCACAAATAATATTGATTATTTTATAATTTTTATTTAATTACTAACCAACTACACTGAACATTAAGGCTCCAGTTTTAGAACCAACGCAAGATTTTATTGCTCTTGCGTACTGAGTCAAGACTTTATCAACATCGCTAGAAGATTTAGGTTCCCTAAAAATTTGCTTTTTAGCAGAAAGGTGCTGTAATACCTTAGTTTGTTCTAAATGATTATAAATTAACTTTTCGTAGTCATAAGATGGAAAGAAACAAACCATTCCTCCAGGTACATTGTTACAAATATTTTGAAGAACTCGACCAAGTTCATTTAACTATAACGATAGAAATACATGTTTTATTCGGTAAATCTTTCAAAAAAATAATATTACCGTATCTTTCGATTGTCTGGATCCATAAGAAAAATCCAAAGACTGGCCAGTTGGTCCGTTAGTTAAAACTATAGGGAGAATGTTTTCAGGGGGGACAATATGATCGCAAGAAAATTCGACAATTCTTTCAGGTTTAGCTCCTGAAGAAATGAAAAGACGGTATTTGAATTCTTCCATAGGTTGCATTGTACCTCCTGCTACTAAAACCTATAATACTTGTATTTAGAACAATTTTAAGCAAATTTAAATGTGTTTCTTACAGATCTAGCTTCCTGAACAATCTGCTCAAAATGACTGGAAGGATTCAAAAGTAAAAATTTCAGTATTCCTTTTCCAACAGTAGTTTGTTTTATACATATTACTCTTCCATCTTCACATTTATGAGTTAGAGCATCTAAGAATGCTATAACTATTAGCATTGGGTTTCTGGGAATATCTTCAGATATAAATTCTTTTGCTGCTGGTTGTTCTGATTCTTCTTCTGATTTATTTTTACTTATTTCCTTTAAAAATGCTTTAACTCCTGTTTTTATAACTTTTTTAGTGTCGTGAATAGCTACTGATGATTGATATTTCATAGCAAAGCCATTTAGCTGAATAAAAATAATTGTTTTTTAAAATAATAATATTTTTAAAGATCTATTGGACAGTACCTTTTGAGATATTTTACTTAAAGAACAAAATTTCAATATTTTATACAAATTAAGATGATCTATATCTGTTTCAATAACAAAATTATCTAAAGAAAGTAATTTTGATTCAATTTCTTTACAAGTTGCATTTGTTGAACATCCTGGTTTACCACCTTAAAATGAGCAAATATTAAATAATATTTAGTATTTTAATTAAATAATGTAAGTACCTAATAATTTTATAAATCGTGTAATAATAAATAGTAGCTGATTGATATATAACATATTCTGTGCAGTGAATCTAGTTTGGTACCTATTTTTATATTCTGATAACTGATTGTGTGCGTGTAAAAGTTGATGACCAGATACTTGAGCACTATGCATATCAGTTAAAGCTTCAAGTAAATTATGTGCTTCATCAATAATTACGACATTATTTTTCAACTTGATACCTACAGAAAGTATAGTAAGTTCTTTAGTGAAATAAAATTAAGTTTTTATAACGTTACCGCTAGCTTCTCTTGTAGATTGATGTAAAATTAAATTATAAGGTAAAACAATAACTTGGGCATCAGCAATTGCTGATCTAGCTGCATAATAAGGACACGCATTTATTTTTTTCCCTGTCTGTACTAACTGTTCAACATCCTGAATTTCTAACAATGCTGAATCTCTCAGTTCATCAACTTTCTTGCTCTGCATGTAAGGGCATTTACAGTTCGATTTTTTCTTCTTGATTGCTCGGCCTTCTGTATCAGCAGCTGTTGTTTTTCCTTTTGACGATTTTTGCATATCTAAGCAACGTTCGTTTATTAATGTAGGATTGCTTAATTTATTTACTGTTGGATTAATGCAATAATTTTGGCGAGACGCAAGACTTATTAATCGGATATCGTTTGCAAAAGGTGTTTTTTCAACTTCGTGGACTAACTGAGTTATTTGAGAATGTGTACGACTGCAAATAAATATCTACAAAAGTTTTATTACTAGTTTATGTGACAAAGTATGTCGATAAACTTACTTTTAAATTTTCATAATTTGTTTCATCTTCGGTTTCATGATCAGATTCATCATCTAAATCTATGTTATCCTCCAATAATAGCTCCATTTCATCTACATTTTCACTTTGAGTTTCGAATAAGTTATCTGTGTCTTTCTTCTCTGATTTATATTTAAATGTATTTTTTTCTACTTCTTTCTTTTTGCTTTTAAGCTTAGCAATTTTCTCGTCATTTTTTTGTATCTTATTTAGTATAAGTTGTAAATGTTGTAGTTTCTTAGTTAGTTCTATTTCTTGTGATTGAGAATTAAGCCAATCATCTCCTGAAGAGGCTAAGTTTTCTTTTTCAGTCTTAAATGTATCAATAGTTGAATCAATTTCTGCACGTTCTCGAATTTCATGATCTTTTAACCATCGAAGAGCACCGCAAATTATACTTAACGATTTTCCCTAAACATGAGTATCTTATAAGATGTTTGAATTTGTAAAATATCTTGTGCCTTGACTTACAGTACCAGTAGGGCTCTCAAATATTCCTAGTTTACTCTCTTCTATTAAAGAGTACAATTTTTTCATGAAATCATCTTGTATAGGATATGGTGTAAAAGGAAATTCAAATTCTGTTGGAGTGTCTAACTTCTGAGAAACGATTTCCACATTCATATTTATAAAAATTATAAATGTATAAACAAGTCGTAAAATTGTTGTGATGGAATTGTTTAGGAACAACGCAAGAACTTTGCAATATAAATAACTATGTCCTAACTATAACAATGTATGAAAATATTATTGAAACTTCAACAAACAAATTTAAAAGTTTTCGTTGTCTTCTTCTTCGAAAGCAAAGAATATACGAAAAATAATCAACAAAACTAGCGAAACGTAACCAATAATCATCTGACTAAATATATTGTTTGACAGTTCTACAGCTGATTGGAATTATAAAATAAATGTGTTTACGATAAATGCTGTACAGATATAATTTTTACTGCAATATGTTTTTAGTGGGAATATTGTGAGAATTATTAACGGAATAGTTAATGTTAAATGTCAAATTTTGACAATTTGAAATTTTAGGTTATATGTCAAACTGATTAATTATTTAATATAAATTCTATCGCAAATATTAGTAAACTGAGACGAATACTACTTCAACATGGAATTTCTAGACAATGGATAGTATTTTTGCTAATAATTTGCGTCATCATCGTGATTTACCATATTCTGACCAGTTCATCAGGTACGATTTTTTTACATTTTAATTCACTAGCAGTTTAATGAATAAAAATGTGTAGTTTTCAGTGATGGATATGCACGTTTAAAAATACAAGAACTAGAGCTTAAAAACGATATTCTGATAACGCAATTAGGTCTTAGCCGTAAGAAAATAAATGGTCTTTTAACCAACAGCAGCTACAATGAACACGAAACATTATATCCACCTGAACCAGCGATATGTAATACAGAGAATTCTTTGGAAAAATGTGAAGTCATACACATTGCTATGGTTTGTGCTGGGTATAAATCTAGTCGTTCGGTAGTTACACTATTAAAATCTATTTTATTTTATCGTAAACATCCTTTACATTTTCATATTATGGTAGATAACACAGCAGAGAGAATTCTAAAGACTTTATTTGAAACATGGGACATTCCAAATGGTATATAAAGATTAAATTTGATTTAATAACAAATAATAATAATTATTTTTTAGTAAATGTAAGTTTTTATTTCACAAGAGTTGCAGTACCATATGTTAAATGGATTCCTAACAATCATTATTCAGGAGTATATGGTTTACTAAAGCTAACTTTGCCAAAGATTTTACCCCGTACAATAAGTAAGATAATAGTTATTGATACAGATTTAACATTTGCCGCTAATGTAGCAGAACTGTGGGAGCATTTTACGAAATTTCACAATAAACAGGTAAATTTCATAATTAAGTAATAATTTTTAAGTTTGTAATAATTTAATTTGGATAGGCTATAGGTTTAGTTGAAAATCAAAGTGATTGGTACTTGGGAAAACTATGGAAATATTATCGTCCGTGGCCAGCAATTGGTCGAGGGTAAGAATTAATTATTTTTGCTTTTCATTATTTCTAACGTATTTAATTGTAGGTTTAATACAGGTGTAATATTATTAGATTTGATTATTTTAAATGAGATCGGGTGGTCACAGTTATGGAAAAATGTTGCTGAAAAAACATTAACTGTTTACACAGCAACTGGATTAGCCGATCAAGATATTTTTAACGCGGTTATTAAAAAAAATCCTGGTTTAGTTTATCGATTGCCTTGTCAATGGAATGTTCAGTTAAGTGATAATACTTTGAGTGAGAGTTGTTATGAAAATTCAGACGTAAAAGTAAGAATAATAATGAAGTATATTAGCATTTGTAATAAATTGTTTTTATTTTATAACAGGTTATTCACTGGAATTCACCGAGAAAATTAGATGTTAAAAATAAACATGTAGAATATTTTAAAAGTATTTATTATACTTTTCTAGAATTCAATGGTAATTTACTTAGACGTGGGCTATATGGTTGCAGTCCATTAGAAATCTCTATAAAAGTATAAATTTTCTATTTTACTTTAAAAATTACAATTAATATAAATTCTAATTTCAGTCTATAGATTCAGATGTATGTCCAGACTTTCGTAAAGCACAAAACAGTAAATGGAGAACACATATTTTTATTAGAGAGTTCTCTTATGATCCGAGTCCCGATGGTATCGATATTACGCTAGTGGCCCAGCTCTCGGTGGATAGAATACAAATGATTGAAGAGCTATGTAAACATTGGGAAGGACCTATGAGTCTAACTATTTATGCTACAGATCCCGATGTGGAACAGTGCATAGATTATATTGAAAATTCGGAGATACTAAAGGATCGTATGAATATTGCTTATCATGTTGTTTATAAAGAAGGCGTAAGATATTTGTTAGCTTTTGTAGTTGAATTCAGTTAATAAGTTCAAATATTTCAGCATTTTTATCCAGTAAATCTGTTACGGAACGTTGGATTAAAATATGTGAACACAAAATACGTATTTTTATCAGATATTGACTTTTTACCTATGTTTGGACTGTATTCTTATCTTAAAAAGACTATTGGTAATTTTAGTAACGATCTCACGAAAAAGGTAGGTATTTAAATATGATAATCACTTACTTAATAGCTGTCTCTTGGTTATTTTAACTCGCCTGAAAGATTGCACAGGAACGAATCCAACCACATCACAAATTTATAAAATCCCACAATAATATTTATAAGTCCACTAATCACTAAACTTATTTATAAAACCATTTCGCATTATATTTTTAGGATAAAAGTTTATTATTAATATGTCACTTTTTTACTTGTAACTTTTACTATTATAAAGGGTGACTACCGGGAGTACTTTTTGAAAATTACTTTTATACCTTTATTATAATCTATTGTGTGCAAATTACATATTTATAACGCGTAATGCATGTTTTACTTTACTATAAATAATATATTACACTTGAAATTAAAGAAATAATGTCAATATTTTACTTTTTATGAGAACTTTGACGCTTTCACCTGTTGCTTACTAATTCAAGATGGCTGACTCATGCGTCTTGTTCAAATCACAGCCTACTACCATTCCGGATCTCACTTTAATTATTAACCACGGATAACTAGATATAACATACATCATGAATATATTACATTTTAGGCATTATTAATACCTGCATTCGAAACACAACGATATCGTAGTTCTTTCCCAAAAAGTAAAACTGAATTATTGCAAATGTTAGATGCAAAAACTTTGTTTACATTTCGGTATCACGTTTGGGCAAAAGGACATGCACCAACGAATTATACACGATGGAGAACTGCGACAACTCAGTACAAGGTAAAATAAATTGAATATTAATAGTTAAAACTACTAAATAATTAATATAATCACCCAATTTCTTATTAATTAGA
This sequence comes from Pterostichus niger, assembly GCA_947425015.1. NCBI lineage: Eukaryota > Metazoa > Arthropoda > Insecta > Coleoptera > Carabidae > Pterostichus > Pterostichus niger. The sequence continues at coordinate 21,418,924 of OX380344.1, read as the reverse complement.
TATAATTGAGTAATCTATTGAGTTGGAAGTTGTTGAATAATATATATGTCATTTTATTTTGTAGGTAAAGTGGGAGCTAGATTTCGAGCCATACATCGTAGTAGATCGCAATGTACCATTATACGACACCCGATTTGTCGGTTTCGGATGGAATAAGGTATCTCACATCATGGAATTAGAAGCTAGTGACTATAAATTTATTGTGTTGCCCCAAGCGTTCATTGTGCATATGCCTCACGCTCCTAGTCGAGATATAGCGCGATTCCGTGCTTCTCCTCTCTACAGAATGTAAGTATACTTAATAATAAATAACACTAGTAGTAGTGATATTTTATTGTTTATTTTATAACTGCGGGAGAATTTTCTAATTAATTTTGAAAGAAAATCAATTAACAGTATGTTACATTTTGATTTATTAAAAATTAAAATACATCTGACAAATAGTAAATAACTGGAAATTTTTATATGGGGAGATGAAAAGTAGATTTGGTGATTTTAGTTTACCAAACAATAATTTATATTTGGAAGTATTTCTATAAGAGAATCTCAGTTATTTAAAATTCTTTTTACATACATAATTACGCTAAATTCCATTAAATGGGGTAGCACAAACCCCTGAAGCTTTCACAAAACATCCACTAATAGATTCGTAAAAATAATAATAATAAAAATCAGTCCACCTCAACATTCTCATTTTGACACACGATACACACTAACGCTTCCTGCACACAAGTTCTTTCATTCCTCACACCTGAAATCCATCTTCTTGCAACAAACGTTCAATCACATCTATCCATTCGCTCCTGTATACCTGTTTCATAAATTTTTCACTTACGCCTACTTCTCTAACTACAAATCTATAAAGAAATGAAGGAAGCATCGCTTACGCTTGTTTGAAAGTAAATTTTACACAACTACAGTTAGACACTCTATAGTAAAACTGAAAATGAATCAAAATAAGGAAGGAAAGGAACATTTTCCCTGCGCTTGTTTTTGAAAGTGAATTCCACACAATTACAGTGAAATACTCTCTATGTAAGAACAGTAAATGAATCAAAATGAATAAGATAGAAAGCGAGTGACGCCCAGCACTTGTTTGAAAGTAAATTGTAGGTAAACATTCAAAAATTCTAACCAATGAATCTAAAATCAAGAATCAAACGCTTGTCCTTATTCATCACATTTATCCCGCAACTAATCTTCGCCAAACATTCCACTTTCGCTTCAACCACATTCATAATTCCTTTCAACAAGCTCGTTTGTTCTTCACGCTCGGAATCTTTCGTTCACGCAACAGCCCTTCAATCATATTTATCCATTTATTCCTAAAATAAAATCTACAAACAGTTTAATCTGAGTTTTGCTGGTCGCAAGCGAATCAATTTATATTCAGAGCGTGTTAGCATTCGATTTATTTGAAACAGGCTGCCATAGCCTTCAGGCATTTTACTGTAACTGTCTTAAACAAGCAACCGTGTCACCTAGCAACGATCTTATCAACGGACACCGTTGCATAATCATCCATTGTTACGTCTGACGTGTAATAATATCTCTACACTACTCTGGTTCTGTGTATTAATTACCCCGCAGTTGACACATTCGGTTGTTAATTTAATAGTAGCGGAGTACATATTTGGCAATTTGGTAAATCACATTAAGGGTGCGTTATGCTTCTATGGTAATTACTCTGGTAATGTGGTATTATTCTCCCACTGGTTTGTACTGACAAAACGTTTTGTTTCTATGAACACATTGTTTTCTGTTCACTGATATTAAGTTCCATTTATACTGTCGGTCATGTGTGGAGTTCTTGCTACTATTATTACTTCCGTAACCGTCTTACAATTGGAGAAGATTGCTAGACTAATTCGAAGTAATTTGTTGCGAATGAAAAATCAATTATATTAAGTTTGTAGCTTTTTATAAAACTTTCTATTTATTTACTAATTTATTGCCGGAAACGCGTCTTTCTATCTATTTAAGTTATAAAATTATTATAATTTTTTGTGTAGGTGCCTTAAGATACTAAAAGAAGAATTCTGAAAAATCAATTATATTCAATTCTATAGCTTTTTACAAAACTTTCTATTTATTTACTCAATTTGTTGCCGGAAACGCGTCATTCTATCTTTTATTTAAGTTATAAAATTATTCTAATTTTTTTGTGTAGGTGCCTTAAGATGCTAAAAGAAGAATTCGTAAACGATCTCGAAAAGAAGTATGGGAAGGTGTTTGTGAATAGAAATATTATTGATGAAAAATAAATTTTAAAATATTATAATTATAACGAATAAATGTTAAATATATATTAAATGCCATATTAGATTGTATATCATTGTTATACATGTATGTTTTTATCTTAATAAAAAATTGAAGCAATATTATTATTTTTACTTTTCCGACGAAAATATGGTGATCGTGATTTTTGTCAATCTTGAGATTTTGATAAATGTTTATGTTTTAGATCTTATTGTACCATAATTAAAGATTGTAGTGAAATTTTGTATTTAAGTTTTGAAGCGAAAAATTGAGGTTCATTAATGGGCTTTATACAATCAGTGGTATCACAACTTTATCGATGGACCTTTTTAAGTTTTTTGTTTATTTCGTATTACAAAATACGTAATAATTAAAATGGACCATAATTTGGTTTAAAACAATATTTGTTTGAAACTTTTCGTTATATGGGGTAGGTGGCTAGTGGCTACCCCTGTGGCTCCCCCTCCACTAACATCTTTGAGGGCCGTAATTTGACGAATGGTAACCGCATTTCACTCGCATAAATATATCACTTACCGAGATTTGCTACGGCAGAGTGCTACACCCAATATTGGATAAAAAAATTTATCAAAATTCCTTATGACTCTAATGGCCCTATTCTGTAATTTTCTATAACGCTACAGTTCTGTTGAGCAAAAGCGCATAGATTTTTATTGACAAATACATATAATGGCATTTGACAATCAAATATGATGTGTTTTTGTTCAGATTTATAGATCTGTAGCGTTATACAAAATTACAGAATAGCACCATTAGTTGAGTTGGGCGTTCGTCAATTGTTTTATCCAACTTATTAAAAATATGCCGAGTTTAGTATCAAATTAAAGATGATATTTAAATGATTATCAACTGGTTTTCTAAAATGTGTTGAAATTATAGTGATTGATTATAGTGATTATGGAGGAAAATGATTGAAACTTATAGTCGGGAAAGTACTTTGGTGGCCACAGCAGATTTTTGGATTGTTGTTCTGCCTTAGTTTGCGCAGAATCGGACGCTGTCGGCGGCGCAATGCTTTGATAGAACCCACGACGTCAGTTTCGCGCGACAGTCGGCATCGTTTGAGCGTGTTCGTAGGCGTCTGCGATCAAATTATTCCGTGTGTGCGATTTTACAAATTTCGAAAATCATTTTGACAAGACTAGAACTTTTTTCTGAGTGTTTTAGCTGTATTCAACGTAAACTTATCTGTGTAAATGTTCAGTGTTTCTGTGTTGTGAGCTGTCAACGTCTATTTAGGATTCGTTTTTGCTTTTTGATTCATTGACTACTAGTTTACAGTTGCGACTGCATTCTGCTGATTGGAGACTGCAAAGGTTAGTTTTCTTGTTTATTTATGTGTTTACTGCAATTCCCTGGCTTGCTACTGATAGTTTAATTAATTTAATTAGTCTTAATTAACAAATGAGACGGAGGTAACTGGTTTTGTTTTTGAAGACGCGATTATTTAGCTATTTTTTTTATTTTTTGCTGCATGTCATGCATTTATTTGTAGAATATCGTGTATCGCCTGAGTGACATTTCATAATTTATGACCTTTAGTTCAAATAATTACGGCTAGGTAACTAATAACATAAAAAAAAACTTTCATTGGTTTTTATCGTAATTTACTTGCATGTCTTGAGAATATTTTTATTCATAAATTATTCAAAATGTGCGTTTAAGTTGATATAAGCTTATTTATTGCTTTTTTTATTTTAAGTTTGCCTGCTTTAGTAGCGAAAGTTTGTCCCTGAAAAATTGCTAAAAGAATCAATTTTACGCCATGCCGTAAATCAGTACGGCAAACTTATAAACAATTTTCACAAAACAGCTTAAAACTTCGGTGTGATGTATAGCAGGTCGATGTTTAATTAAGTAAATTAAGAAATTTAATTAGAGCCGATCTCTTGAACTTGGGTAATATATTAACCATTAAAATATGCGCGTTCCTTTTGCGATCACGGAACACGGAAGCGTTGTCATGTACCTTATCACTTGTTTCTTTTGCAAAATAAAAGAAAAACATTAGCCAATCACTTTCAGATATCAGAGTAATAGGTTTTGTTTTTGTTTATTTATTTGAATTTTGAATCTATAGTTCAATTGTTCGTTAATTAAATGAATAAATGAATGCAATTGTGGGTGCAAATTGGAGAATACGATGCTGCTAGTGGAGCAGAAATGGGAGGCTAATGGAATGAAGTGGACCGGACTGAGATAATTTTCTGTTGCGTGTAATCTCTGTAGTAATTGAATTTTGTGTATTCTTGAAACGTACGCACGTATTTTACCTTCGTACCTGTTTTAACTTTGGAAGACGTTTTTCGAATGTGTACTGCCAAACACAATACGAATTCTGATTACCTATTAACAATATAGAATATGTTACACAAATTTTTCTGTTTCAACCAAAATGTATTAAGTTTTTTTTGCAAAATTAATTAAAATGTAACGTAAGCTTTAAAAAAAGTATATATAATATAATTTTAAATATTTTATCTTATAAAAATAAATACAACTTTAATGGCCGGTTTTATAAACGGCAAACTAATCTGTTTCTAAAGTAAATAAAATTTATTTATTCATGTTTATATATGCCATAAAATTAATAAAATTGATTCGAATTTGTTATTTTAAATACATTTACCTTGGATGAAATTTATTCTGTACTTTATTAAACCGAGTATAAGATAATCTATATTTATTTATTTATACATTTACTTATTATCAAATATAATTAAAAATATAAGTATTTTCCAAGTGAACTTTTTAATTATACACGTAGCAGTAAAAACAATGTGTGCAATAAATATGAATTTATTTGAGTTGAAGTAGTCGCACAATGGTACAATAATGAAAGTAGTTCTTTTTTAGAAATACCGCATTATTTTATCTGCAGTTTTGTTTTACTTTTTGAATGCGCTGCGGAATAAAATTTACGTTGAGCTAAGCTGGCAAGCAAGCATTTTTTCATCGGTGGAACGTGGGTTGCAATATAAGCGCTATTACAGTCACTGATTTTCATCTTTCAAATTTGCACCGTCGCGTGATTTTACTACCTGAGCTTACATGAAATATCACAATGAAAATTGTTGTCAAATAATATTCATAACTAATCTATGCTTGACATTTTGTAATTTTGTTCTAGTATAATAATCAAATCAATTTACCCATTACTGGCTGTGGTACTCTGTCGTAGCAGATTTTGGTAGTATTATATTTATTCGCGTGAAGTGTGATTGCTAGTCGTCAAATCACGCCCCCCAAAGACGCTAGTGAAGCCCCGAGCTATTGGGGTAGATTGGTGAAAATTATTTGTCGGCTGTGAATTAATACAACACAAAAAGTAAAAATAATTTATGTTTTATATTTTGCTTAAAATATTCAAGTTATGATAGAATAATACATCCAGGCCAATTTCTATCAAGTAAAAAAAATTGACAACAAAAACAAATTTTAAATTTTTGACAAGGATAAATTCCAAGATATATAATTATCGTACCATGGTAACCGTGCTTAATACAATGTTTCTATTGGCTCTTAATTAGTGTCGTACGACTTTCAAAATATTAAATTAGCAAATTAGTTTTTACGCTTTGGTTAGATAAAAGGGAAATATTAAAAAAAAACATTCATTTATTTAGATCACCATTCCAAAATTAAATTCAAATTTAGTTTTTTAACTTAATCTCTTTCTGAAATAGCAAATATTCTTAGAAATTTGTAATTATTTACTATTTAAACTTATTTATATATTTTCCTAAATGGCGCGCCAGACCCCATAAACTCTAGTTTTCAAACATTTTCATCTTTCTAAGATATAATCTACGTAGAGTATACATTTACCTCAAAACAATAATTTTTAACAGTAGCATCGATTAGTATGAATGGAGGGATTTAAAAATCATTTTCCAAGTGATCGCTGGACGTACTATAACTAACAACTGGTAAGTAAAAAATCTGTGATAAGTTAGCCATACAATTTATGTCTATTTTTAACAGGGTGTGAGCTTGACAGAAGCTTACGTAATTATTGATACGTACCAGAATACTGTACAACTAATCCTAAATGGAAGTTGGATTTTTTTTTGTACAAATCTTGCCCTATGCGGTAGTTCAACTGCACTAACGAGTAATATAGTTATTTACGTATCAAGTGCAGAAAGATTTTTTTGAACTCGCGGTCTTGCAGCATTCGCTTCGCTCATGCAGCAACGGACCACTCATTCAAAAAAACCCCCTTTCTGCACGAGTTGCGTACACTATTTTTCTACAACCATAAACCAAATTTTGATAAAAATAATAAAACAAATTTCAGTAATTGTAACATCTCTGAAATTTTTTATTAATTTAGAAACTTTAGAAAGATACTTGGTTTAATGTATCCATGACAACTGACAATGACAAACTCAAGAAAGTATACTGTATAGAGTTTATTTATATTAAATTACTTTTCTGCACTAGTGCAGAAATAATTCACATTTTTGCACTAGTGCAAAAATCTGCTACTTTCATAATAAAAATAAGTTAAAAAACGCCTACTTTTTTTAATGGTTGTAGAAAAATAATATTGTTCAACTATAATTTAACTTTTCACATCAGAAATAGAAGTGAGCAAATATAGCTCGTACATATAAAATGTATAGTAAAAAAAGAGTAATATGAAATGAGTGCCCAGGGCACCACACCAAAATGTAAACCTGTCTAACTACATAATTTAGTCTTAGCACACTATTCCATTCACAATTTAGTATTCAGGTTTAATAACCAAGCTAGCGTGTAACATTGTCTCGTACCTACAGTTACTGTGAGTTTACACTAAAAAATAAAAGGCGTAATAAGCAAACACAGCTGTAGAGGTCCCTGGAGCGATCTATCTTGTAAATGTTTGCGAAACCATAATTTTCTCGCTCGTATTTTACCATAATAACTTCAGCATGGACGTGCAAATTGCTTGGGTGGATATAAATAGCGCACGCCCAACAGACGCTGTTTTTTATTCGGGGAGAATAACCCACACAGTCTCGTGAGTTGACTTTGACTTTACACCAGGTTATGAAGCTTTTCACTCGGCTTTAACGAGACAACCAGTAACCAGCAACAGCTCACTTAACAAAACGCCTAAAATAGGTACTTCATTTTGGTACCGAATATTATTCTGTTTTGAAAATGTTGCTTTATTCACTTATTATGTTACATTTTTATAAATAAATAAATATATCATCACGCCTTTTACCCATCACTGGGTGTGGCACTCCGCCTAAGCAGATCTCGGTAAGTGATATATTTTTTCGCGTGAAGTGCGGTTACCAGCCGTCAAATCACGGCCTCCAAAGATATTAGTGGAGGAGGAGCAACAGGGGTAGATTTTTTAAATTGGTGAAAATTGTTTGTCGGCTGTGGGGATCGAACCAGGGTTCTCAAGATCCACAGGCCGACTCGATACCACTGAGCCACCTACCCCATTAATTAATTTCTATTAATATTAAAATAAAACAAATGATAGACAATATATATTTTACATTTGTTATTTGTCTCATTTACATCATTTTAGATTTAACCACTTGACTACATTGACAACCCGGGTTGGATTCCCGTACACGACAATTTGCATCACATTAGAATTACCTCTGTAGCTCCCCCTTTACTAACATCATTGAGGGCCGTGATTTGACGGCTGGTATATATACACTACTCAAAATTGTACAGGGATATTTTAAAAATCGAATGTAAAATTAAAAGTATAAATTATAATATAAATATGTATTTAAAAAGGATCTAATATAAATATTAATATAAATTATATACACGTATTTCTAAGCAAATAATACCTTTGATATTCTTAAAAATATTTGAATATAATTAAGAGTTTTAAATTCAATTTTTAAAATATACCTGTTCAATTTGTAGCAATGTATGTATATATAATAAAAAAAATAAATATATCATCACGCCTTTTACCCATCACTGGGTGTGGCACTCTGCCTAAGCAGATCTCGGTAAGTGATATATTTCTTCGCGTGAAGTGCGGTTACCAGCCGTCAAATCACGGCCTCCAAAGATATTGTAGTAGTGGTAGAGGAGCCACAGGGGTAGATTTTTTAAATTGGTGAAAATTGTTTGTCGGCTGTGGGGATCGAACCAGGGTTCTCAAGATCCACAAGCCGACTCGATACCACTGAGCCACCTACCCCATAAATATATAAATAAATAAATAAATATATCATCACGCCTTTTACCCATTACTGGGTGTGATACTCTGCCTAAGCAAATCTCGGTATATGATATATATTTTCGCGTGAAGTGCGGTACCAGCCGTCAAATCACGCACCTTAAAGATATTAGTGGAGGGGGAGCTAGTCACCTTATTAAGAATTTCATGTAATGACTATTATATTTTCTAGAATATCTTCTTTCAATGAACTTCTTAAATTATATAAAATATATCGATAAGTATATATGTATATAAATTAAAAAGAGTGCCACATCCGGTAATGGATGAAAGACAGAGGTGTATTTTTTTGGTATAAGTGTATCCGAATAAATGTAACTAAGCAACTTGCAAATTTAATGTTTTTATATTTGAAATAAGTGATAAGTAAAATTAAAGTACGGGCGAGAAATTGATTAATTTCTATTAATGTTCCAAAGTTTATTTAGTTTTTCTAAGTAAAATTAGTATAATTAATTAAAACCTGATTATAGAAATAAATAGTATATGTAACTAGTGTTAAAGGTGTATTTATTTCATTTGAATCAGGGTATTAAATCGGTTAAAAAACTGGTAACCGAGATATTAAATAAACAAATCGCAAATGTTGTCCGTAATTTTAAAGCTACAAATAAAAGTAACCTTTAACCAAAAAAATAGCACAATAACCTTTATTTTTACATAATTTAGTTATTGGAAAAAATATATTTCTTGTTTCTTCGTTCTCAATTATTTTATCAGTTACACAATACTTCTTTTGTGTAATAAAGAAATGTTTTCAGATTTTAGATATATTTTATATAATTTAAGAACTTCATTGAAAGAAGATGTTCTAGAAAATATAATGGTCATTACATGAAATTCTTAATAAGGTGACTAGCCTTGTGACTAACAATATTTTTATAATTATTTTGCATTATGTTATATTTTTTTGGTATATAAGTATAAGACTGATACAATTACTTTTTGTTCTGTTTGAAAACATTTTATATTTTTCCGATGTTCTGTATTTATTAGATACATAATAAAAGTGCATAAATTGAATTGTACTCTTTTGTTTTTTATATTTTTGTAGTTGATTTTAAATTAATAAATTTTTTAACCGACAAATTAACATATTTAAATCGGTTTGCTATTTTCAAAAACTTTATTATTATAACAGTCTTAATATCGGTTAACCATTAACCAGTATTTTTTCGATTATATGTCCTGCTTTTAAAATTAGCTGCATAAATAAATATTTTGTTTATGTAAATAACTTAAAAATATATCATTTTTTTTCAGATTATCAAAAAATTATTCTATATTGTTGGTATGCCGTAGAATTTTAGTAATTAGTTTCTGTATGCCGTCAGATAAAAATGATTGAAAAGATATCAAATTTTAAGTTATGTCACTCTTGTCTCAAATGAGCAATTTGGCATTCTGACTTTCTTAGAACGATTACGACGAAATCAACAACTGCAAATGCCACAATCTGCTCAATCTACTCCAATAAAAGCAGAAAGAGTAGAAAAACAAAACAAATGAATCCACTATCAGCCATCGTATATAACAAACTGCAATGCGGCGTAACGGAAGCGGTTTCCGATCACTTCAGCTCCGGGTATCGATTCCCGGACTCCCGGAGTCATGTGGCCCACAGCCGCCCGTACTTTACCTTCAGGTCAGCACGTGCACGAAGTGTCACATTAATAAGGTCCGTATCAATGACATTCTGTGACGTATGGGCCGACACGAAAAATTTGAATTCTCCGGTTGTTCGATGGTCTGAATCGATGGCTCTTGCACGGAAGAATGATTGCTTAGGTTATTTATTTTTTACGTTTTACACCGAATTTATTTGTTGTACCGTTTTTATCGGGCTAGCAAGACGAAGTTATCTATACTACAAAAACAGACAAGTTGAATGAATAAATAAAAGAGGTAAATTGCTCTCGATGTTGAATGATATCAATAAAAATATCCTCTCAATAAAGAGAATAAAAAATCTAAAATGTATCTACAAATTAACAACGTAAGCTTGTCCTGAGGTTTTCATTTTTTTTAAATAAACAAGAATTTCAACATTGAAGGACAAATCACACAACAAAAGAATTGTGTAATGAAAGAATGAAGCCAAGTAAATAGTCCTTTTGTATTTATTATGTTCATTAATGTAAAAATGATGGATTAAATTGTTTCATATATTTTTGTACTTAAAAAATTTACAAATTTAAGTTTTTGAAAATATTTTTTTCTTAAAATATTGGAATTATATTGTTCCAAAGGCAACGCGCGAAATAGTTAATGGGTGTATTAAGAGCGTAAAGTGATTCTTTGTTATTCGAGCACGGTAATTGCAGCGCGAGCCGAAGGCGAGAGCTGCAATAGTGCAACACTTTACGCTCGTGATGCACACATAATTTTTTCTACGATTGCATCTTAAAATTATTTAAAAACATATGTATTGAAAATAAATTCATTCTGTCAACTGTCAATATGACAAGTTTCTGTTTTGTTTGGATCCCTGGTAACTATTGAAATAAGCGCGCATTTATAATCTTTTCGCGTGTTGCCATTGGAAACGCGCGCATTTAACTTCGTTTTCGCGCGTTTCATTGGAGACACGTAAAAAAAATATTTTTCGATTGTTCCACAGAAAACGTCAACTTTACGATGACAAATGTAAGCGTAATTGTCAACGTTTCATAGCAATCGTAGAAAAAGATTTTAAATATGCGCTTATTTCAATAGTTACCAGGGTTACAAACAAAACATAAACTTGACAGTTGACAGAACGAATTTATTTTCAGTACGTATACGTTTTTTTAAATAATTTTAAGATGCAATCTTAGAAAAAAATATGTGTGTATCAAGAGCGTAGTGTCTTTGTTCCTCTTACACAATTGCAGCTCTCGCATTCGGCTCGTGCTGAAATTACCGTGTTCGAGTAACACAGAAACACTTTACGCTCTTAATACACAAATAACTATTTATAATACAGATTTCTAATGTTTTTTATGTTTAATTGGTTTTAAATTTTTAATATTTTTATTTATAAATTGATACATACCACCGTAATGATGAATTTATAAATTATTTTTGACAATTGTAATTAAATGTCATAAATAATTAACTGGTTATATTGGTATCATTTCGATTTTAACTTTTGCAATTAAAATTCACAGAATTATTAATACTGAATTAAAAAATAATTTGCATAAATTATATTTGATACAGTACAAATATTGAAAAGCAATCACTTGATTTAGTTTGCACTTTCCTCGCCATTCGCCAATAAAGGTGAGTGCCACCCCAGCAAAAAAACTGCCAACTCACCACCCTTCAGGGCTGTCCCTACGCCCTACAAAACAGGGTCAACCCAAAAACCCAATACATAATTAACTAAAACATGTATAAACACCACTAATGAACGAATCAGCGCACAACCGTGGCTGGGTCAGCAAAATGACATCCGAGATAGCATCAGCCTCCAGTGGCGCGCTCAGCACAGGAGTGAGGGGACTACGAAGCTGCAGTATTTATCAAGACGGCGCTGACAGCTCAGGAATACATCGTCGGTTTCTTTAAAACGAGATAAATTGTTGTAAAACGTGCGAATGGTTAAGTAAAGTCGTGGTATTTGTACGGAAGGAACAGACATCAATAAAACAGTCTTGGAGAGCGCTTTGCAGTACTTGCCACTTGCTTTTGCTTCTTGCGCAGTGTTAGCGACTTGTTATTTATTTAATGAGAAGTCTGTTGCTTTATCTTGCAACGAATAACACAGAATCTATACATTTTTAACACCGATTTATCAAATATTTATATCTTAAAGGAAACAAACTGATTTCTCAACATGAGGAGTAGGGAGTAGAGAAATACATTAGTTTCAAAAATAACATTTAGTTATTTATTTATTTATTTATGTTACGCTGTACAACATGAACTTAATCCCAATTACAGTACAAGGTCCGCACTCATCGAGCCGCAGTGTGGTAGTTTATATAATCTTATTAGCTTGAGTGAGATTCGAACTCGGGATCTCCGGATTCGAATTCCATATCGCTATCCACACCACCGTACTAACGGACATTTACTTTTTCTTTTAACGATATTCTGATTTGCTTTAATCATCATCGAAGTTGTACAGGATGAGTTTTTTTAATGCAATCAATCAGTTTTGCTGACTGACTAAAACTTTAGAGAAAATTTCAAAAATAGTATATTAAAGAACGAGTTTTATAAGACATGTTTTTTTCTTGTCTTGCTGGTTGTTTTCTAAACTTGGCCGCGTGCGATAAGTCTTATAAAATGAGTTATTTATACTATTTTGCTTCTTTTATAAATTAAAATTTTAAAACATCTGCGATATTTTAAACCGAGTCAATTTGGGGTAATTTGTATATGAAATGTTGTGGTTGGTAATTGTTATTGACATTTATGCAATTGTTCAGATTTTGAGGTTATATTGAAATTTGGATGTTCTCAGCTTGATAGGTTCACTACCAACCGTCTAAAACAAAATATTGCGTATCGATACGCAACTAGATTTTGTAATGACACCCTTATGGACGCAAAATAGAAAAATACTTTAATCATTCTAAAGCATCTTTTAAAAATAAATAAATATATCATCACGCTTTTTACCCATCACTGGGTGTGGCACTCTGCCTAGGCAGATCTCGGTAAGTGATATATTTTTTCGCGTGAAGTGCGGTTACCAGCCGTCAAATTACGGCCATCAAAGATATTAGTGGTGGAGGAGCCACCGGGGGAAGATTTTTTAAATTGGTGAAAATTGTTTGTCGGCTGTGGGGATCGAACCAGAGTTCTCAAGATCCACAGGCCGACTCGATACCACTGAGCCACCTACCCCATAAAAACATCTTTAGTATGGAAAATAACACTTAAGGTAGGCTTTGAAACAATAGGAGTTATTATTTGTTTTTTTGATACACAAATGTTAGTGTTTTTTAAATTTTGTGACCCTAATTTTAATTTTAGGTATAGGAACATGTTAGATTGTAGAAAAGAAAATATTTCGGGCTATCCATTTCAAAACAGTACCCGTTTTCATTTAAAGAAATATAACTTTATTTTTTACCAATTATACAATTATGTCTTCTCCCTTACTGTATAAGCGTGTGTATTTATTTTTTTTTTCTAAAATTATTAGTTAGCCAGTAAAACAGATTGATTGCTTTAAAATCTCACTCTGTATAACGAAGGCAACGCTATAGTATAAAGATCCTGCAGATTATAGTGAAATTCAAACCACTATTGCACTATTACCGGGCTCAAGTAACAAAGAATCACTTTATGCTCTTAATACACCAATAATTGTGGAGAATTTAACTGTAAATGTCAATCGGCAAAAATAAAATTCTTCCAAAACATTGTGAAATAAAAATAAAACGCATTTCATTTGTAATTCAAATGAAAAACATTAAAACCAATTTTCAAAATAATATTAAATTGCCTGGTTTGCTTGGAGGTATTTTCACTTATTTTCTTTTATAAATAAAATTTGTATCCACTTGGCGGATAAAATAAAAAAGGTTCAGCATCCTTCATATCCCAGCAAGGGACGGGAAAGTCTGCATGGTGTAAATATGTGCGAATGTGCGAGAATTCTCAGTGCTTAGTCGCCGGCTGTAGGGCGATAACACCGCTTTCATTCCCTATTAACGAATTGGTTACGTACCCTAATTAACGCACCACATACCCACACACACACGTGCGCACCCTGTATTACACGTGCGGAAAGCACGTGCCATAGGGGACACCAGATAACGCGCGCACATACACAAGAACACACAGACGGGTATATTTAATGAATATGCAGGTATGTGGGTTTTATAGAGGAAGGGGGTATTAATGTTAGCAGATTTCCGACGACGAAGTGAAATATTTACAGAAGTTGTGCTTAAATGTAATGATGTGCACATTTTGTTGTCGGTATCATTCATTATTGAAGAGTTAACATTTCTCGTTTTGAAGCATGTGATCATGTCAACCCTCTTATTCCTCATTGAATTCCTCATTGTTGTCTGTTTAAGATATTTTACGACCCTGTCAGAAAGCAAAATTTTCTTTCCTCAATTGAGAGAAGAAAGTAATATTTCATCCCTAAGCAAGAAAAGTAAGTATTACAATGACTCTTATTGTAATATTTTTCCTATATCGCAGTAATACAGGGTGTGGCAAAAGTTTGGAAACGGTCAAATATCTCGAAAACTAATAAACCAATTGCCAAACAAAAAAATACGTCCAAAAAGTTTTCAAAAACTCTACTCAAAAATACCAAAAAATGTCCCCCGCCCACCCCCTGGGGACCGGAGGGGGGGCAACTCGAAAATTTTAAATGGAAACGTACACTTTTCATTGCAGATTCGGATTCTGCATAAAATGATGTGTTCATTTTATCTGGGTCATTTTTTTAAATTCGCGATAGATGGCGCTGTGATCGCAAAAATAACATTTAAAATCTTAAATGACAACCTACATTTTTATTTGCAGACTCGGATTCTACGCTGAAAATGTGTTTATTTCGTGTGAGTCATTTTTTTAAATTCGAGGTAGATGGCGCTGTAATCGCAAAAACGGAATTATTCGATATCTTTGACGGTAACCTATATTTTTATTGCAGATTCGGATACTACACCAAATGTGTGTTGGTTTTTACTGAGATATTTTTTGGAAATTGCAACAAATGTCGTTGCAATAACAAAAACAATGATTAATGATACCTGAAAAATTACCATTGTTGGACAAAATTGTTCTTTTCAGCGTAGAATCCTAGGCTGCAAATAAAAATGTAGGTTGTCATTTAAGATTTTAAATGTTATTTTTGCGATTACAGCACCATCTATCGCGAATTTAAAAAAATAACCCAGACAAAATGAGCACATATTTTTATGCAGAATACGAATCTGCAATGAAAACTGTACGTTTCCATTTAAAATTTTTGAGTTGCCCCCCTCCGGCCCCCAGGGGGGTGGGTGGTGGACATTTTTTAGTATTTTTGAGTAGAGTTTTTGAAAAGTTTTTGGACGTATTTTTTTGTTTGGCAATTGGTTGATTAGTTTTCGAGATATTTGATCGTTTCCAAACTTTTGCCACACCCTGTATACGTCCTATAGTTCTTGAGATATAGTCTTACATCTAATGTCTCAAAACTTAGTTTACATTTATATCTAGATAATTTTGTGAACTGGGTCAAAACGATATAAAAATATTGAACACAGCAATGAGCATTTACCAAAACTGTCTCGTTGAATCGTAGTTAACCATCAATTATCTTTTCGGCAAATTTAACAGCCTGCTTGATTTATAGTTGTCCCGTGATATTAATAATGCCCGTTTGAGATAATATACAACTATAAATTAAATTATGGGACCCCATTAATTACTCACAACACACAATATGTTTAGCAACTATAATTAGTACTTAAAGTTCCATAGATCATTCTCTACTTTTTAAAGATTTTAATCAGAATATTTCTAATTACCCTTCGTAGGAAAAATAAAGCCTAATACCTCCCTGTGCATAACTCGTTAAACAAAATAAAATTAAATTGAATTAAAAGAGTTAATAAAAGTATAAGGTCACGTCAAAACGTAACTTCTTCTTGAATGTCAAAATAATCAACCTGGATATAAATATTGATTTTATATCACATCGTTGTATTGAAAACTCATATTATATGGAAAAAATTGATAGAAATCAAATAGCAGGAATCAGTGTCGTCGAGAATATTGCTGAATGATATATTTCTTTTTCAATAAAATGGCGAAATACTGACAGGGGAAGCGAATATTGTCAATGTGCTATTTAAGTTTTTGATAGATTACAGACAGCTACAAGACAGGTATATTAAATATTACGTGTTTTTTTCTTCAACAAGAAAGTCATTTTCTGCTTGACGAAATATGTAATAGTCATATCCTTTGAGTTTATCTATATGGGCAATTTTTTTCAGGATATATTGCGATCGATTTACAAAACTGTAAAAGATAGAAACACGCTTCGCAGGTTCTCGAGTTTTTGAATTTTTCCATCAAGAAAAATGTTCTAGTGTGATCTATCAAATCAAAATTTGCTTTAACAGAAATATACCAGGTGTATTATGAAAAGTGGGTCAGAGGCGTTGAACGTGGGAAAACAGTTTTTTCGTGCGCATTGTGTTCCAAAGTTTTTGAGCTTAAAATTCTGAATCTAAATTTATAAATTTATTTATTTTTCTGTTTTGTAAAAGCAGAAATTAAATAAGAAAAATTTACAAAATTACAATTTAAAAATATAAGTTATTTTAAACAAGAAAAATTCAATGCCGTTATTCGCATTTCAATAGATTGCTTACTTTTTGAACTATAGCCTCGGGAACGTCTTAAATCTGATGTTGAAAAATGTTTGGAAAATTCAAGTCTTTCGGAAACTAATCTAAAAAACTAAAAAATATATGAAGTTGCGCTCAACGGCATTGAATTCCCCATGTCTGCATGAACTTATAAGCAAATTTGTAGCTCATTTTGAGCGATTTAATTTTTTGACATATTCCCTGGGTGTTTTTACGATTTTCAAACAATTTGCTCTAAAACTCTTTCTCGTAAAAATATTGTAACGAATTCTGAATTCAATGGTGTAATCTTCAACTCCATAAGTCTTATAGTTTTTGAGACAATATTGAAAAACTGTTTGCTTAGTTTTTGAGATATAGCATCGGGAAAGTCGAAAATCTGATGTCGAAAAATACTCGTATTTGGAAAGTTCAAGTCGTATATGTATTGACATAATGTTAAAAAACTGTTTTAGGAAAAAGATGCGCATCTTTATTGAGTATATAATAAATAAATAATTTAATTTAAATATTATTGTAGAAAATGAAGATATTAACAAAATAGAACGTAACTCTAGAAATGCAGTTATATCTGAGAGCTTTTTAAAGTAAATTATATTATTTTAATTTAATTTTAGCAGTCTAAAAGTTAAAATATAAATTTTACTAATGTGAAATTTTTCCCCTCCTGGGATAATTTAATAAAAACCATATCACCGTATAACGCAATCATTTTAACAAATTCAACAGTAATCCAATAATTTTTAAACGGCCATTAAGCATTCTCACACATCAAATAAGGGTGTCACCCTCCGTTATATACAAAGAGCACCCTCAAAGCAATAGAGGGGCGTGGGAGGAACCTCAAAGGGCCTCTCAACACAAGGGTTCGAAGCGTAGCGAACGAACAAACCTTGAAGCGCGACGTTTTGATGATGCGGAAAATGATTCATTGATATGCTTATGGCGAATGCGGTTTTAATTTATTCCAAGATGCACAAAATGTATTAAATAATAAAAATGGTAATGAGTGAAACATGACGTGTAATATAAAATTCAAATTTGTGTTTTACTTGTGGTGGATTAAAGTTTTAGAAGTGAATTAAAAGTTTTGTTGTTTGAAATCTCTGGCGGATTTAGAGATGCAATGTTTATTTTTACTCACAGACCTATTTTAATAATTATTATTTAATCTACATACATTATCTTTTATGTTTTAAGCGCTGATTTAAATAATTGAATAATATTTAAAAAGTAAATACATAAGTATATCATCTACATATTTAAAAAGAGGGCTGATAACCTAGGCAGAAAAGGGAGAAAATGATTGAATATTAGTTCCATTACAGGGGGTGACACTCTGCTGTAGAAAATAATTATCAAATGTAATACCCCGAGAGCTTGAAAATTATCGGGTATTTCTCGATTGTTTAGTTGCGTAGCGTAAGCAAAACTTATCTCAATCGTTGCTATGCAACGAAACAATCGAGAAATACCCGATTAATTTTCAAGCTCGAGGGGTATTTGGCTGATTATTTTTGATGATTCTGAATAGCGCATAGGTTACAACTGTCAGAACAATGATTGTTTAGCGCCTAGCAACCTAGTCGGGAAATTATCAAAAAATTATCGATATAATTTAGACCTAGTTGTACCACGTGATGCTCTTATTGGTCGAAATTGGGGTTGAAAAAATAATCAGAGATATATTGTGTTATTGTGGTGGGTGTGGCTTTTGGGCTTTAAATCACAGTCCCCAAAAATGTTTGTAGAGTTCTCTTTTTTGAAGCTAATTTTCAACATTTTCAACTTATTTTCTACCGTTATAAAGCATGCAAAATTAATTCTGTTTATTGATTTTAATGTAGAATTTTATACTCTACAACATTTATTTAAAGATTTTTGTCTCTAAAATAATAAGGGAAGCAGGAAATGATAAATATATGATTTTACATGTTAAATTCCTATATTCCGGTGTCGCGGTCACCACCCTATATAATTTTATATAGCGCGACCCGAGGGCTGGATATGGATATTTGGCGAAGATTTATCGTAGGATGAATCTAATAAATAAATGATTCAAGGGTTCGTGTTACTCCATATGACGGGACATTATAAATGAATGATTTTAACATTAACTAGATTTCATGATGTACTATTATTGATTGCAAGTCAGTTGATTTTAATTGTTTAATCTTGTACGAAGCAAACTTAATTTAAGGTTCAACTAGATTACTTCAAATGCAAATAAAGTTCTTGTGACAACACGACAGTGTGCTAGTGTAAATGAGCCTTTACAACACACGATTTACACGATTATATAGTCTTCATTCCTCAAACTAGCAAAAAAACAGAGTACCCGCATTTTGTCAAAGCATCTAGTAGGTATACTAGTATAACACCAACTGTCTCTTTCGAAGGGAAAAAACTGAAGAGAGATGTGAACATAGTAAATATCGCGATCAAAGTGACTTTTTCTAATACGGTCTATCTCATTCGCACTTTCATGTCGATAGCTAGTGTTTATTATTTTCTTTGTTCTTTTTACTGGTTTCATTCGCAATATCGCGTTACAAAGTCATGTGTTCTTTTTTCGTTTTCTGTATTTTTTATGATTTTGTACATTGTTACATCGTTTGTCATTTGTTTCACATTTTTTTTCTGGTGTAGGCCAACAAAAAAATATATTTTTATATTGGTATGTATTCCAAGTTGTTTATGAATGCAACAGGCATATTTATATTAGCATATTCATTTCATTTTTTTAAATAATTATATCATTACGCCTTTTACCCATGGCACTCTGCAAGAGCAGATCTCGGTAAGTGATATATTTCTTCGCGTGAAGTGCTGTTATCAGCCGTCACATTACGGTCCTCAAAGATGTTAGGAGAGTTTGTTGCCTGTGGGAATCGAACCCGGGTTTTTCATTTGTGATAATTGTGGAAAAAATATGCGAAATAAATAGTCTGGTTGTAAACATTTTTTAGGCGATCATCAGAAGAACAATAAATTTTTATTTAAATATGCATTTTATATCTAATTGATTAAAGTCATTTTTAAAGTGCTTTGCTGTCACTTCAACAATATGTAATAATAATTTTAAAAATAGGTATCAATAGGATATAATTTGTACAATTTATGTAACGATAAATGAGTTTTTATTTTACTATTGATTGATGCTGATAATTATATAATAAATAATTGTTTTTAAAGAATTTTCAAATTCATCTAGACTTCTCAGAGACAAATAAGAATGTGTTACTCTGTAATTTCCTGCTGCAAAGAAAATGAAATT
The DNA here is from genome assembly GCA_947425015.1 of Pterostichus niger. Lineage (NCBI taxonomy): Eukaryota > Metazoa > Arthropoda > Insecta > Coleoptera > Carabidae > Pterostichus > Pterostichus niger. The sequence continues at coordinate 21,398,829 of OX380344.1, read as the reverse complement.
TTAGCAAATTGTTGCGTCGTAAAGCTAGTTAATATTAATAATACATAACAAAGATTGTTTCTCTATTCTCTCCGAGTATCAACAAGATAAATGAAGAATGCACTCAAAGTAAAATTGTAGCTCTAGCAAAATAATTCCAGTTCTGAAACATTCCGTGCCATTTAGAAGTCTGAGAACTATTCAAATTACAAAATATAAAAGATCCGAAGCCGGAAACATGGGCATGCGGCATGATGACGTATCCTCCCTCGCAATTCGAATTACTTTTCTCAAATTGCCCTCCGTAATTACGTACTTCAGCGAGGAGTGAAAATCACTGGCGCTTCGGTCGCTGCACCTCAGCTGTTTGACTTCGGCCCGGAACCCGGACTCCCCGGAAAAGGGAAAAGTTTCCAAGTCGCACGCATCTCACCCGGAAAATTACACCAATTCGAAATGTAATTACTGTCGGATGACCGATGACAACTATTATTAAGATTAATAAAGCGCCGGAATGCTTTTCAGAGATATTTCTCACATTTTTCCTTGTTGATGGCTAAGATTATGGTTCTTTTTGTTTTTATGGATACTCTTTAAGACTAATATTTAGCTGATTAAGTGATTAAATGCAGTATAACTTGCAATTATTATTATATACGCAAGAGTATACTTTCACTTTCTTTACTTTACTGATAAGAAATTATAACGACGCATTACTGATTAATAACAATATGAAATTCATATTTTTCTAATCTAAAAGGCTTGACAATCAATAGATTATTATTTTGTTTAACAAATTTTATCCAGGTTTACGACCTTCAACCGAAAGTAAGATATGCGAGTTGAAAGTTTGCTATTTTCTTCCTATGGAGAAAAGTAACTACTTTCCTCTCTAGGGAGGAAAGTAATTATTTTATCCATTTTGTTGTTGTTTGGTTTCATAGCATCCGTCAGGACAGTCTTAGATATTTATTTATTGATTAATATAGTCGTAGAAAAAGATCATATGTATACCTCTGGAGAAAAAAGTAATTTTCAGCAACTGCTTCGGGAATTAAACATCATTACCTTTGTGGTTCCCCCTCTACTAATATCTTTGGAGGCCGAGATTTGACTGCTAGTAACTGCATTTCATAACTATATCACTTACCGACATCTGCTATGGTAGAATGCCACATCCAGTAATGGGTAAAAGGCGAGATGATATATTTATTTAAGTTGAGGTCAGTAAGTTTTTAATGCACGACCTTTCACTTGCGATAGAATTCTGTACAAGTATAAATAATTTTATTAATCTAAATTAAAGTAAAAAAATCTATTTGTCACAAAATATTAAAAAACAATTTAAGCGATTCAAGTTCAATAATCAAATTAATCATATAAAAAAGTACGAAATTAAAAAGATCACTAATATGATTACTAATTAGATAAGTTTACTCAATTATATAATATATGACAGCAATTAATTCACTTAAAAAATATAAATCTCTCAATTAGAAATGTACAAGGTAGTATTGAAGCACGGCGACAAGTCGGCGTTAATTCAATTTTGATGCACCACAGTCTCGAGTCTCGAACACAGATTGCAGATTCCTGTACTTGTTGCTTTGCTTCTCACTAACTCAATTTATATCTATTAGTCGTAATGAGCTAATAAACATGATTAAGTTTCACAGTAACCAGCACCTGGCCGATATAAAATAAATTCTAATTAGACTTGGATGTGGTCGCGCGTCGCGCCTAACAAGGCTTGCGCAAGATATTTTACATTTTAATTTTAGTGAGGAAATCTGGAATTTTGTTTACGCTGATGTTAACACTGAATTTCGGAATTTTTACGGGGTTATTATGTTTGTTTCACCCTTTAAGAACGCCTAATGGTTATGGGTTTTTAACGCACCGCTGTACTTGCAAAAAATGTTGTGTAGTTATTTTTTATTAACACTGTGTTTTAGGGATTTTGTTTACTCTTCAAGAAAAGGTACTAAACATATACACTTGGTTTGCTCCAAAACCACGGCTGTAATTTGTAATTATTTCGACTATGTATTGAAATTTAAAATTAAGAAGAAGAAGGCAGTAACAATTAAATATTTCATTATTATATTATTCTGTTTTTATCTACTTTTGAATATGACCGTTCTTCATTTGATAAATTTTATTTTCGTAACACATGTACAAGGAACACGTTCTTATTCCCTAATTTTATAGAGAGAAACACTGCTTTTCTCCCCTAGGTAGCATGTTTCTCTCCCTAGGGAGATGTTTCTCTCCCTAAAGACTACGATTATTAGCTGTTTGCAGCGTTTCCTAGGTAACTAGTTACGCAACCCATATTTGACATTTGTCCCGATAAGACAGTAATTTTTGTGCACTTGTTCTGAAAAGTATAAAATGCTTCACGGGAGGGTGCGATTATCCCTTGTGTAAAGTTGGCAAACCTCGATTTCACACGCAGGAATAATCGCTTGTTTCCCTCCCTTGATGCATAACATACTATTTTCGCTGTAAAATATTTACTTGAAATAAAAATAGCACAGAAGTAATTATTATATTACTTATATTTGAAGCATTTTCAAAAAAAATATATTTTTCGTAGTTACAGTAATTCTAATTGATGTTCCGTTGTGCAAAATTAAGTAAAATTTCGTTGAGTAATCATAGTAGAAAATAGTTCTACCTATATATAGAAAAATTCAAGTAAAAAAAAACATGATTATAATAATTTCTCTATTATCTCTATAAATCTATGAGTTGATTATGGTTATGAAAATAAAAATGTGAAACCTGCGTGTTTTTAAAAACTCACAATCAAATCTCCATGAAAACAGTATTTAGCCTATCATACACAAATACAAATTAAGGGTTGTTGCCCCACGCGATAAAATCACTAATCACCCTTGTTGACGTGCGCCACTGGCTCACAATTTGTTGATAGTGCCAATTAATCACTGATCGACTTTACCGATACATATAATCTGCAGTTTATCTCTTCAAGTGTTGCTTATCATTTGATTGGTTGAACTGATCTGCATTGGAAATTGGCGGTTTGTGATTGGTGAAGGAGAAGAACGAGATTCTCCCCAGACAGGCTGTGCAAGAATGAATAATGGAAAAACGATTCGTTGCACTTTTGGTCGAAGAGACCGCTGGGAATAGAGTGAGCTTTATGCTGTTTATGGATTAAATCAAATGGTTGCAGCGCACTGGTGAATTAAATAGTTCTGTGATGAATTGCGGGTTCTAAACTATATTTTATCGTGGTGCACAGTTGATGTATTGCTATTTAGAAACATTATTTCCTGTGGAACCACTGGAATGATAATTTATATCTATTTAGAAACCACTATTCGTAATTCAAGTGATACGATGCAGATATTTCTCATTTGTCAATCACTGTTGTTTCTAGTGATTTTATTCTTATTTGTATAGCTAGCTGTAAAATTACTGTTTGGCGTTAAAAACATAGCCGAGGAGGACGACATTCTAAGATTTCTAAACACATTTCACGGGCCAATTGTATACAATTTTTTTCTACTATATCTGCTTATTTATGTTTGTTCTTGTTTTGGAAATATAGTACATTGTACACACATTTTGATATCTTATTGATAGGATACTAATATATAATTCCATTGGTGACTATGATTTAGCCGGAAAATTTTGTCGTCATGATCACGACTGTTTGTTGCGACGAAAATCTGTACGAGTGCGACAGCACGAGTGTAGGTTTTTTTAAAGCTACAAGCAGGAGTGATCTAGGCAAAAATTACCAAAAGAAAATCATAGTCACGTATGGTATTCGGCTTGACAATTCTTCGAAATATTTTATTTACTCCAAAAAAATGTTACCTGCAGTATTTTGAAAACAATGTCTGAACTACTATTACCTTGGTGATCAATTTACATTCATTAATTATTTGACATAACTAAGGAAAGTAAACAAATTCAAATAAAATTCAAAAATATTCACCTATTCAATATAGTTAACAAACGTTATATCTAAGCAACGATTTGCGACAATTTTCACAAGTGAAATCGGCGCTGTAATACCATTGTGATTGTTCATTTTAGCAAAATACTGTATTTTGATTGGATGAAAAGTTATGAGTGGAATTGTCAAACAAATTTATTATAACCTCAAAATTTATCTGTCGGTTATACAAAGACAGAAGACATGAATAGAAGAAAAAATTCTGAATAGACTAGATGTGCCAAAGAGATGGTAAAAGATTGAAATACTTGAATGGCATTAAAAACAAAAATTTCTTAAAAACCAATAACTTTTTGAAACTTTGATTGTCTTTAGTACGATGTTTTTGAGACTAGTTGTAATATAATTGACAAATTTACTCGGCATTGCTCGAAAATTAATGAACATAATTGTCACGAAGAATATCTGCTTTTAAAATTCTGCACAGATAAAAATTGAGGTGATTCCTGATTTCGTTATCAACTGTTCAAATGCAATGTTATCGAACTCTACCAGCACACCATCAGAATCATCTTCGTAGCGCCAGCATCTAGTTGGTTTATTACAAAGAAGCAGCTTCATAAATCTGTGCGCACGTAAAATCCGTTATCGCCGTAAGAAAGAACGAAGTGTTCTTCTGTCTGTCTGCCGCGCTTGCGGAGAGATGGTAAAAGTTTAAATTAGGTGCAGTTTTACGTAGAGCGCATCTATTTACAAATCCGGTGAGAGAATGAATGTTATGTGCAATGCGATACTGAGATCCTACTCACCCCAAACCAGTGCCGGATCCAGGGAATTTGTCTTTAGTTTTATTATACAGCTTTGCGAATTGCGCCACCAACATTTTACTACTGACAGATTCACGGAAACAGAAATCTTTATAACGAGATATCAATTCCTTTTTGAGTTACTTAAAGTAAATAAAATAAATATATCATCACGTCATTTTATCCAGTATTGGGTGTGGCACTTCGAACAAATGAAAAGAACAACTACAAATGTATTTGCAATGGTTATTTGTAGTTATGATACTTTCTTTACTTAATAATATTTTATTTCCATCTTGATGGTAACTAAGTAAATGAATAATTACAGCTCGTAGTCCTGTAAAATTTTATAGATTCATAGAAGAAAAAATATATTGTATATTTTCTAGAACTGCCCTGGAAGTCGTCGTCGGGCATTAAATCCATTATTTCAAATGATTTATTTCTAGAATTCACGAAACTGGTGATACTGACAGAAATTGTTTTTTCATCACAACAATAATAACACCATGGCAACGTCTAAGTATAAATAAATTGTCCCGCCGGCCGCTAACAACCTTTGATTACAAAATGTAATATATATTTTTATAAAACTAATAAAAATTATTTTTAAAAAACCCTGGGAAGGTGGAAATAAAATTTTGTACACTGGATTATGAAAGCTCGCTGTTTCGTCGCTCGCCCAACAAACTTTCCAGCTCGCCCGTAAAAATAGTTTGTTGTGCACCACAGGAGGGAAACAAGCGATTATTTCCCCGTGTGAAGTCGAGGTTTACCAACTTCACACAAGGGATAATCGCACCCTCCCGTGAAGTGTATCATATTTTTCGTAACAAGTGCACAAAAATTACCGTCTGTTTTACAACTGTTAAAACTAGTTCATTGTCCGCTCAGCTAGTTGGCGCTTTCGACGCCGCAAACAGGGAATAATCGTAGTCTCTAGGGAGAGAAACATTATCACGAGGGACAGAAACATCCTACCTAGGAAGAGAAACATAGTGTTTCTCCCCCTAGGAAGAAAAGCAGTGTTTCTTTAAAATTAGGGAATAAGAACGTGTTTCTTATGCACATGTCACTTAAAAAATTATTTTCTCTATGGATGAAATGTATCAATTTGACTATTCGGCATAGTCGTGAAAACAAATTAATTTAATGACCAGTTCTGGTTTAGAACTGTGTCAAAATACAGATTTCTTCATCTGAAAATTTGGAGTACAGTCCTGCGTGAAAGTGTTCAAAACGCCTCAGTTATGTATGAAGAGTGTTTTCTCTGGGCGCAATCGCATTACTCAAAACTCGTTCAGTTGCTCTGTTCCATTTCTACTTCTTATGAATATAAAGAGCTGTAATTTTTCTCCCGTGTAATGAATTGCAGTTGTGTTGCGCTAGTTTACCGGCAGAGCTACATCCACCCACGCCACTCTTATCATTCCCGTAAAAAATTGATTTAGAAACTGTCTCGAAACTCCCATTGCAGTTAATAAAAAACGAAATAATGAAATTACAGTCTTCTTTTCTTTTTCCTAAAGCAAATAATTTATGAAACATTCCCTTAATTATTAATTATCTACCAGACGTTTCAAACATAAATTTTTTGTTTTATAATAAATGTTAAAAACTTCCGGATTCCAATTAAGCAGTGGTCGTTAAAGGAAATTAGTTTTATTTCTTAACTATTTGAACTGAGAAATCTTTAACATAAAAAACTTGCGTTCTTTCTCTTACGCTCGTAAATAGTGAAACGAATTTAAGCGCTAACTTCATTTGGGTAAACGATGCGAAAAGCGAAAAACCTTTCTTTCAACACGGTTAAGATGAAAGAAGAATCTACTTAACCAATGCCGGCAAATTAAAAGTTTCTGAGAGTTTGATACTGATTTGGATAGAAATTGTAAAGTGTTCCACTTACAATCAGTAAAGATGCAATCATATTTTATTAATTTTAAAAATAAAAGAAATATACCATAACTCATTTAATTCGCCTATCTTTGATCTGTTATACGCTTTACATGACAAAACAACCCTAGTTGACTCATGCTTATTCTTCCATCCACATCTTAATATCACACTAATTATTATGAATAAGAAACATATGACCCCAGGTTCAAATTTTAACGGAATCCCATTTTTACTTCCTTGTACGAAGTAAAGGAAGTATTGTAATCGCGAAAATTTTCGGTTCTCAGATTTCAACGGAAATAGGTGTTTAGGCCCTCCCTGAATCCATTTTGACTAATTTCGTCATGCCGTCTGTACGTACGTATCTCGCATAACTCAAAAACGGTAAGCCGTAGAAAATTGAAACTTTATATTTAGTACTGTTATAACATCTAGTTGTGCACCTCCTTTTTTGGTCATTATACAACTTCCGGAAGTGGTACTTTACTTGAAGCCTATAATAGATTTTCATGAAAAACTATATTCAAATATAATTTAAAACTTTCCAAATTTGGTATATAAGACTACTATATCAATGGAAATAACATAATAGATTTTGGTTAAAATAGACTAACCGGAAGTGACACATTACATGAAGCTGCTAACAGTTTTCTTTGAAAAAAATGGTATTATTTTAATTTTAGAAATAAATGCTGCAAATAAAAGTTTTAGAGAATGAAATTCTGCGTCTAGCACATTAAGAATTTTTAAATTAGCTTTTTGTATAAACGAGATATCTAAATTTAAATATTATATATTTTTTGATTTTTAAAAAATTAAGTTTGCTATGGATTAGTACAAAAAATAAAAGATTTAATGTCAAATATGTGCAATTAAAAAAATATCTATAGTTTAATACGGGTACAAGGAAGTCCTGTGGTGTCCACATCAGATATTTTCTCTTTATAATTTGATTTAAAATGAAAATAAATAAATAAAATAAATATATCATCACGCCTTTTACCCATTTCTGAGGTACTCTGCCTAAGCAGATCTCGTTAAGTGATATATTTTTTCGCGTGAAGTGCGATTACCAGCCGTCAAATCACGGTCCCCAAGGATATTAGTGGAGGGGTAGCCACAGGGGTAGATTTAAATTGGTGAAAATTGTTTGTCGGCTGTGGGGATTGAACCAGGGTTCTCAAGATCCACAGACCGACTCAATACTACTGAGCCACCTACCTCATTTAAAATGAACTAGTTATTAAATATGTATAAGATAGATAGCTTTTGTAAACTTTTTTGTATTTATAGATTTGCGTATGGTGTAAAATTTACCGAAAAAAATTACACATTTTTATTCCTCAAGTCCATAGAAACAAAATCTGTCAACATTTTTCATCATCATCTGTGGCGCTACAGCCCAAATCGGGCCTGGGCCTACCGGATACACCGAGCCGCAGTTTTTACACTGCCGTACTGCCGGTTTTCGTAGTTAAATGCTAAATTATTTAAGACGTATAAGTGACTAGCTTATAGCGCCCGAGTGTGATAAATATATGTAGCTGTATTTTTATATTTTACGACAAATCACACATTGTCGACAGGCGGATTCGAACTAACCTTGGCTCGGGTGACGTCACAGTATGTTAAGAGATGTGCCTTAACACGCTCGGCCACCGCGCCTGTTTTTGCTTTTAATAATTATTGGTAAAAATGTACATACTTTTCGGGCTTCACTGTATAAACATGTTTGAAATTAGTATAGAACTGACGCACAGCTTATTTTCTTGTAACAAATATCTTTGAAGAAAGAAACCGTACCCTTGTGGCGGCACCAATGTCCAAGTCCTTTTTCACCCACGCAGTGGCGTTCATCAAAGTAACCCAGTTTTAGCGCACTTAACGAAGTTAGCAACATAAAGAAATGCCCTAGCTAAATGTCAAAAGCTGGAATGAACGCAAAGAAACGGAGCCACTACGAGAGTCAATTAGCTCTTAGAGAAAGAATGCAGGCAAGTGGGAGTGAATCGGACGCATTTGTGCCGCGATGACGTATGACTTAGAGTAGTTTTCTTGCCTCTCCGAGCTCTGTAGTTGAGTATCGTGCTCATTACTAGTCGTAAAACAAGACGTTATACCGCTCAACGCTCCACGAGGGAATTCCGACACCGGAATTTATTTCACTGTGGATTTCAACCAAATTCGCCGAGAAAAAATGTGTGGATAACTTCTCACTTCTACTACCATGATTACTAATTTATTTTGAATAATAATTTTATTCGAAATTGGTGTAAATGAAAATTCTGTCATAAATTCCCGTCTTAAATATACCGGATATAGAATTAAAATAAGTAACATAGGATATATAATGGCATTTTTATATGATGATTGTTGCTTCCCTAATTAAATTAGACCAAAAGTATAAATACAAAATGGTAAGTATTACAAACTGCATCTAGTCTACTCGTTGCTTGATTTTTTATGCAAGAGTAACAAACAAAATGGCTTCTATAAACAAAATGTAACATTGAAACTGCTGTAGAAAACAACGAAATAATAGTTATTTACGTAAAAAGTCAGGAAAGCGTTCAAATACAGGATGAGTAGATAGTTTCATGTCGAGCGAAAGCGAGGCTTGAAACAACTTACGAATCCTGTACGACGCTTTACTGACGTGTTAGGTATAACATTTTACCTGAAACTTATAAACAAACAATAACTATTTTAAATTAATTTAAATATTTGACTTACATATTCAGTCAGTATTTTACGTTGCTAAGTAATTAGACACTCACGTTTCTTTCATTACCTGCCTAAGCAGGCAATATGTTATTTTCTTGACTAGGCATGCAACGCAAAGCTTTCCTGAGTCTTAAAGATCAGATAAATGTTTATTTTCCTGTCAGTTTCAGGTAAAATAGTTTTTATTATAAACTGTGACAGTTAAGATTAAGATGTTATTTAGCGCTATGGAAGTCAGTACGGGATAAATGACATTTTAATAACAAGAATAGGAAAATATAATAAATTATGTTTTTAATTTATATTTTCTTACTTTCAATATTAAAATGTATTTTAACGTATTGGTTTCCATGGCGCTAAATAATATCTTAATCACATGTTGACAAGCCGTCGCTTCGAACGTTTTAGTCACGGCTTGAGCTATTAAGCACGGGGTAATGTTAGCTTTAGGCATCTGTCGTTGTAACTTAACCTTACCTTTTAAATAATTAAACTTTAGATTTGTTGTTGTCTTACTTTGCGATCGTAGCAAACAGTATAGTATGTGACTCGTTTTATAAACTCTTAGATACTTGTTTTGTATACACTCGTAACTAGGGTTGTGCATTTGACCAGTCAAATATTTTTCGGTCAATTGACAGACTATTTGACCGGTCAATTGACCAAGGAACATTTAATAAAAATCACAATTAAAATTGTAATTTATTTATATAGTACTGTTTACTACATCCAATATTACTGAAAATGAAAAACCAACAACAACTAATAAACAAAACCACATCAAATTCAAAATAAAGGGGAAAATAAAGTAAAAGATGTAATGAAATGAAATAATATGTATTTATTTTATTTGTAAAGTAAAGTAAGCAAATTCTCCAGTACCCAGAATACCAAACTAGATATATTCACGTAATAATAGTAAGTAGCTATTTCTATTGAACAACAGATATCGTGGCGGTTCCATTTAGATTATTTGACCGTTTTAATTGGCCGTCAAATATTTTTGGTCAATTGACCACGGCACAACCCTACTCGTAACTAAAGAGACGTTTATAAAACTTGTTACGCATAATATACTATTCTCATTCTACTCTTTAAGTATAATAGTATGTTTAATGTGAATAATATCCTTTTTCAAGCCACTAACATAATAACATAAAAGTTAAACTACGTATAACGTAAAATAATAATATAATCTTTGAAATGACCTGAACTGGAATGTATTCCATCTCCATGAAGTTATATAATAACCTCATAACCTAATTTCTGTCATTCATATTCATGCTCTCAATATACTTCATTGCTGCCGATCAGAATATTAGAACGATTTCCATCTTCTGTCGTCGGCGGCGCTGCGAGCATAAAGCATCGCGGTTCCACAGAACGTATTTACATTTATAATATCGTAAATAGTTGCAAGTGGCGCATCTTGATTGAATTAAAACGTGAATTCATCGCTTTGGTCTGGACTCGTATTTTGCATTGCAATTCAACGATGCATCGAGAAATTTATCGCGTCATGCCGTCATGTTTAGACTATTAAGGGAGCGACGTAGAATTGATAGAGAAATGCAAGTCACGGACTGCCGTAAATGCAATTGTCATGGCAACCGAAAGCTTCTCTGACGGTATTGTTAAATTCATAGAATATACTCTTATTGGAGAATTTACTATCCTTGCCAACATACATTTGGTAAGTATGTTTTCAAATCACCAATTTTGTCCCGCGTAATGGTCGCGCGGATTGAGGGCATAACTCATAACCATAAGGTCGTGGGTTCGGGTCCCGCCCGTGGCGGCCATACAAAGGATATATCGGCATATGACCTGAGTAGTTGGTCCGATATATAAATTTTAAAAAAATCACCAATAAAATTTATAAACTACTTTTTCGTAACACATGCACAAGAAACACGTTCTTATTGCCTAATTTTAGAGAGAGAAACACTGCTTTTCTCCCCTAGGGAGAGAAACATTATAAAGGTAGCATGTTTCTCTCCCTTAAGAAATGTTTCTCTCCCTAAAGACTAAGATTATTAGCTGTTTGCGGCGTTTCGTAGGTAACTAGTTACGCAACCCATATTTGACATTTGTCCCGATAAGGCGATAATTTTTGTGTGCACTTGTTACGGAAAGTATAATATGCTTCACGGGAGGGCGCGATTATCCCTTGTTTGAAGTTGGTAAACCTCGACTTCAGTTCGAGCCTTCGGTCCTCTCTTACGTCTCAGTTTGCCAACTTCACACGCGGGAATAATCGCTCGTTTCCCTCCCTTGATGCATAACATACTATTATTATTATTATTTTGTACAATTTTTTAAATACCTACTTATGTAATTATTTATTATTTAAACTAGAGTTTAATGAGGTAAAATATGTAACAGTTGTGGTTGTCGAATTTGAAATTTGTAACATCGCATGCTTTGCAAATATCAGTACAAATAAATATATTAATTAAGTGTTAATTAATTCATAGTCCAATGTTAACCAAATTAGGCCGCCAGTACGAACTGGTTATAATAATCAATATATGCAGCGCGATCTAGTTCATATGATTAAAATGTAAAATTATTAAAAATATTAAAATTACCAATTTGAAATAAATTAAATATGTATGCTCTCTCACCACTATAATTGTAATGTTAAAAATGTAAATTACTGTTTTATATATTTTATATAAAATATCGTTAAATTAATAACGGTATTACTTGCATGAATTTTGTTTCATCAAATATAAATTTGTGAAATTACATTTAATTTAAATTTATTTTTAATGACAAATTGGTCTAATTGATGAAAATGCTATGATGTACGATTTTAATAAAAATACATGAGTAGATTTAATTTAATTACTCTTGGACGTTTTAAAATAAATCATCTGCAATTTTAATTAAAAAATATTAATGCAATTAATTTAATACATATAAATTGAGCACTTATGTACTATATACGTAAATAAATAATGAATGATGTTTAGCAGCATCCTTAATTTACGGTTTTATATTTGTGTTTTATAGAATAAATAAATATATCATCGTCCCGCGTGATGGCCGCGCGGGTTGAGGGCTTGACTCACGATCACAAGGTCGTGGGTTCGGATCCCGCTCGTGGCGGCCATACAAAGGACATATCGGCATATGACCTGAGTAGTTGGTCCGATATATAAATAAAAAAAATAAAAAATGCCATCATGCATGTTATCCGTTGGCATTTTGCAGTAGTAAGTCTCGGTAAGTGATATATTTTGTACGTGTAGTGCTGTTACCAGTCGTCAACTTATGACTTGTTAAAGGTGGTATTGGAAGGGAAGTCATAGGGATAGGGTTAATGTGGTCTAAAGTTTGTCGGCAGCAGAAATCGAATTCGAGTTCTTAAATCTCAATGCCGACGTGATTCCACTGAGCTATCTACTCTATATATTATTTACAAAAATAATTTTTATTATTTACTAAATAAAAAAAGCTAATAGTTTAATGAAATATGTAATTACAAGTTTTATTATCGTGTGAGTGAGATGGATGGGAGCTATTTGTTTGTACCGTTCAGATTTATTTGTTCAGTTCTATATTTAAATTTGCATCATACAGTTTGAATCAATCAATATTTTTATTTATTGCACTAACAAATATAAGTGCACGTATGCAGCAATAGCGATAGAATTTGGCTAAACCTAATATAAATATGTCTTGTAGTATTAAAATTTTCCTTTAAAAATAACTTGATATCAAAATTATTAAGCGATTTAAAACAAAATTACAAAACCAAGAAATGCTTTTTTAAAAAGCCTATAATAAGTTTATAGTAGTCATTATCACGAGTTGTATACACTACTTTATCTACGATCTAGTTCAACATCCAAAATTATTAAAATAAGAGACAATCTTGAAAAAGAAAACTTTAAAAATATTAAAATTTTATTGAGAAGTTGGAAACAGTAAATGCTGTGCTGTTAATGGTCAATAATATTTGTACCGTATTGAAAACCTGTGTCGTAATAAGTGTGATTATATAATACATATCTACAATATAAACTAAAGCATTGTAGTAGAAAAATAATAGTTATTTGTGTACACACATCATTTTTTCTACGATTGCATCTTCAAATGATTAAAAAAGGATACGTACTGAAAATAAATTCGTTCTGTCAACTATCAATATGACAAGTTTCTGTTTTGTTTGTATCCCTGGTAACTATTGAAATAAGCACGAATTTAATATCTTTTTTCTACGATTGCTATGAAAAGATGACAATTACGCTCTCATTTGTCATCGTAAAGTTGACGTTTTCTGTGGAACAATCGAAAAATATCTTTTTTGCGCGTCTCCAATGGCCACGCGCGAAAAAGACGTTAAATTCGCACGTTTCCAATGGCAACGCGCGAAAAAGATTATTTCAATAGTTACCAGGGATACAAACAAAACAAACTTGTCATATTGACAGTTAACAAAACGAATTTAGTTTTAGACGTATACCTACGTTTTTTAATAACTTTAAGATGCAATCGTAGAAAAAATTATGTGTGTATCACGAGCGTAAAATATCTTTGTTCCTCTTGCACTATTGCAGCTCTCGTCTTCGGCTCGCGCTGCAATTACCGTGCTCGAGTAACAAAGAATCACTTTACGCTCTTAATACACAAATAACTATTTCGCGCGTTGACAACGGAAACGTGCAAAAAAGATAGTTTTCGATTGTTCCACAGAAAACGTCAACTTTACGATGCCAAATGAGAGCGTAATTGTCAACTTTTCATAGCAATCGTAGAAAATAGTTATTTGTGTATCAAGCCCGCGAAATAATTGTTTGTGTGCAACCGAGGCAGACTTTATTTTAAGCGCACAAAATCATTTCGCATCCGAGGTGGACACTAAATTTTCCATGCAAGTTTATTATGTTAATTAAAAAAAAATTGAAAATGTATTATAAATGTAATGTGTAACCAAGAAGATATTTTTAGAAAAAATAACAATTGGTATTTTGTAATCGTGTTTTTGATTGGTTTAGTACAGCCTGACAAAATAGCTGACAACCCGGTAATGAATTTTTGTGGAGCTGTTTATGAAAAAATTGAATATCGCCAGCTGAATGTATATGCCAACATTGTTTGACAGTTGCACGAAAATTTATTTTCAATCGAACAAAAACAATAAAAATAAATAACATAAAATGTATAAATGCATAAGAACCCGAACACTAATTTTAATAATTTCACGAACTGGAAAGTCAGGAAAGTGTTCAATTATAGGATGAGTAGATAGTTTCATGCCGAGCAATAGCGAGGCTTGAAACAGTCTACGAATCCTGTACGACGCTTTACTGACGTGTTACGTATAATATTTTACTTGAAACTTATAAACAAATAATACATATTTTTAATTAATTTAAATTAAAAGAAATATTTGACTTACATATTCAGTCAGTATTTTATGTTGCTAAGTAACTAGAAATCCAAGTTTCTGTCATTACCTGTCTAGACAAGCAATATGTTATTTTCCTGACTAATTATGCAAAGTAAAGCTTTTCTGAGTCTTAAAGGTCAGGCAAATGTTTATTTTCCTGTCAGTTTCAGGTATATATCTTTACCATAATTTTATGATCCGGAACAATATTTCACGAATCACTATAGAAAAACTTAATTATATTAAGACAGAACAAAAGTTCATATAGAGTTGTCAGTTGCACAGTCAAAAGTTAAAATTTGGTTTGTATAAATAAAAAAATTAAAAACTTTAAAAGCAATGTTAGTTATTTTGAATGAGTAGTAAATGCACTTTGCTTTTATTTATTGAAACCTAGTATAAAATTTCTTTTTTCCCGGTGCAACTGGCTATTTTGTATAATATGAATAGAACGGATAAACTGGCGTTACTTTTGCAGTTATCGATTATTTGCTTTTAGAAATTCTCATAATGTAAGTCTTTTTGTTGCATGTTGACAGTGTTAAAAACCCCGACATTCAAATGAAACACGTGCCCAGCATGTAACCTGCCGGATCGTTTGGGGTGGCACAAAGGCCACGACGGAAACACATTTGTCTCTTTTTCTTTCCCCTTTAGTGGGAGGCGGGACCCTTACGGAACGTGTGGGTGTTACACATTCTGACAGCTTCTCGATAGTTCTCACCGCTAAGATGTCATACGTGCAAAGAACGACTCAATGTCAACTTTAAAATACGGACGAGAAGAGGACTAAGTTTTACCGTTGTGATATTTTTGTTTCGGTTTGAACTGAACACGAAATTATTATTTGTGTTTTTAATCTTGAATTTTGGAAATAATACAACTAATGTGTAGACAAATCACTTATTTCTTTCTCCATTCTGTACATTACAATTTTGGGAGTATTTTAGCGTTTCTTATTTTATAATAATGATTATTTTACATTTTGGATTACAATAATTATTAACATAAATATAATAAAATTAAAAGAAAATAATCCTCAGGACAAAACTGAATTATATCTCTCTAAAGGCTAATTGCATCTACAAGATAGAATAATTAATATAGCTGTCAAATATTCGAAATTATTTTATTTATTTAAACTTTAAAATTTAAGTTTTATTCGTGCAACTGACCATTAAATAGTTATTTGTGTATTAAGAGCGTAAAGTGATTCTTTGTTTCTCGAAACGGCGTGCCGAAGGCGAGAGCTGCAATAGTGTAAGATGAACAAAGACACTTTACGCTCGTATACACGCATAATTTTTTCTATGATTGCATCTTCAAATTATTAAAAAACGTATACGTATTGAAAATAAAGTAATTCTGTCAACTGTCAATATAACAAGTATCTGTTTTGTTTGTATCCTTGGTAACTATTGAAATAATCGCGCATTTAATATCTTTTTCGCGCGTTGTCATTGGAAATGCGCGTATTTTACATCTTTTTCGCGCTTTGCCGATGGAAACGCGCAAAAAGATGTTTTTATATTGTTCCGCAGAAAACGTCAACATTACGATGACAAATGAGAGCGTAATTATCAATTTTTCATAGCAATCATAGAAAATATATTTGATCAACTGAGAGTTCAGTAACCTATCCAATGTAGTAAACTAAAATGATAAACACATTTAATTTGTGTTAACTGTCATTTAAATTTTGAAAACTTACATTTTACTTTATTTTTCTACGTTCGTGCAAAAAATGAATCTTTTCACACTCATTTTAGCGCAAAAAACGTTACTTTAATACACAAGTGTGAAAAGTATTTTTTTTCCAAATGAGAAAATGAGCTTTTGTTGATAATTGACAGGTTGTGAAGTGCTATTTTTACAGTCATGGCAAGGATAAACAACAAATTTGCCATTTATGGAGTAATTTTATAAATGTACTTTCTATTATAATATAGTAAATTTAATTAACATATATAGTGATTGACAACATTCACAAAAAGCAGAATGACATTTGTGAAATGATAAGCGCTAAATTTATTTTTATATGGCCATCCAACATTAAAAATATTAAAAATAATTCCACATTAATTAAAAAACAAATAATGAAACTCTAGTTAAGGCAGTAAATCTAATACTTTCTTGCCTAGTGAAATAAATAATTATTTTATTCGATTGTGTCAAAACGTAACTTTATTTAATTCGTACTGAAAGTTAAGATTAGTAAGTAGTAAGTATTAATGTTTGTTGTGGTTGCTAGGTGATATAATTTGAACGTCCGTAAAACATTTTTCGGATTGATTGTCATTTGATAAATGAATAAAGCGCATATTTATTACATAGCTAATCTTCTCTTTCCGCAATGGCGTTGAGAAATGCCAATAAAATTAGTAGAAATATCCACCCACATAATTCTAATTGTCCGATAATAAAACACAATAGTTTCCATTAAAGTGGGGTACTCTCGTATCCATTACCATAGAAATACTCGCGAGATAGCATCTGCAATAAAGGCATCAGATTCCTTGCGACCGCCGTTCGCTATTCAGATCTCAATTTCAGATACAGTGGCGTCGGAGGTGGGGTAGTGCAAAGTGCATCGGGGCAGCACTATGTCGTTATGTGCTGACAACTGACGTCACACTCAGCTGATAACTGCATCCAGCGTTAAGTGGAGGAAACTGGGAAGTCAGGTTATGGAGAACCATATAAGTAAACTTGAGAGAAAACTGAGATTGCGATTGGAACATACGAGTATGTATTGTTAGTATTTTGTTTTTCGACGATCTTGTCCTATCTAAGAATGTAGAATTGCAAAGTATAGGGTTTATTTGATCTTATTTGTGATTGGGTAACCAAGTTTAAACAGTACAAAAAACATTGCATTTGTCTTAAAATTGCTGTTAGTGTCATATTATATTATTCTTTGATGTTATTTTCAAGTTTAATAAAATTAATCTATTTAAAAATGAGTTAATACACTAAATATAAAATAAAATATAAATATTTGACCCGCGTGTTGGCCGCGCGGGTTGAGGGCTTGAGTCACAACCATAAGGTCGTGGGTTCGTGCCCCGCCCGTGGCGTCCATACAAAGGACATATTGGCATATGACCTGAGTGGTCCGATATATAAATTAAAAAAATATATAAATAATTATACGGAGGCGTATTTATATGAAAAAAAGTATCATATTAACAACACCTTATTTTTCGATGTAACTCCAACGATTTTACACATATACCATCTTTATTTTCAATTGTCCTATACTGGCAGAAAAAAAATTCTTTAACCACCCTGGAAAATATTGTTCAACAGCTTGTTTTAGTGTTTCATCAGAAGGAAAACGCTTTCCCCTGATGCATTGTTGTAACTTAAAAAAAGAAGTGTAATGGGTTTAAATCAGGACTATAAGGCGAATATCTGAACTCTATAAACCCAGAGTCATTGATTATCTACTGAACTTTATAATAAAAACGAAAAACAAAATGAATGAATAAAGTAATAAGAAGAGACAAAAAGGAATAACGTTGAAAGAATTGTTACACAACGTTAATTAAATAATAGTATATTGTAATACAAGTGAGGAAAGGATTGAATTACAAAACGAGTACGAAAGTTGAAGCACGAGCAACAGCGAGTGTTCCAAAAGTAAGAGTTTTGCAATGGCCCCTTCCCACTTGTCTTACATACTATTTTTTTTTCAACATTAAACTTGAAAATTACATTTGTCCTGTGCGATACAATAATTATTTTATATAAAGTAAAGGAGTTGTGTAAATGCACATCACGTTTGCTTGGTCACCATGTCAAATTACATTTCCCTCACTCAATATAGTTGTGATAGTAACCGTTTCTTTCACTAGTGAGGAAAGTTATTTTGTTCAATCCTGTTATTGAAACATGTTATTTCTAACTTGGATACAAACCTTGAAACCCTTTGTTTTGTCCACTGAAGGTATTTCTATGGCAACGGGTGGGTGAAAGTAGTGAGCGAAAGTACTTTCAGCCACTTACTTGTCATTACCGAAAATAGGAATAAACTACAAGTTTAAGTGAGCGAATTCGTTTCTTCTCGAGTGATGTATAGCGTTTTGTTCAATTCTGCTATTGAAATATTTAAAAAATATTAAGATTTGTACGGCTGTTTATGTAGTATAAATGAACATAGATGCCTTTGCGTTGCTACGGTTCGTTTGTTTAAATATAAATACATATTTGCGAATGTCAAATAATTTACCGTTGCATTGTGAATTTTTCATCTCTTTCAAATATCTTCCTTTTGATTTCTCAGGCAATAATTGAAACGTAGCGGCATCAGCTTCTTTTAAAATAATTTCTGGTATAGTAACATCGTCATATTCTTCCATTTTCTCAATTATTAATAATATTTTCACAATGCAACGGTAAATTATTTGACATTCGCAAATATTTATTTATATTTAAACAAACGAACCATAGCAACGCAATGGCATCTATGTTCATTTATACTACATAAACAGCCGTATAAATCTTAATATTTTTTAAATATTTCAATAGCAGAATTGAACAAAACGCTATACATCACTCGAGAAGAAACGAATTCGCTCACTTATGTGCCTTTGAACACTCGGCTTCGCCTCGTGTTCAAAACTGACACATGCCTGAGCGAAATTCTTAATTTCTTCTCTTGTAATGTAATATACTATACTTTCATCACTAGTGACAGCAGAGACCGCGGAACTTTATAAAAAATAGAACACAGATAAATTTAGGTAATTAAAATGAATAATTAGGTGAGATACATTATATTAATAATATAATTTGTTTTTGTCAATTAATGTAACAGTTTTATAAAGTTTTTATATCTGTATAAATTGAAAAAGACAATTTTACTCTATTGCTCCGAAAACTGTCATTCGTTCTGCGGTTTTTTAATGAATATTTTCATTGTTATATATGTATACATGCTGACTTAATATAACTTGTAATGGATTGTTAATTTATTGCTATAGTCTCGGTTTGGATGTTGAATTCGTTCTCGTATTTTAGTTAGGTATTTTATTTTAATTTTTGTGTCCTGAACAGGAGTTGCAGTGCAACTCCCAAAAATGATCAGGGATTGCAAATATCAGTTTAACTATTTTAATTATTTAATATGTTACGTAGTGCGCGTGAGCACTCATGTTAAATATACTATAGATAACATTACCGGCGCTAGAGTATTCTGTATTTTGTATTTGAAATATATATGATAAAATATTAATAAGAATTGAAAACAAGTTCAAATAAGGCTTTATTTCAAGAATACACCGAAAATAGATATATTAAGCAAAATAAACGATACGTTAAAATGTTTGAAAACTTGTGAAACAAACTTTAATTCAATTAATATTTAGATGCTTCCTAAAAGACGCAATAAATACTTTGCCTAAAATAAAACATTTAAATATGCATGTAAAAAATTTGACTATTAAAATGTATTTATTTAAAAGTAAATTTATTCTGTTGTTTATAAAACAGGGTATTAATATGATTTATATCCGTCAGATGTTGATACTCGCAATGGAATGAAATAGGTTGTCCTAAAGATACTCGTATAAATAAATGACAAATGACATAGGGGTAGTGTGCGAATATAGCATTTAGTACGTCATGAGTAATTAAGAGAGATGTAAGAGGGTGTAATTTCGGTAAGCTCTGTTTGAGATGCATTTGTAGAAGTGCATTTCGTTATTTATTTGATCCTAGAGCTTGAATCGTTTTCACAAGAGCCGTGCACTCGAGCAGCAGTCTGTTGTCAGATTTATAGCGTAGTAACTAGCAGCCGTTAGTACTTGGGCGGGGCGACAGGCGACACTACATACGTGGAAACGTTCAACTAAACAAGACGTACGATGATGATGTCAATGTTTACAAATATTTGCTGACTTTACGGAAATACTATTTTAAGCTGGTATCACATCTGTATGATTCGATGAAATATGTTGTGTGCAGTTTTATTTTCTATTGAGCGGAACTACGATGTGTGTTATGGGTAAAGTTCTGTAAGACTTTTGAAAAGTCGCCGTACACAATTTTATGCTGAATATAAAATGATTGAATTGAAATTTTACCATTTCCTGCTGCAAGCAATACTTTATAATATGTGGTAATAAATTCATAGGCTGGTAGCACAAGGTCTATTTTTGGGTGTTCTAAGAGTTTTAATATGTTAGAGATAGCTAAAACACCCAAAAACACTGCTCTTAAAACAGGTAAGTGATATATTTCTTAGCGTGAAGTGCGATCATCAGCCGTGAAAATTATTTGTCGCCTGTGGGAATCGAACCAGGGTTCTCAAGATGCACAGATACCACTGAGCCACTTACCCCATTAAAAAGGCAAATAAATTTAAAAAAAACCTATTCCGTTGCTTGTTTTCGATGATATGTGCAGTGCAAGATTTACGTATAGTTAGTGTAGGGTTCTCACTTTCTTGGCGGCCCCCTAAAAATTGTCCGAGTGAACAAGTGGCATATTTGGTACTGACATAGAATATTTGGACTTATAAAGGGCCCCGTATATCAAATAGCTTTGGGCTTTCTTCTTCTTCTGATGGCGCTACAGCCCAAATCTGGCCTGGGCCTGCCGGACACACCGAGCCGCAGTTTTATACTGCCGTACTGTCGGTTTTCATAGTCAAATTATTTATGGTGAATAAGCGCCCGAGTGTGGGAAATACATGTAACTGTATTTTATATTTGACGACAAATCACAAATAGTCGACAGGCGGATTCGAACTGACGAACTTTGGTTCGGGTGATGTCACAGTATGTTACGCGATGTGCATTAACACGCACGGCCTTAGGGCCTTATCAAGTCTAAATCTGAACCTGACTCCATTTTCATAACATTTTTCTAAAATAATTTATGAAATATGCAATGAAAAATGTTGAACATAATTTCAAAATATTTACTTTATAGTTAAAAATGACTTGGTAGTTTGCAAATAATTAGTTTTATAAAAAAAAACTTAATTGCAAAAAGCAAGGCAGATATTTTAAATGGAAAATGAAATGAGATTTGTGGTGGATATGCGCTAGGTTTAAATAGTAAATCTCCATTAAAAGTATAGCGATAGATTTGGTTAGTGTAATAAAGACTAGGAAATACCTATAAATGACATAATTCTTCCAGTGCACAAAACATCTCTTTATGGCTTTGGCCACAAAGGGCGCATTTCCAATTCCGTTTTCCAGTTTGGGGATTTGAAATTGACTGTAATGCATCGTACTTTTCGGCTCTCACCTTCAACACAGCAATGCCTTTGATCTGTAGCAGTGTAGCGAACAGCGGCGAATTCACAAGCGGAATTATTCCCGAAATACGTCACGATATCGGAATGCGCTTTTTCCAGCGATGTTTGACAGCTAGGGGCCGCAAATAAACATGTCACGTGACCATATACGGTCCATAATGAAAATTGTTTCCCAGTATTAAAAAAGTTACTGTACCGATGTTTCCGAATAAATTTTGTCGAAAAAATGTATCAAGCTTACCACTCGTCAGAATTAATGGATAATGGAAATGGCGGTAAATGATAAATGAAAAAAGTTCACTGGAAAGCTTTGTAACCGTGTCAAATAAAAACCGCAAAAATTATATTGAAGTCTGGAATTCAACGTTTTATGAGCGACGAATTTTTTATTTGTCGGATTATATTTTTTTTGTGCGCTAGTTAGAGTCATTATTCAAATTTATAATTTATACGAATATTCATTGTCAACTCGCATAAATAAATGACAACAAAAAATAACAATATTCAAACATACTATTATGAATTGCCTCAACCATCTTTGTATTTATTACTCGTATTTCTCAAAGACGGATTCATGATTCTGCAGCCCATCGTAACTGTGCTTATTTAAAATTGTAATCTTACCGAAACTATATGTTTTTCTATTTAAATTAAGAAGGTTTAATTATAACTACAACAATAAATATATGTACATATAAAATTTTTATTTGAAAATCGTACGACATTAATTAACAGCCAATAGAAAGATTATATAAACATTTTTTATTATTTGACTTACCTAATCAAAATAAGTAAGTAGAATTTTCTTGTGTCAAAAATCAAGTGACATTTAAAAATAATTTTTTATTGACAATTTTATTACATTGAAACTGACAGGAAAATAAACATTTTCCTGATCTTTAAGACTCAGGAAAGCTTTGCTTTGTATGCCTAGTCAGGAAAATAACATATTGCCTGTCTAGGCAGGTAATGAAAGAAACATGAGTGTCTAGTTACTTAGCAACATAAAATACTGACTGAATATGTAAGTCAAATATTTCTTAGAATTTAAATTAATTTAAAATATGTATTATTTGTTTATAAGTTTCAGGTAAAATGTTATATGTAACACGTCAGTAAAGCGTCGCATAGGATTCGTAAGCTATTTTAAGTCTCGCTTTCGTTCGGCATGAAACTATCTATTCATCCTGTAATTGAACGCTTTCCTGATTTTTACGTAAATAACTATTACTTGATACAAGTTGCCATTAATATATTGCTATATATCATAACTTGATGATTTTAAGCAAAATATAAAACCTAAATTATTTTTACTTTTGTGTTGGTGTCGTTACGATTTTCTTACCAGATCTGTCCTCGAGCATTAATTCATATCCGGAATTTTTTTATCTTGCATTCCAACACCGTAATCTGCATGAGTGGAACACGAGTGCAGAATACGTTGCTGGAATGTATTCGAAATTTCGGAAAGAATCCATGCTTTATAGAGATTATAAGTGAAGCCACAGGGGTAATTTTAAGGTCGGGAAAATTGTTTGTCAGTTGTGAGAATCGAACCCGAGTTCTCAAATCCACTGAGCCACCGACCCCATCTCAAGAAACGTAACACTTTATAACATCGTGTTTTTTGACACAGCAAACTTTTGATATAACAGTAACGAATTTTTAATGCATGGCAACAAACTGCATCACTGTGTTCCAGTTTCCTCCATCGTTTTACTGAAACTATCTTAACTCTGTTTACTATGGACACAACACGGAGTTGTGTCGGCCGTTGCCGGACGCAAAGTTTTAAACATAGATTGTCGCTGGCTTGGGTTGGCGACGTACGTTGCCCGTACTTTAAAACAAAGTCTCTGCGGTCGACTGGCCACTACCGCCGTTACCGCCTCCCTCTGATGTCTTCAGGGCGGCAACTTTTGTGTGTTTAACTCAGCGATGTTGGATTACTGACCACGGACTAGAAATAATAAAGCGGAGATTTCGCTTGAGTGAAATAGCGAATTCAATATCAGCGATTTACTCGTATCTAAATTGTACTTAACAAATGCCACCAACATTTATTTTAATTATTAGAATAAATAATAGTATATTATACAGCAGCACGGAAAAGTAATGCAAAAAACACTTTTATTATTAATATTTATAATTTTACTCTACTGGGAACCGAAAAAATGACGGAAATGTTTATTGATAATTTTCTTAAAATCATCAGTACGATGAAATAATAAAACAAATGTACTAATTAAAAGTCATTATTATAACTATTTCATGCAAAGTAAACTCTTAATTAATATCACATTTGTTTCGTTATTTTATAGCACTGCTGATTTTAAGAAACCAATAAACATTTCCGTCATCTTCCGGTCCCAGGTAGAGTAACATTATTATTAGGGTCAAAAAAATGCAGAAATTTTTTCTCTACAATGAACTATTTAACTTTTTTGATACAAAATAATTAGGGAAGTCAATAATTGAACATTTCAAAAATAGTATTGGAAACGCTATGCGGCATCCTTCGATTCACCACCCTGCATAAATCAAACATTTCCAGAATATTTGAAAGAAAATAAACCATACCCAATACTAAATTGACTATTTTACTAACAACAAAGACAAAATTAATTGTCATCCATACACTTGGTGAAACTAGGTTTAATAAAATATAAACTAAACACTTGGCTAAGTTTCACAAAATTCACCTCCAAGTCACCTTATGAGGGCAGCGTCAGAGGCTGGCCAGCACAGTTAGTAACCATAGACGCGTTTCGCTCTTATTAGAGCTCATCAGTATGGTATAACTCACTTCTTCACCTAGACTATTTTACTTATTTGAAGAATATTTTTTGTGGATAATACAATAAGGGGTAGTTTTTATATACATACATTCATAACGTTATGCGATATTCCATGAAATGGAGTGACACGAATCCTTGAAACATACACTTAACATTTATTAATCAGATTTATCATGCAATCAATCTTCGCCAGACATTCTTATCCTGACACGCCACTTTTGTTTTTGAAGTTGATATTTGAAAATTTGTCTAGTATATGTATTAATCAATAGATATTTTTCATTTACCACGAAATAAATCGAAATTACAGCGTTAATTGCACTGGAGCGTATTATCGGTTCTTTAATTGATCACGTTTGAAAAATATGATAGTATCCTAGCAAAATTAGCTGCTTTTGTTTTGTGTTAATTATAATTGCTTTATCAGAATAATTCTGATTTAATATGCAACAATATTTATTTATTATTCAAAGATAATTGCCCAAAATCGTGAAGTGGATAATTATGAGGGAAAAAATAAATTACTAACGTCTTTTTTCACATTTTGTAATAAATGTAAGTTACAGTCATTCGGTTTCGGACATTAATATGTCCTGATCATGGACATATTAAAGTCCCAACCGGTCGATTTTAAATTATATTTATTTAAGAACGTGAAGAAAGACGTTATTAATTTAAAACATTGGTTTTATTTATTTATTTTAGATGGGGTAGGTGGCTCAGTGGTATCGAGTCGGCCTGTGGATCTTGAGAACTCTGGTTCGATCCCCACAGCCACCAAACAATTTTCACCAATTTAAATCTACCCCTGTGGCTCTCCCTACACTAATATCCTTGGGGCCGTGATTTTACGGCTGGTAACCGTACTTCACGCCAAAAATATATCACTTACCGAGATCTGCTTAGGCAGAGTGCCACACCCAGTAATGGGTAAAAGGCGTGATGATATATTTATTTTTATTTTATTTATTTATTTGTTTTATTTATTCCTTCATATTTATTTATTATTGATCACTTTAGATTCAAAAGATAATTCTCATTCCTAATATACTGCGTGCTTTAAATTTATCTATGATAATTTTGACAGATAACAACAATTCTTGTTTCTCTGAAAATTGCAAAAGCTTTACATAAATTTAGCATATATGTGAAAATAATGTAATATGTTGATTAATTAAATGTGGGCACATTATTTCCGTACGAAAGTTTATTAAAATTTCAGGATTAATGAAAATCACAGTAAAATTCTCTCAGCGTTTACCCCGAGGAAATGAAAATAAAAATAGAAATAATTACGAACTGTATTTTTTCCTTTGTTTATTTAATGAATCGCTCAGAGTTCATTCAATGTTAATTAATATAGACTTGATAATTAACTGGTTTATGCGATCTGACCTGATCGATATTTCGTTATTTATAATTCTATTTTTCTTTCTTTTCTGTATTGTGCAGACGGATATGCGTGAAGATAAAAATAATGCGTTCCTTCGTGTTGCGTGAGGCATGTGTTTGTACGTTTATGTGTGTGTGTCAAACTTATGACGTCACGGCAAGCGCAGAAATTCTAAATTACAAAGAAGGACAAATCTTATTTAGTTAATGAGCGTCTTGTTGCGACGTTGCCTTGTAATCAGTCCTGTTTGACAACACAGCCATGAGGCCCACGTCAGAATTTTCTCTAGAAATAATATTTTATATTGCATTATTATATTTTTAGAGAATGTTGCTTATTATTTATCATAAAGAGATTTTCTTCAAATCAATGAAAGATACTATTTTATACCATTTCATTATCTTTGTATGTTAAATCCAGTGGCACAGTCAGATACTTTTTCGTAGGAATGAAAGCAGAGCTAATAATAAAAATTAGTATAAACTGTAGCTGGCAAAAGTCATTATTTCGCATATCACACATTTCAAAGTTATGACAATCGACAAAAACAGTGCCTAAGTTAAGAGCTTTGAATGAAGCTTACGTGTAGCTTCCGCCATTCCGCTATCAAAAGTTATACATTATTTTAGAGATAAATACTTTTAATAAAAGATGAAGAGTATTACATGTAGACATCGGTATTTATTATAATAAAAATTTCAAACGTTATTAGATATAAAGTCAGAGCTTATATACCTCTTTTATCGTCGAATTGTTATAGATTTGCATAACTTAAAAACTAGAACTTACACTAAATCTAACATGCACATAGACCAAAGCGAATATGTATATTAACTAAATTACTAAATAAGCAACAATGTACTTTTAATTATTAATCTACATTTCGATGATCTGCAACAATAAATACCCCTCTCTCCACCCTAAACACTACTAAAGCACTGATCCTAATATAAGATGATATGGAGCGCTGAATATATCCTGGTTCTAATATAATTAAATACCGATACTGAAATTTTGTATCACTTTTATTTTAAATATTTATCTCTAATAGCTACTTATGTAACAAGTACATAATGTAGGACTTTATTTGACGAGATGAAGTTTATGGCAGAGCGAGGGTAATAAATAAGACGAGTCTATAAAGTCCGATTATGTACGAGTTCCATACAAGGCTTTATGTTTGACTGCCCTACAGAAGATTTTATATTACCTATAATGACATAATGACACATTTAACAAATGACAAATTTAAATTTAATATAAAACAAAGGGTGCCTTTTCTATTCCTTTTTTACCAAGTTGTTGTTTGTTTGAAAATTATATTTGAAACAAAATGCAAACGCACAGTTCTAGTCAAGAAATTTTTAACGAAGGAAAAAAAATATTGCTGCGCCCTTCAAAAATTCCCTATTACCATCAAAATCCAGACATTTGTACGAAGAAACATATAATGCGTATCGCAAATTCAACAATTTTGAGAGAAGTAAAGAACAGCAACAGAATTGCCAATATGAATATTTCTAGTAACAGTAATTTCGTAATAAATGTAAATCATAATTATAATAAAAATTAGTAACAGTACATGTAATGTTTTGTAATTAATTACAATTTAAATTGAAATAAATATATTTTGACATTGATTGACAGCTGATAGGACCTTTATTTTACTTTATAATACTAGTAAAATAAAGTTACTTTATTTTACTAGTATTATAAAGTTACTTTATTTTACTAGTATTATAAAGAGGTGCTTTATAGCCG
The DNA here is from genome assembly GCA_947425015.1 of Pterostichus niger. Classification (NCBI taxonomy): domain Eukaryota; kingdom Metazoa; phylum Arthropoda; class Insecta; order Coleoptera; family Carabidae; genus Pterostichus; species Pterostichus niger. Next base: position 21,370,864 of record OX380344.1, on the reverse strand, counting down.
CATAATAGTATTATATGTAATCAGTATTTTATAATGCAGTCGTACATAAAATAATTTAATATAAAAAAAAATTATAAAGATACAAAATTGGGATATCGCCAGGGTTTGAACCGGTCATATGTTTTAACCAACTAAACTATAATTGCTTGTGATTCAAATCTGATTTTATTTAAATTTTTGGCTCTATTTTTGTTATGAGTTATAGACAGCCTCGTTCCCATGACTCTTTCATAACTTAGAACAGTGACACTGTTATTTAAGAAGAATAATAACCAATTGCAATATTTAATTAGTTTTGTTTTGTAAATAGAGGGAAAAAATTGGGAAAAAATAAAATTTGAATCACAGGAGAGCGTGGCTTAGTTGATTAAAGCATATAACCGGAGGTCAAATTCTGGCAGTATCTCAATTGATCTCTTTATAATTTAATTTGATTTACATTAATTAAGTATTTACTTTTAAAAAATACTAATTATATAATTTAGAAAATAACTAAAACAAACATTCTTGTCAATCACAGACTTATTTGCAAATACCTCTTTAGCGTGCTGTTTCATCTACATCAAACTTTCACTACCCTTATCAAAGTAGGCACTAACATACCATTACAAACATTTAATCGAGCATCTCAGGAAGTTGATTCTGTATCTTGCGTGATTAAATTTGCGTTAGTACAATGTATGACGTCACCGATTCTTTTCTGGTGTCGAGCATAGGGAATTCCGTGCTTTACGTTTGCGCGCCAAGTTTAGTGTTGTAATGGTTTTGAAACTATAACTGTCAGTTGCAATCACATGTTATTGTTTGTCAACATTGTTTTGTAGTTTTTTTATACGATTTTATTATGGCAGAAGATAGAAAACGTGATATGAACGCTACAGAGGAGCAAAAACAAATTTTAATAAACTTTATGGCAGATAACGTTGATAACGCAAAATGACAAGAAAGTAAAAGACAAACATAATGTTAGAATGAGACAGGTAGTGTCGCAAGTAAGAAACAGAACCTACGGAGGTCACGCATCTATATTTGCGTGTCTCGCAAGAAGTGACGTCATACCCATTAGTTCTTTAAATGTCCGATAGATGGTTTACTATATGCATGTGATATATCTGTGTTAGTATGGGTGCCGCAAGTAGTCACGCAAGATACAGAATCAGGCTTCTGGCTACATTCACGTTACAATCTTACACTAATGAGTAATTTACGATATACCCAAAGTGCGTACAAATCAATACATTGTCCTATAAGTCGTCAGTCATTGTGATACCATTATGAAACTCGAAGGGGTGCGTGGAAAGCGGGTGGGTGAGGGGCGGAGGTGAAGCTACCACACTGCGTCCAGTATCGGAAACCGCGTTATGAACTGTCAACACACATGACAAATGACTGGCACATACATGTTACTGCTATCACATGTGGCAGACATATTAGGGATATTTCAATATTATATGCACGTACGAACACGTGACAGACAAGTGGCGAACAAACATTCGTGCATCCGACACTGTGAAGCGTAGGGAGAACAGAGTTCCACGCACTCTATTTGCTCCTAATTAAATCACTCATTGCCAATTATCATCGATATACAAATAAAATAAAGCAGCTATGCAACGTGTTTTATAAACCATTTAGCTTTATCAACTATTTTTACATTTTCATTCGATTGGTAATGACGTTTGATGCTTTCATGTTTTCACGGCTTTGTATTTGTTTATTGACAATGAAACATCGATAAAATTATGTAAAATGTTCTTAATTTACTGATTTTTATCGACGACTAAATATAAAATAATATAATGTGATAATAAAAGTACAACATTCAATTACTTAAAGTTGTTCTGAACATCACATTCTTGAAGAAATAATAATGGTGTCTTTAATCTTGAGACAACGAATCAAATCAAAAAAAAGTTTCGAGGGGAGCACATTCACTAGTGCCTAACTCAACCCCCCACCTCCACTAACAGGCGGTGAGGCGGGAAGCAACTTCTTAAATAGAAACTCCCAATTTTTATTGCAAATTCGGATTCTCCATAAAAAATAAGTAACTTTTATTTGAAACATTTTTTCCGAATCGTGATAGATAGCGCCGTAATCGCAAAAATTCGATTTACCGAAGAGAACATAAAAGATTACTTCCCCATAAGGGGGGGGGGGGGCTCCTTGTTTCCGTTCATCTTCCGAAAAATACGGTACATCGAATTTTCGTGACTACGGCGTCATCCATGGGGTGGAGATTCGAGTAAGGCACCATGGAATGTGCTCCCCAGAAGACTACAAACTTTTACCCGAAACTTTTTTTGATTTAATGCACAGTTCTCCAGATTTTTCGTTGTCTCAAGTTAAAGAAGACTCACCCTGTATAGTGTCACTGCAGACGTCTCTTGTGTCAAATTTTTCAATTTATGAAGTAGTCATGAAATCGAGGCTGCAAAAATATAGGGGAAAATTGAAATAAAATCAGATTTGAAGCACAGGCGACCGTGACTTAGTTAAATAAAATATATAACCGGAGTACACTATCATGGCGGTATGACAATTTTTTTCTTTATTATTAAAATAATAATGTATAAAGAAAATGGGATGTAGATGGTTCAGTAGTATCGAGTCGGCCTGTGGATTTGACAACCCAAGTTCGATTCTCACAGCCGACAAATAATTTTCATTACATTAAATCTATTCCTGTGTTTCCCCCACTAACATCTTTGAAAGGCGTGATTTGACGAGTAGTAACCGCACTTCACATGAAGAAATACATTACTTACTGAGATTTGCCACGGCAGTGTGCCGCACCCAGTAATGGGTAGAAGACGAGATGATATATTTATTTTATTATTCAAATTACAAACAAATTCATAAGTTTGTCTGTAATATATTTCAATGTGTCAAAATATTTCACGCATTTTGTTAATTTCAGGCGTCATAAAACATAGAAAATTAAATTATTGATTTAGATGCAGAATTTTAAGCTCTATAACTATGATTTGAAACATTTTTGTTTAAAATAATGCGGAAAAACTGTTTTCCCATGTTAAACGCCATGAGCCGATTTTCGTGATACATCCGGTATTTTTTGTTTACATAATAATTAATATTTCAATAATAAGTTTGTCTCGTTTTCACTGTTCCAATATGACAATACTAAATTAGTATTCTAACCACATAACAATTACAAAATATGACATTCATATCTCACGTCTTCTATGGTAACCATACGATATGAAAATGTGTATACATTTCTATAGCAACTACAAGCATACAATGATATCTTAGTGGTTGTAAAAAAACGTATTAATAAGAAAGGAACAACATGGAGATATCGACCGCTGCGTTAAAAGATAAAAAACCTTAATATAAGCTTTTCGTAACTGTTTACCACAAAATATCGAAAAGCAATTTTCTAAATGACTTCTACTTGACTACAATCTACCTTTTCCCCTCTCATACATACGATACCATTTAAATAGGGTGATATTGCGTTAAATTTCTGTTCAAGATAGGAGCTGACTATATTCTCGCTTCACTATGAATACCATGACCGCGGCATGATCGAGAAACTTGTTTCATTTGTAGAACTTCTCGGTCTAGTTCTCGATTGATCCTGATACAAGTTTGTTCGCTATTATCCGTCCGTATACCTCATGCTTTGCTGCGTGTTTACGTATCCGCCGATAAAACAAATCGTCCATGGCCAAGTTGATAGTGGAGGGTTTATAACAGGAATGCGATCGAGATACGATGTATTGACTTTGGGTTCAAATCAATCTTGCACCCTTGATTTTATACCTGCCTGTACACCCTCTCACTTAGTACATTCTCATGCCTAAATTTTGACTTTCAGTCGCTTATATACAGGAAAATCTTGTTTAGTTTTCCCTTAGTTAATTGTATGCCTAGTCCAGGAACTGCACTTTTTTATCTTATTTTTTGTTCCAATCCATACTAAACTTAATTACAAAAAACAAAAAATATAAAATTTTTAAATTTATATATTGCGCTTATACAAAACAATAAATTAATAATTCGTAATGTGCTAGACGCAGAATTTAATTCTCTAAAGCTTTTGTTTGCCGCATTTATTTCTAAAATCAAAATAATACCATTTTTTTCAAGAAAACAGTTAGCAGCTTCATGTGATGTATCCAGTTAGTCCATTTGAACCAAAATCTATTATGTTATTTCTATTGATATAGTAGTCTTATATACAAAATTTGACAAGTTTTGGATTATATTTTAATATAGCTTTTCATTAAAATAGGCTCCAAGTAAAGTACCATTTCCGGAAGTTATATAATGACCAAAAAGGGAGGTGTACAACTAGATGTTATAACAGCCCCAAATACAAAATTTCAACTTTCTACGGCTTACAGTTTTTGAGTTATGCGAAATACATACGTACCTACAAACGTGACGACGAAATTAGTCAAAATGGACATTTCTGTTGAAAACTAAAAACCGAAAATTTTCGCAATGACAATACTTCCTTTACTCCGTAAAGAGAGAAATACTTTTAACAATGGGAAAATCTCAATTTTCATTTAACATTTCAGTTATCTCAGTAACTCGGCTAATGAAAAATGAAAGCTTTAAAATGTATGTATAATGAGCTTTTGTTTCGGATTTCATAGAGAGATTTGAAGTTAATCACCGTACATTATTTACGAGGCTCTTGTTGAAAATGTGAATAATTTCTAAGTGAGTATGAATGTTTTTTATGGTAATTGGATTATGGATTAGCGGTTAAAGATTGAACAGGCGAGTAGAGATCGTTAATTTCATACGTTTGCCGCGAAGCAACAATAATCCGTGGAAATCATTCGGGAATAAAAATTTATCAGACATTCTCGGCTGAATACGAACAAATTTTCTCATCCACTTACAGTTAATGACGCGTTTTCTTCGGAAAATAAAATTGGGTTCTTTAATATTTGCTCTTTCCATTTTTCTCCTTTTGTTCTGCTGTTCCTGTTCTGAATCCTGTAATATCATTTCACAAATCGAATTTCGTCTGTGGCACTGTTGTCGACTTCAAACTGGATTACCTTGGTACGTCTGTGTATTGTTCTTTTTTCTTAAATCTTTACAACTTCCAAAATACTCGCTTCAAAATTGAATGCCTATATTTGCTCTCTTATTGCCTCTTTCATAATTTTCCGACAGCTCACGCGCTTAAGGCACAACAATATTTTTTCTCTAGTTTATTACAACATTTCACATATGAGAAGAAATATTTTCTATATACATTTAATGAAGCGTTGGACTATATGAAAAAAAGATGGAAGACCGCAAATAGTGATACTTATTTTCTGTAATCACTAGATTTAATTGTTGAAAATCGTTGTGTACAACTACGAGCGAAACTTAGCACAAAATCTCGTGCGAATTTCGCATTGTTATAAAATATTAAGTTAGTTTAATTTTGTTTGTATCTAATTAGTAACTAAATATTTTTCTGTCTTCAGGAAAAGTTGATTTTTTCCAAATTTAACCTCATACAATTTTATACTTTCTCGACGCTATAACTCAAAAACTAAACTAAATATGAAGATTCGTTGAACGAAATTGAATGTCTCAAACTTCATTTAACTGCTAAACACATTTTCAGCAATTTTAATTTTTGCCATTTTTTTTCGTAAAATAGTTTTAAACCAATATCTCAAAAATAGGAAGACATATTCACATAGAAACCTTACTATTAGGTTCAGCAGGTAAAAATACATATGTATGTAAATTTGCGTTACAATATTCCTACAAGAAAGAATTTTAGAGAAAACGTTCTGAAATAGGCTTAAAATCGAAAAAATCCAAGAGGTACCCCGTAGGAAATAAGTTAAAAAATTCAATTGCTTTAAATAACCTTGTGTATAAGTCAATTCGACACGAGGAATTCAATGCCGTTGAGTGCATTTTCATATCTAATTAGGTTTTTACAGTCATAACCCCCGGAAAAGTTAAATGCTTCTTATTCTTCATATTTTGTACTTTCCCGAGGCTATATCTCAAAAACTAAACGAGTTATGACGATACGCAAAAGCTCAACTCAAAAAGAATTTTATCGCTATAAATTTGTTATTTGCTATATTTGCGGGACACGAGAATACCAATGTAAAAAATGAGACGAGATTGATATTTTCTATTACTCGTTTCGTCTCGCCTCGCATGCATCACTACCTTGCATTGTTGCAGTTCATTTAAAACGAACCTTATCATGACGATTCCCTTAGCGCTTAAAGCTCAAAGCAACAGTACAGTGCACTATCCACATTTCACATTGTCATTAGTTAGTTTTACGAGCGTTGTGTGGGCTCGGTTAATAATTGGCACAGTGGCACGTATCCGTTGCCGTTACGTTACGTTACGTTTGCACGCGTTATCTCGCTACGCGTCCAGCGTCGAGGAAATGACCCCCGCGTTTAATTCAATTCAGCATCCATCACTGGCCTGCAAATTAAATCAGCGCCCGGCGAATTATCTGGAATTAGTTTTGTGTAATTCGCGACCGACCGGATGGTTTCAAGGATCACTGGTGGAATTTCGTTTTTATCGTCGGTGAGAGATAATCACAATCCAGAATTTTTAAGCTTTTTTTTTTAACCGATTGAAATATGACATCTGATAAAAAGTCAATTGAGTTATTGCATTTCGAAATATTTTGGATTTCATTTACAAATATCTGTAAAATATTTCTTTTTCAACATTTGTTAAAACGTAAAATTTTCTTGCTTCAAATAAGAAAAGAAAGTTTTACTTTCTAACAGGGTTGTGATAAATAAAATTACAGATATTTGCAACTGGAAAGTTTAATGTATAATTGAAGACACCAAAATAAATTATTTTAGGTTAAAACACCAAAGAATGAAAGACAAAACTGCAGCTGGAAATGGTTTGACATTAATATGTATATCACACATTTCAAGGTTATGACAAACGACAAAAATAGTGACTATGTTAAGCACTGTGAATGAGACTTAAGTGTGGCTAACTGCACCATGCCATTGTCAAAAGGTCTTAAAATATTTTAGAGATAAATACTTTGAATAAAAAATGAATTGAATTACATTTCAGCTACCTGTAGACATCGGTTATTGTAATAAAAATTCCAAGTGTTATTAGAAATATTCAAAGCTCCTAAACCCTTTATATCCTCGATTAAATCTAACATGCACATAGGTTAAAGCGAAAATGTGCAAATAATTAACTAAACTACTGCATAAGCAACAATGTAGTTTAAATTACTAATCTAAATACAGATGATCTGCAACGTTAAATACCTCTCCCACCCTTAACTTCAACATAAAATGCCCTAATTATTCCTAAAGCCTTAACCTAATATCAGATGATACAGGCACTCTGAATATTTCCTGGTTATTAATACTTATAATTAAATTTTGTATCACGGTTGGCCTGATTTAAATCATGATTTAAATCAGTGTGATTTAAAAAAAAATCATTGAATTAAATCATTTTTTGATTTCTTTTTGTATTAATTTTATTATATTTCTGGTACAAAACAAAATAAGTGTCTTAATAAAAATTCAGTTGTTTAATAAACAATTTTAAAGTCTTTTGTAAAACAGACAAAATAATTTTCAATTTTCAATATTTATTTATTAAATAAATTAATATTAAACGCAATATCCATTCAATAGAATCATAAAAAAATGTTAATAAATTAAATCATACATTCTTAATAAAAAATGTCACTATCATTTATCTTTCTATTATTCGATAGTTGTTTTACAGTTATAATATTTGAACAAAAATACCAATTTTCCTGCATTTTTAACACCTAACTTATTTCTAAATTTGGTCACCCAAATTGTAAATACGTATATAGTCGTGCATATAGTTTAAGAAATTCGTGTTAAAACTTGTAATATGCAATAATAATCGAAACTACATATTTTTTAAAGAAATTTTTCTTATATACAGGGTGTTTCACAACTTAGAGCAAAAAATTAAAGCGTATATTCTGTACTGATCATGAAACAAAAAGAATTTTCTTTTTAAATTAAAAAAATTAAGGGTTGTTAATCTAAAACATTTTTGTAGTACTGCACTGGATTCGCTTTCCTATTAAACACAAACAATGAAGTAGGTATCAACTACGAAAGAATAATTACACAATTCAATTATTAGCAGTTATTTATAATAGAATTTTATTTAATTAATAACTTTAACATAATCATCCACCCAGTGGCAGTGGCAACGAAAAATTTTGGACTGGGAAACATGGAAAATAGTTTTGCGATCTAAAAAAAATTCTTTTTGTTTCATGATCAGCACGTCGTACAGATACCCTTTAATTTTTTCTCTAAGTTGTGAAACACCCTGTATAGTTAAATACTAAGAACTTTACTCTATTTTGTGATATAATTTTAAAAACAAATTAAAAAATTAAAATAATTTAAATGTTTTTTTTAATAAATTATGATTTTTGCCAACCCTGTTTTGTATCACTTTGAATTGAATTATTTATCTCTAAAATACGATTTCCGCTTCAAATAAGATCTTTGTTGAAATATAGACATCCCTATGAAACTGTGGAACTTTAGAGAAAATATTCTAATTAAAGATGTATGTATGTAGTTGATTTAAGACTATCTAAATCAGATATATTTCATTTTATTTGAAATAATTCTGCGACAATTAAACTGCACACATTTGTATCTTTTGTTGTTGCTTCATGGTATAGTTTTACGTACATAATTGTATTCAATAATGAAAGGGTAAGCTGTGGTATAAATATAAATTAGATATTATTACTCGCAACAATTATATTAATATAATTTAATGTAACCTAAGTCTGAAGTTAATTAGTAAAACAGCATATGGTGTAGCTAAAACTAATTGTTTATATTAACAACATACCTTGCTGGGTCGACGGTTTAACACTTTATGTAAACACAAAATTAGATTTAAATTACAATAGTGTTTTTTCCTTTCGTGATTTAGTTGAAAGTAAATTGAAAAATGAAGAAGATTTAACTTGCGTTAGAAACTTATACTTGGTTATAAAAATAAAGTAATTCCAGATTTATTAAAAAGTGAAAGAAACTGAATTATGGATATTATGTTTCAAGTGAAACATTTTTCAAAACACAAAAGTTGAAACAGAAGAAAGTTTTCAAACTCGCATTTATCATATTTAAAATCGTATTTAAACTAGACGTTTTTTTTAATAGTCCTGAATTTGGAGCATGAAAAATTATTCCAATTACATTCATTAGCCATTTCATTAGATGCCAAACACGCTATTAAAATTATGCGACGCTCAGATTTCTTAAGTGCTTCGGAACGAAAAATACGTCGGCATTTTTTCAAACTTTGCTCAGTTATTAAACTGACAAATTTGTTTTCACTTTCCTTCCAATTAAGCAGATATTTTCAATATAATTACTTATTATTCACTAATCAATTACAAATCTCGCAGTTCAAATAGCGAATTAAGATATTTTATAATCTTAAGTACCGGGTTCGTTTTTGTTTTCAGCACAGAACAATTTCTTTTTTATAAGAATATGCGGATATTGTGCTAGTGACTAGGATAGTTTGAGTGTGTGGAACGTATATTGAATGAAACATTGGTGCAACAGGTAAGGGGTTGCATGGACTATCTAGAAATAAATGAATGAATATAATGAGGGTCTCGGTCCTCCCCTTTAGTCCTAGAAATTACTTATTTGTATTAAGATTACGTCCAAGAAGATCAAAGTATAAAATATGTTAATTAGTTTTTAAGGTGTTTGAAGTTTTAATATCAATAATTTTAATTGATTCAAAATACATTCATCTTTTCAGTTTTTCATTATTCTTTTCATTTTTCATTCTTTTTTAATTTTTTCATTCTTCATATCATTTTCATTCTTCTTTTAATTTTTCATTTCATTTTCATTCTTCTTTTCATTTTTCATTCTTTATTCCTTTTTCATTTTCATTCTTCATTACATTCTTCTTTTCATTTTTCATTATTCATTCTTCATTTCATGTTTCAATCGTCTTTTAATTTTTTAATCTTCTTTTAATTTTCATTTTTTTTTTTTCATTTAAATTTTCATTCTGTTTTCATTTTTTATTTCGTTTTTATTCTTCTCTTCATTTTTCATTCTTCATTATACTTTTCATTTTCATTTAATTTTTTATTCTGCTTTTCATTTTTCATTCTTGATTTCGATTTCATTCTTCTTTTCATTTTTCATTCTTTTTTCATTTTTCATTCTTCTTTTTTCATTTTTCATTCTTATTTCCATTCTTCATTCTTCTTTTCATTCTTTTTTTAATTCTTTATTTCATTTGTCATTCTTTTTATTTTTTATTCTCGATTTCGTTCTCATTCATCTTTTAATTTTCATTCTTCTTTTCATATTTCATTCTTCATTTCATTTTTCATTCTTCTTTTCATTTATCATTCTTCTTTTCATTTTTCATTTTTCATTTTTCATTTTTCATTTTGTTTTAATCCTTTTTTTATTTTTCATTTTTCATTTAATAACCATCAAATATTATTTAAGTGAAAATGAAAAATAATGAACAACTCGATTGTATGAAAATAAATAATTATGGATGAAGCAAAAGATAGGAATGTTTTGAGATGATTAATTGCAGGATGTATCTAATGAATAAATGTACAGTGAATATTTTATTGGATATAGCATGGTGTTATGTAGTGATCTATTGAGTACCCTTGAAAATTTTCGATTAGAAGAAAAAGTAGAAAACTTCACGGAATCTAATAAAGAAAGATGAAAGAGAAAGTAATGCTAACAATGTCAATGTGCGATCAACAGAATGTAAACGCGAACTATTTTTTATTGTTGAGGAACATATCGGTATAGAAATATTCCACGACATACAGTTTGTATTTCGTACACTAACTTTAACATTCAATGTTCAGCAGTGGGGTAACCAATCACTGTGAATCTCATGATTAACGTAGCGGGGGTTGGGTCAACCCCCTGGCTACCGGCCACCGCACGTTGGCACCCCTGTGAAACTAGTAAGTCGAAATAGTAGCCTCTTAATAGATATACATTTTGCTCTTTTATAATAAAGAAAAGATAGGAAACTGTATGTCGATATAATGAATGTAACTAAACATGAAAACAGAGAACACAGCAATTTGTACCTCTAAATGTTTACTTTCCGGTTTTCAATTCGTAGTGTTTCTACTCTTTAGTATAGAGTAAGGTCTCGGTTCACAGATGTTCGGTGAGCGTTCGCGTTTTTCGAATGATTTGCGATTCTATAAATTTTATAAATGGGCTCAGTGCCACGTCCGTGTGGCCCACCGCCCTTTATTGATTTCCGACGTATTTGTTGCCACCGTCTCGCTCCCCCCTTTACTCCCTGGGCCCATAACCCACAAAGGATCGCCTGGATCAACATCCGAACGGATCTGAATACGTCATCCGGTGTTTTTGTTTGCTTAAGGATTGATTGTTGGTTGGCGGCTTGTAAGACAAAGATGGGATTAGTTTTCCAACTGTGCAAAGTTTTATGATGACATGAAATAAGAGGGTTTCAGTGTCCCTTGTTTCCATTTAATAAAGAAAATAATTAATTTGATTGTTAAAAAAATATTTGGGGCTGTAAAACACTCTCAAAAATAATTTATGTAAACATATATTTATTTTGACATTTTGGTTCACAAATCAGAATTAAAATAAAAACGTCTTATGCATCTACACTATAATCTTTCATTGAACGTTCTTCAAATATTTAATTTTTATCTGAATATTTTATTTTTTGATAAAATAAATAAATAAATATATCATCACGCCTTTTACCCATTACTGAGTGTGGCACTCTGCTGTAAGCAGATCTCGGCAAGTGATATATTTTTTCGCGTGAAGTGCGGTTACCAGCCGTCAAATCACGGCCCCCAAAGATATTAGTGGAGGAGGAGCCACAGGGGTAGATTTTTAAATTGGTGAAAATTGTTTGTCGGTTGTGGGGATCGAACCAGGGTTCTCAAGATCCACAGGCCGACTCGATACCACTGAGCCACCTACCCCATTGAATAACATTTAATAATAATATATTGAAATGTATAAGCATTTACAAATTTTCAAATACAATACAAGTACGCTTCTCTGGCTAGACCACAAGTAGTGAAAAAAAATTAAATGTATACCTCGTGAAGAAAGTGTTATTCTTTCCTTGATATACAAATAACTATGAATGTGAATCGTCTGTAGACGAGTGTCTAGAAAATATCCTCGTTATTTTAATAAATTATTACTGTTGTTGAATGATTGTAGAAATGTGAAATAATTATGATGATTTAGCACTATTTACCTTTTGTAGAAAGTGCGTCAGAGACATCAGGAGCAATTTCCTGTCAGCTAAATCATATCGTTATCCGTCCTTTTACCCTCACCTAATTTTATAACTAATGTAATTTTCTCATTTTCCGATTTTCGCATCGCGACTCTAATTAATGCCTCAGTGTGAGTTCTTCGTTCGTTGGCGCATTTTATCCTTTATTCGAATTTACGATGGCGGCGCTGCCATCGCCGGAAGTCGGGCACACTTCCTGTTTCGGGATAACTCATCGTTTTAATGATAGGACGGCGCTGTACGGTTGCTCACTGTGGGTCATTACCGACAGATAACGCCGCCAACGACGTAAAATGTTCCGGTTTAATGAGTAAACCGTGTTTCAAGATCGCCCTCCCCCTCACTGTTATTTATTTTTCATAATTTTTGTGGATTGTATCGTAATTAGAGTTTTTGCCTTTTAGCCAGAGGTGATTTCAATTGAGACCTTGTTAAGTGGTTTCAAGTGTTTCGTTATTTTTTCATTTCATGCCGTTAATGTTTTGCTTTATAAATAACTTATCACATCCTTCACCCAGTTTTCGTAACTTTCAGAAAGTTATATATTTTTATTGATATTTATTTTTTAATACCCTTTTATCAATGATGAGATAAAGGTCCGGTTTCATAAGACGTCAGCTAATCACGTTGCTAATTTCGCAAAAAAGTTCAATTATAACGCATCTAAAAATTGTTAACATTTTTGATAATTCAATATTTTAAAATGTTATAGTTTCTATAGTATGCATGAAACTAATAATTATTTAATACAAATATTATTTTACCATTGTTATTGAACAAACAAGAAGCATTTTAATTCTGATATTAACTAATTATAATATATAAAAACTGGTGTCAGCATTTTAGCAATTGTTAACTTTTAACATGTTGTAAGCTAACAATATAGTTAATATCGTTTTATACAGAGGGTTTCAGACCACCCGTACCCCCCGAATATCTCGCGAACAACAAAACGGATTGAGAAACAAAAAAATACGTCCAAAATATTTTTAAAAGTTCTATTGAATAACACCAAATGAGAGTTCTCCCCCTCGCCCCTGGGGGGTCACTTCTAAATTTTAAATGGGAACCCCCAGTTTTTATTGCAGATTCAAATTCAGTGATGTACAAAATCAAGCTTTTATCCAAAAAAATTATAAATAAAATTTACATTATTCTATAAATTATTAAACTTAATCACCACAAATTGATTAATTATCTACATTATTTTGGTAAATCCGAAATTGATTATTTCATTCGCCTCTGTTTAATGGTAGAGGGAGGGGCATCAATATGATTAACCCTAAATTTACAATTTTCAAAAGGTTAACACGCCTTTAATTTATTTTTCAAATCTGTCCTTGAAAATCCTCAGAAATAGGAAAAAATGTTTTTTTGCGATTGTAGCGCCATCTTTCGCGGATCGAAAAAAATTGTTGCATAAAAGCTTAATTTTTTGCATCACTGAATCCGAATCTGCAATAAAAACTGGGGGTTCTTATTTAAAATTTCGAAGTGACCCCCCTCCCATCCGGTGGTGGGGGAGGAACTCTCATTTGGTGTCATTTAATAGAACATTTAAAAATATTTTGGACGTATTTTTTTGTTTCTCAATCCGTTTTGTTGTTCGCGACATAATCGGGGGGTACGGGTGGTCTGAAACACCCTGTATAACCAGGCTAAAATGATAAATAACTCATCTATTAGATAACTGAAAAAAATTACTTCAAAATACGAGTACATACATAAAATCATCAGCTACAAATAAATTAAAAAGTTATGTTAAATAAGTAAATAGAAATCAGTAAACTATAAGTGATGGTGCGATGAGAGGTGAATGATGAATGAGTGACTAACATCTAGTGCTTCATAGCTGCAATTATCATCTTACTTTGTTTTTACCACCTTTCCATCTTTTGTCGTTCACCTCTCATCGCACCACCACTTATGTTAGTTTACTGTTTTTTATTATTATTTACCGGTTTCAGAATATTAAACCTATATTTACATGCACAAAAGTAGGCTGGTAAGTAAGTAATAACTGAATTCTGTACGGTAATATTACCATACTGACTTGTCAAAACAGTCAAGAAAATTAAAATAAAACGCAATGATAATATAACACTAGTAATACAAACGGAACTTAAAACAACAATAATACAAAAGATTACTTCTCCTGTTTATCATAATATATATTAATTGTACAGTCTTTTAAATTAGAGATGACCACGTTATGACGTTTAAATAAATAAAATATTTATAAATGATACAAAACAATTGTAATCATGGCGTTGAATAAAAACATACAGACCATAGACTTACTTGATTAGGTTCTAAAATGATGACATTAACGTTATTCATAAAAGAATTACAAAAAAAAAATTATTAATGACGTAACAAACCACGGATATTATGAGTCAAAACAGGCCTTAGATGTCTTAAAATCCTCGTTCTACGAGCTCGGATTTCAAACTGACATCTGCGGCTGTAATAATACTCATAACATTCCTAGGTATGTTCATAGCTAAAGCCCGGATTTTTAGGCAATTGCCTAGATTCAAATTTTAATATACTTCAGGCAATTTCGTTTTTCTATACATAGGTAATATGTTTACGTGTAATGGAAAGTTTTTTTTTCGTGCCTTAGAGCCTATTTTTTCTATATTTTGGTTATTGTGCCTATTTTACCTTATACAGCCTATTTTGCCTATTTTTGTTGCCTATTCAAACTTTTATTGAGCAGACAAGGTTTATCATCTACTTCGTTGACTAATTCAGCACTCGACGAAGTGTTTCAACCTAACCTATAATATTTAAAGTACTTACTGTAATCAAGTTTTTGTGTGTGAATTTAAAATGCCGAAAGCAAAAACGTTTTTTAGTCAAAATTTTACGTGGCAATTCAAATGTGTCTTTGCCATTAATCAATGGAGCTGAGGTAACTTGAGACGATATGGCTAAATATAAGAACGCTCCTGTCACATTTTGTGATGTCGAACGAAGTTTTCAGCTTACAAGCAAGTTCTGACAGACCGAAGACAGTGTCTTTCCGAAAATTTCATAGAGCAATTGCTAGTAATATTTTGTGAATTAAAGTATACTACATAACTTGAATTTGCATAATAGTTAATAAAATGAGAACCTTACATTATTATTTTTCAGATTGCATTAATTTTTGTTTAAAATGATTATTTTTTTTCTAACGAACAGTAGATACGAGAACCAATATTAGAAAAAAGATTCGTTTATTTTTTTTTAACAAATTATTTATATTTAAGCTGCCTAAAATACCGCCTATTTTAGATTAAGTACCGGCCTATATGCCTGCTTATTTGGGTGTTTTTAAGAGCCTAAATATCCGGGCTTTATTCATAGCTATTACTTATTTACCAAATCTTTTAATTTATTTGTAGCTTAAGTTGGTTTTAAGTCGAAATATAAACCATTAACTCTTTGCTCGTTTTGTTTTCATCGTTATTGTCCCCTATATTAGAAGTAATCTGAAATCTTCCATAAGAAGATACATTTTACTTCTCGTCTAGAAGTTATATGAGATAAAAATGAAGTATGTTTTAGAATGTATTTAGGAGTTTGTGTTAAATATGTAAATTTGTAATTTAGTGGGTACTGTGAAAAATATGAAGTAATTAGTATGTCAAAGTATAAAGCCTTTTATAAAGGTGACGTAATGAATGAGAACGGCCGTATATGCGTATTCGTACGCACGCATGAATATTTATACTGAGAATATAAGCTCTGAAGGTTGACCTGAAAGGAATCTACCATTTCGTATCGTACGAATGCACGTTCAGGTAGAGAGTCAAGGAAATCAACAGAGCTGTTGTGGGTACTTTAAGCAGAAATGTGAATATACGTAGCATTAATAATTCAAATACCATGCGCCGTTTCGGCGCGATCAATATACCTGTATTGTGCGTAACGAGAATCTGAACAAATTTATGTAACTGACGCTAACAACTTTCAGATGGGGAAGTATTCTTATGTTATTTCAAAATATCATTAAACTTGTTTCCAAGAAATTTAAAGTGGAACATAAGAACATGACAATCATAAATAATGAGGCAGCGAAGCCTTCTATGCTGGGTCAACATTTCAATATTTTAGAGCTCATATTAGGCAATAACAACCTAGTTACGGTTACCATAATTGAACGAAGTGAATACTACTTTCTTCCCTTGCCACTAATATTTGCAATTTTAAAACTAAATTAAATTTTCAAATATTGGCAGATCTCGGTAAGTGATATATTTCTTCGAGTGAAGTGCGGTTAACAGTCGTCAAATCAGGCCCCACACACATGTTAGTGTAAGTTTAATATGGTAAAAGCTGTGAGAATTGAACCCGTGCAAATCTACAAACTGACTCATTAATACTGAGCCACCTACTCCATATTTTTGAACTAAAACTCATTAAATAGAGAGTATAGAAATTTGTACTAAACTAGTGTAAATTGAATTATTTTAAACAAATTTGAATTAAAATTAAGTTTACTAAATTAGGTAAATCCAAACGTCGATATATTTTAAATAAAACAAAAGTTAGGCCCGATTACGTATACTATGTTCAAAGATACTCCGTTATGGCCCTCTCAGCGGGTCTATTGTTAGGGATTTAAGCTTGATTTATAGGGGTGCAAGGACAGGTATGTATTCAGTATTTCCCAATTTAATTTTATTTTTATATATATTATAATAATGAAACAGAGAATTTTGTACAAATATTATTATTGATAATGAAGCAAAAAAAAAATGTTACATGAAAGTATCATTGTATAACAATTCGTCATTTAGTTAAATAATGCAAATAAACAATAGTGTCATACATAACAGTAAGTATGCCTTTGTTATCTTATTTTCCCTAATATGTAATAATACCGGTTTAATTTTGCGAATTCATTATTATTTCAATTAAATCTGAAATACGTAATCCGCACAGACATTAGAGAATTTAAATATTTTGCAATCCTACACAGGCTTAGTAAGTTAAAGCCATAACGGAATATCTTTGAACATACTATAAAACAATGTTAATTACGTTAACAGCATGTGAAAAGATAACAATAGCCAAGATGACTGGCACCACATTGCACATTTTATCTGATTTTTATATTATAATTAATTAATATCAGCATAAAGATGCATATTGTTAGCTAAATAACAATGGTAAAACAATATTTGTAACAAATAATTATTAATTTAATACATACAATTGAAATTATAACGATTTGAGATATAGAATTATCAAAAAAGTTGACATTTCTTAGATGTGTTTTTTTATTTCTATTCTACTTTTTTTGCGTAAACAACGTGATTAGCTTACATAGTTTTATGCAACCGGGCATTAGACTCAAAGTATATTTAAATTTTATATTATGAGTTTTTAAATATTATTTTTATAATTTTTCATGTTGACAGCAATAAATAAATAAAATAAATAAATATATCATCACGCCTTTTACCCATTACTGTGTGTGGCATTCCGCCTAAGCAGATCTCGGTAAGTGATATATTTCTTCGCGTGAAGTGCGGTTACCAGCCGTCAAATCATCAATTAGTGGAGGGGGAGCCACAGGGGTAGATTTAAATTGGTGAAAATTGTTTGTCGGCATATTTCTAAATTCGGAACCAATTAAAAACGGAAAAGAATGGATAATATTTATTTTTAAATATTTGTAAGCTCAACAAATTCCCTTTTGTAAACTGAGGAAGTAATAAATATAAAAGTTGTTTTTCCGATTCGTAATCCATTTCTCAGAATAACGGAATAAGCTCAATCAGGAAATAGAATGTTTACTTTCAATGCCGAATTATTTGTGTAACATCAAGCAATTATAAAAATTAATTGTTTGTTTAGCAGATATCCCTTCAAGTTATAGCACACAAAGAAAAAAACCACCAATCATTTATAGCTAAATTAATATTTCTATTGTCAATTAATTTTTATTTGATGTTACAAATCAAATATTCTCATGATAAACCCGACGACAAGATATCCCTTCAAGTTAAAAAAAATCACCAATCATATACAGCTAAATTTAAATTTCTTTTGTCAATTAATTTTTATACAAATCAAATATTTTCATGATAAATTCGACTGCACAAAGCCAATTTTTTTTTTCACACAAATTTAATTAAAAGTTAATAAAAAAAATTCCGAGGAAAATAATTTGCACATGAATGTTAAAAACAAAGAAAAAAAGATGCGAACAAAAAACAAGGAAGCCAACAAAAGTTAGAAGAGCCAAATAGAGTATTTATCTTAAAACCTTCTGACGTTGAAATCAGTCATATTTGACAGAGGCGCTTATTTACCCTTAGTTCGGCCCTGGATGAGGACTTGCGTTAAGATTTGTCAGATTCAGAAAATGGAATTTATTAAAACACAAAAGAAACAAAAATATGAACGTATAATGACAAGATTTGTTACTTGTCTCAGAAAATCGCCGCCATAACTTATGAAATAATACAAAAATATCCGTTTTTTTCTTTATACAGGTTTAGGATAAATATAAAACATTTTTATTTTACTTCGGTCGGAAAATTAAATTTAAATTGGTTTCCTAAAATAACCTTACCCCAAGACTCAAACTTTAAATGCACTTGTATCAAGAGAGGAAATTTGAAAAGTTACCCGTTCATATACTTATTCTGTATACACACTGAGCAAACTCGTTTTCTGTTTATTAATACTGCTAATTATTTTGGTTAAAATAAACTTTAAATAAGTAATATAATACTTGAATAAATATGTAATATATCTCAACATATCCAAATTGCGAAAAAATTTTATATATTTCCAGAGAGAGTATTAAATTTCGAGTTAGCTAACATAATTGTTATTCCGGATTAAAATTATTGACATTAAAGCTGTTTATAATAAGGTTATTTATAAATTTAATTTTAACGTTAATAAATCTCGTGTTACATTGAATGCAGACCTGTGCGCCGCGCTGTGTCGATTGTTAGATGCTTCGAATGAATCTCGGTAAAATTTTCGACAATAACGAATTCTATTTGACTAAGAATATCACATTAATTGGCACTGTTAAAAATGATCACAGATTGTAAACTGTGCACTATAGGTATTTCTGTCAGAATAAAGCAAATAAGTTTTTGCAGAATTTATAAATTTTCTATTTTATAAGTTGTATACAGTAAAATGTTTTGTTTTAAATTGTCTTTTAGGGTTTCCTGTTGATCCGTTTTTAACGTTTAGAATTTGGTAACAATAATCACATTTTGCTTTCTTGTCACCTAAGTCAGTAAAATGTTTCCATCCTACAAACAAACGTTAAACTGAGTGATTTATAACAACAAAGACAAAATTAATTGTCATCCAACACTTGGTGAAACAAGGTTTAATAAAAAATATAAAATGAACACTTGGCTATGTTTCACAAAATTCAGCCTCCAAGTCACCTTATGAGGGCATCGTCAGAGGCTGGCCAGCATAGTTAGTAACCATAGACGCGTTTCGCACTTATTACAGCTCATCAGTATGGTATAACTCACTTCTTCACCTAGAACAAAGTTCACGTGAAGAAGCTGGTGATGAAGAACTGTACCAGCAGAGAATAAGATCTCTAACAAACAGGTAAGATGACATGAGAAGTTCTGTGGAACAGGTCATGCTATCTACCGAAAAAAGTGAGTGATTTATGTCTACAGTTTTGTTTGTTTTGTCATTATACACCGTTAAATTGCTATTGTTCAGTCTTATCGGTAAGAATTTATTAATTTATTGTTTTTACTTCCTTGTACGAAGTAAAGAAAGTATTGTTTTCGCGAAAATTTTCGGTTCTCAGATTTCAACGGAAATAGGTGTTTTGGCCCTCCCTGAATCCATTTTGACTAATTTCGTCATGCCGTCTGTACGTACGTATGTACGTACGTACGTATGTATCTCGCATAATTCAAAAACGGTAAGCCGTAGAAAATTGAAACTTTATATTTAGGACTGTTATAACATCTAGTTGTGCACCTCCCTTTTTGGTCATTATACAACTACCGGAAGTGGTACTTTACTTGAAGCCTTTAATAGATTTTCATGAAAAACTATATTAAAATATAATCTAGAACTTTTAAGTTTGATATATAAGACTACTATATCAATGGAAATAACATAATAGATTTTGGTTAAAATAGACTAACCGGAAGTGGCACATTACATGAAGCTGCTAACAGTTTTCCTTGAAAAAAATGGTATTATTTTAATTTTAGAAATGAATGCTGCAAATCAAAGTTTTAGAGAATTAAATTCTGCGTCTAGCACATTAAGAATTTTTAAATTAGCTTTTTGCATAAACGAGATATCTAAATTTAAATATTATATATTTTTGGATTTTTTTAAAATTAAGTTTGCTATGGATTAGAACAAAAAATAAAAGATTTAATGTCAAATATGTGCAATTAAAAAAATATCTATAGTTTAATACGTATACAAGGAAGTCATGTGGTGTCCACATCAGATATTTTTTAAATGATTTTTGAAACTAATTATTTTTTATTAAATTTAGGATTACTAAAACGTTTTTACGGGGTAGGTGGGTCAGTGGTTACGAGTTGGCCTGCTGATCTTGAGAACCCTGGTTCGATCCCCACAGCCGACAAACAATTTTCACCAATTTAAATCTACCCCTCTCCACTAATATCTTTGGAGGCCGTGATTTGACGGCTGGTAACCGCACTTCACGCGAAGAAATATATCACTTACCGAGATCTATTTCGACAGAGTGCCACACCCAGTAATGGGTAAAAGGCGTGATGATATATTTATTTATTTATTTTAAAACGTTTCGAGCAAGAGGTTGTGAATTACTGCCGCAATAAAAAAAAATATTGGTATTATATTATTTGTCATCATTCGGTTAATGTTTGATGTATGAGGGCTACAGAATTAATTAAAAATGAGTGTCAGTGAAAGTAATTTCCATGCAGGGTAGCAAAAACGAAGTACGAAGCTACTGTCTACACAACGGAGTACGTAATTTCGAAGCTGTTTCCGACGCTGACTGGGAAAAAGATTTGTTTCGTTGCCTGTAATCCATTTTCCTTTTCTGTCGGTATCAAAGTTATTAATTCTCCTCGTGTCGTTGGTTCACCTTCGTCTTCATCCAATCCTTTTTCAGAACCGTATTAACGGTTTTTCCCTCTTTTATCTCATCTTATTAATATTTTATTATCTTGTTTTATTGTACTACGCAACATAAAAGAAAATTAATCCAAATTATACTTAATACAGAAAAGAGACCTTACAATTTATGGAGATATTTTAACCATTCGGATGTAGTTGTATCTTAGGTTATAAAATAAAGTTCGCGAGGTTTGAACTCCTGAACTCAGAAAAACAAAAATTATTTCTACGATTGCTATGAAAAGTTGACAATTAGGCTCTCATTTATCATCGAAAACTTGACGTTTTCCGTCGAACTTTTGAAAAATAACTTTACCGCGTATTTACAATGGAAATAATATAATAATCTTTGATATATTCAAGTAAATTGAAGAAAACAAATTTTAAAAAGTATGAATTTGGTACTACTGATGTGTTGCAACCAATGAAACGTGAAAACAAATAATTTGGGAGCGTGTGCAAAATACTCATTGTGCGCAGTAGACAGAACATTCTTTCCACAACTGTAAAAAAATGTTGACTTAATTTCACTAATATCAATACACGAAGTGATTTTTTCGTTATTTACATTACTATGACACCGCGTATTTCGCACCCTAATGCGCAGAATAATTATTATATTATAAAATGTACTATAATTATTGCTTATTTTTATTTATTATAATCGTTTAATATAATAGTTCAAACAAAATATATTGGCTGTTAGCACAAGCTCTGGTTTTGGGTGTTCTAAGAGCACGGTTTTAACATGTTAGAGATAGCTAAAACACCCTTTTAAAACAGGCAAAAACAGAGCTTATGCTACCAGCCATTGTTATTTGTCACTTACTGTACTACAAGTTGGATTACACATAACTCCATGTTTAGAGCAGCAAATGAATAAATAAATAAAAGGAACGAATATATCGTTTCTTCTTGTGGTAAATGTTATCTTGCAGATTAATAAAATATTTAAGTATTGTTGTATTTTGAATGGAATGTGAGGTCGAGCAAACAAAACCGTAATCGGAGTGAACGATTAATCTTTTTTTAAGTAAGCACTTTTAAATTCTGTAGTAATACTTGGGATCGAATGTTCAAATGCGAAAGTAAATAATTCTGGAGGGTGGATATTGATCAGATTAAATTATTTACACGATCGTAGCAGGGAATAATGCGAGGCTATCAACAAGGTAGCATCATTGAAAATTGATGATTCATCGTTCCTTTGAAATTATTATTCGTTGTCTTTGTAATAAAACTTGATCTTCTTCTTCGCCATTCTCCTCGTATAAATTTCTTCATCTCCCATCATTTGGTGCTTTGCTTCTTGATTATTTCCTTTTCTTTCGTCGTTTATTCCTCCCAGTGCTCTGCGCTGCCATTTGATTATTGAGAAAATGAATTGAAATGCGAGTTATTGTCTTAAAGAAATTGTAATTTGAATCCGGGATGAGACAATGCCGAATGCTGGTTGCTCTCGACGCCTTATCCGCAGGAAGTTTTGGGTTTCTATGGCGCAATCAGCTTATAATAATCTCTGACGCTCCCCTCTGCGATGGCCAATTGTTATCGCAATGGAAAATGGAGACTTTTCTCTTCTCTTTCGCCTACTTCGCTAGCAACGTACACATTGGACGACTCTTAAAATTATTTTTGTCATTTGTTGTTTTTATTTATAAACTCAAAGCTTTGTCTAATTATTTAATAGTTTCATTAATATTATGGAATTATTATTAAATAATAACGCCCTAGAATTATAATTAATTAAATTATACCTCATCAACTATTAAAATTTATTCATAATTTCGATATAGTTTAGCTTTTCAATTTAATTGATGACAAAATGGATGAACAGGCAATTAACTTGCGTCCATCAAGCCTGAGTTGGGATGTTTAAAATCTAGTTGATTTCAACTTATATAAAAAATACAACTATATCCGAGCGGTTCGAATTTTACTATAAGCTGTAGGTCCGCTGTATTACAATTGGGATTAAGTTCATGATGTACAGATAAATAACTCAATATATTTGAAATATTATTACATGAGTGGATGTATGGTTCACCTGGAAAACATGTTGCGCGATCGAAGGATTCTGTGTGTGAGGAATAAATATTATTTCAGAATGGAAACAAAAATAAAATTTAAATTTGGCTAATAATACATTTCTATAGGCTTTTTTGTTATAAATTTATAAAGTATCCGGTATTAGAAACAAAAATTAATTATTAAAATTTATTTGGGTAAATTTTAAATATTAAAAAGTAAGAATGTAAATTAATATTTAAATAAATATATATAAATGTATATAAAAGTACGTAGAAAGCTTGTAAAAATAATAATTATGTTTATAAATTTGGATCCTCGTAGATTCCCAATTTTAAGTTGCATTATTTAGGCTTTCAATTTATTTACATTTTAAATTTTTTTAAATTTTACTACAATCTCATCTTTTTACTTCCTTGTACGAAGTAAAGGAAGTATTGTAATCGCGAAAATTTTCGGTTCTCAGATTTCAACGGAAATAGGTATTTTGGCCCTCCCTGAATCCATTTTGACTAATTTCGTCATGCCGTCTGTACGTACGTACGTATCTCGCATAACTCAAAAACGGTAAGCCGTAGAAAATTGAAACTTTATATTTAGGACTGTTATAACATCTAGTTGTGCACATCCCTTTTTGGTCATTATACAACCGCCGGAAGTGGTACTTTACTTGAAGCCTATAATAGATTTTCATGAAAAACTATATTCAAATATAATTTAAAACTTTCCAAATGAAAATAATATAATAGATTTTGGTTAAAATAGTCTAACCGGAAGTGGCACATTACATGAAGCTGCTAACAGTTTTCCTTAAAAAAAATGGTATTATTTTAATTTTAGAAATAAAAGTTTTAGAGAATTAAATTCTGCGTCTAGCACATTAAGAATTTTTAAATTAGCTTTTTGCATAAACGAGATATCTAAATTTAAATATTATTTATTTTTGATTTAAAAAAAAATTAAGTTTGCTATGGATCAGAACAAAAAATAAAAGATTTAATGTCAAATATGTGCAATTAAAACAATATCTATAGTATAATACGCGTACAAGGAAGTCATGTGGTGTCCACATCAGATATTTTGGAAACGTATGAAAAGTAATTTCTATTCCTTTTTTGCATATAGTTAGAACCAGGCACAGAACAATGCACATTACTTATCTTTATGGCGAATTAAACAGCGTTATTTTAAATTTCATTGATCAAGATCAAATATTACAGCAGTAACTAAACATTAAGAGTGCTGTGAAATATTTTCTTGTTTCGAACGAACCTTTGATATTGATATTAGTGAATGTGCAAAAAATTTATTGAATTAGTAATTATATCAAATATAATAAATCTGACAATAATCTGTAATACAAAATTATCAAATTAGTAATTTTTTTATGATTGATATGAAAAGTTGACAATTGATGTTAATTGCGCGAGTTTCCAGGGGCAACGCGAGAAAAAGATATTAAATGCGTGTTTATTTCAATAGTTATACAAACTAAATTTGTCATATTGACAGTTGACGAATTTATTTTCAGTACGTATACGTTTTTTAATAATTTTAAGATGCAATCGTAGAAAAAATTATGTGTGTATCATGAGCGTAAAGTGTCTTTATTCCTCTTACACTATTGCAGCTCTCGCCTTCGGTTCGCAATTACCGTGTTCCAGTAACAAAAAATCACTTTACGCTCTTAATACACAAATAACTACTTTGTATTAAGTGCGCGAAATGAGAGTTTTTTTGTTATCCGTGAGATTGTCACTTTTAGTTGAGACCGTAGGTCGGAACAAAAAAGTCATTTAAACGCGACAAAAAAGCAAGAATTTCACTCACGAAATACAAACAACATTTTTTCTATAACTGTCAAAAAAATAATAATACAATAATTATTGATTTATTCAAGTAAATTGAAGGAAAACAATAAAAAATAATATGATTTTAGGACTATTGATGTGTTGTAACTAAAGGAACGTGACAAAAAATAATTAGGGAGCGTGCGCGATATACTTATCTTGCGCACTAAGGTGTAAAACAGTGCGCAAAATACGCGTTGTCATGGTAATGTAAATTATGAAAAAATCATGTACTTCGCGTATTGATATTAGTGAGAAAAGTGAACAGTTTTTGACAGTTGTAGAAAAAAACATATGCACAAAACATAAATTGCGCCAGTTTATTACATCGTCATCGATAGTCGACATTTTTATAATTAGACAACTACAAAAAAAATATCCCCAAAAACTTTGTAAACGCGATATAGGAAAATATCTTAAAGCTTTACCATTTTGTATTTTTTCTTTTAGCAATTGTTAATATTCACTGCGTAGAAAAAACGATGAAACTGTATAATGAAGAAAATAAGATGTAATGCTCAAGTTACCTTTCTCTCCCGTATATTACGTAAACAAAGCCAGGTAATTTCTTTCTCTTGATTGATTTCGGTTCTTTAGCAGCTTCACATCTCCACCTGCTTGAATGAAGATTGATTCATCTGTCACGCGCCGTATTCACGAACTTCTCGATTGAAAATTAATATGTATCGGATTCCGAGTAGGGAGAAGTTTTTCAACAGTGCGGACATTATTTACGTCGCGTTAATTTATAAAAGTTGCCATTGAATTTGTAAAGCGTTCACGGCGGCTGCTGCTCACACAAATCACGCTCGAAGTGCTAATCGATAGCAACTTTAAAATTAACCGGCGCAAGCCTCACGGCCCATACAAACTTTTAGCACTGGCTTGACTCGGATCCCTTGATCGGAAAGCGAACGTTGCTGAAATTCTCACGACGGAATACCCCTGCAGGGACGGTCTTTTATATATTATAAAAAATGTCAGAAAACACTGATATTCTAAAGACACTAACACAATAAATTGCATTTAATTAAGTCTGATACGATTAATTTATTAAGGACATTTTGTGATAAATTTATTTGAATTTAAATTCGTAGAGTAAATATTTATGTAGGAAAATTAATCGAAATGCAATCTACTTATTAATCATTTACTAAGCTCACGTTTTGGTAGACTTCATGAAATGTAAACTGAAAATAATATAATATAAATTATAATCCCAATTTTTCTTTTTATAATTTAATTTGATTTCATAAATTGTTACTTTTTTATGTGTAAATATTTTCCTTAAATAACAGTCTCACTGCAGACGACTCTCGTATCAAGTCTTTCAGTGTATGAACGACTCATGGGACTGACAAGTTAGTAACATTACCCAACTGTCATTCACCGATTTAAATGAAACTTGGCACACTAATAGACCTCTAAAAAATATTGAAGCCCTATTTTTTTTCTTCTGGGAGTTGCTTTTTAGGGGTACAAACCACCCCTGAAAGGTGGTAAAAGCAAGAATCGCCATAAATGAAATTAAATAATAGCAAAATATTACGAGTTCATCATTGGTTACCCAGGGGTTTTTGAAATCGCCAAAATATATTTTCGGGGTCATTTTGATCATATGCACTTTTTTAAGGGGTTAAAAAGGGGATAGGGGGATGAAATTACGATATTACTTATATACTTATATATAATTATTTACCTTTTATTTCTTTATTTATTTAGCATTTTAGCTAATTATACAAAAGAGAAAATACGACAATATGTGATAAACAACAATAAAGAAAAAAATATACGGGTATAATGATCAATGATAATTTGTGTATTAAGGGTATAAAGTGATTCTTTGTTACCCGAGTACGGTATAGTGCAGAAGGAACAAATACAGTTTACGCTTGTGATACACCTAATTGTTATAAGATTGCATCTTAAATGTTAAAAAAATGTATACGTACTGAAAATAATTTCGTTCTGTTAATACAAGTTTCTGTTTTCGTTGTATCCCTGGTAACTATTAAAGCGAGCGCGCATTTAATATCACGCCAAAGTTATTTTTCAATTGCTCCATAAAAACATCAACTTTACGATGACAAGAGTGTAATTGTCATCTTTTCATAATAATAGTTATTTGTGTATTAAGAGTATAAATTGATTCTTTGTTACTCGAACTGCAATAGTGTAAGAGGAACAAAGACACTTTACGCTCGTAATACACAAATAATTTTTTCTACGATTGTATCTTAAAATTATTAAAAAACGTATGCGTACAGAAAATAAATTCGTTCTGTCAACTGTCAATATGACAAGTTTCTGTTTTGTTTGTATCCCTTGTAACTATTGAAATAAGCGCGAATTGAATATCTTTTTCGCGCGTTGCCATTGGAAACGCGCGCATTTAACGTCTTTTTCGCGCGTTGCCATTGGAGACGCACAAAAAAGATATTTTCCGATTGATCTATAGAAAACGTCAACTTTTCGATGACAAATGAGAGCGTAATTGTCAACTTTTCATAGCAATCGTAGAAAAAGTATATTTAGTTAAATTTACGCTTGAATTAATTGACAAAAACAGTTTTTTTTTTAATTTCATTTGGCACTTTATTATACACATCGAGTCACAAAAATTCACCATAACGAACAAATTTATTTTTCTTACTTTCACAATTACATGGTTGAAGTACATATTTTATTCTTATATATCTATATATCTATAACATGAAATAGTTCTTAATTATTTAATATTATTTACTATTTTTACAATATTTATTTGTAGTATTATTGCGCACAATATGTAAAATAGTCATAATCAGACAGATGTATTGCGCGTAGAATAATAAAATTTGTTGTAATTTATGCGCATAATACTTCTATGTAAAGTAGTCACAAATATCGCGACAAAGTATTATGTTTAATATAATTGAATATTATATTTAACCGCACGTAATATGGTACGTAAGTATATCTTTGTATCATTTTAAAATACTATGCATTAACCATTTGTTAGTGCGCAGCAAAGTGTTTATATAACTATACACTAACAATTTGCATTTGTTTGTGCACAGCACAGTCGAACCGACATCCGAAACCGAAACGACGAGAATCCGCGAACCCCCCGTGACCGTACGGTTTACCCTACATCGAAATCGAACTATGTGTATCTATCTATTTATTTATTAATTCGAGTGTACTTCGTTATTATAAAATCATCCCGGAAAGAATACAAGAAAAATCATCCGAATCATTCGATACTACCATAATTATACAAGCAATTAATGACTATACTTTTATAACAACCTCGTTATAAAAATATAGTAGTAGTAGAAGAGCCCGCACGACCCCGGGGTCATCGTCCTGTTCGACGTGTGACCTCTGAGGTCAAAGGATAATTAAAATGAAGCCAGGACTTCTAGATGTATGTACGAAGCAAACGAACGGAACGACATCGGACAAAACGGAATGAAAACAATATGATAAAATATGTTTGCCTTCCTCATAACAGCTTGACTGATTATTTATTAATTATAAAATTAATTACTAACAAATAATAGTCAAAATGTTACAAGTTTTTGTCTTTCCAGCATTTGTGATTTTATATGTCTTTTATTTTTTATAGTAATGAACGTTTACAAACTAATCAATTGAATTTAATTCTCACAGTTAATAAATAATTACTGGTTTTATTTTAATTAATTCCTGGAGGTATTGATGTAATCTGTCAGTACTACTAAATATTTATGTATTGTTATTTAATTAAGAATCAAAATTAATTTTCAATTTATATTAGCAGCAAAGCAGACATATAAATCAATGTAAAAACCATCTAACGTATTCATCAAAATTACTAAATTACCTAATGAATTATTAAATTAATCAAAATTAATAACTAAATGATGATATACAATCGAATGATTTTTACAACAACATGAAAAGAAATTAGTTATGCTGCAACCGCCACTGGAATTCACGATCTGATCCAAGGAGTCTAACGTTCTAGTTAAATCTAAAATAGCTGAAACCTACTAATTTTGAAACTAATAGTTGCTATTATATAATTGTATTCTGAAAAAGAAATATATAGCTGAAAAGAAAGGCTGAAAAATTAGAAAAATATCCTGAAAGAAAGCAAATTTATATTAGACTATCTACTCTGAAAAAAAAAACACATAAGATAAAACAAAAATATAAAAGCAACTTTTTCCATAAAAGTGAAATTTATTTACAAAATTTAAAGGTCTAAATAAGCTAAAGAAAACATTTGAGTACATGGCTGGGAAAGACAAAACGGCTAGAGAAATGTTTACTAACCTTTGACCTCTAACTATTATAGCTGCTCCTCAGAGGTCTAACTTCAGCTCTGATCTGCATCCTCAGCACATCGAACCGCCTCATTAGCTGTAAATAAACACAACATTGCACCCAAAGTCTTGTAAGACAACATTACAAAAATACAAAAAATATTACATAAAAAAATATTTTTCATGCCATATTTCGATGCTGTGACAGATCTGTTATTTCAGATCTCACTATTTTATATTTTACTGCATCAACAGTTACAACATTCAGAGCTGTTATTTGAGGATGAACAGCAGGAGATGATTTCTTATAATTTTCGAAGTTGAACCCGGATCTTTTGAGCCATAATCCATCACCAAACGCAGTGTAGAACTACAGTGAGCCTCACAGGTCGTTGGGTGATGGGTTTTGTCCCGAGAGATCCGGGTTTAATCCCAGAAAATAAACGAATATGTTGTGACAGATCTGTTATTTCAGATCTTACTATTATTATATTTTACTGCATCAACAGTTACAGCATCCAGAGCTGTTAGTTGATGATGAACAGCAGGAAATGATTTTTTATAATTTTCGAAGTTGAACCCGGATCTTTTGAGCCATAATCCATCACCAAACGCAGTGTAGAACTACAGTGAGCCTCACAGGTCGTTGGGTGATGGGTTGTGTCCCGAGAGATCCGGGTTTAATCCCAGAAAATAAACGAATATGTTGTGACAGATCTGTTATTTCAGATCTTACTATTATTATATTTTACTGCATCAACAGTTACAGCATCCAGAGCTGTTAGTTGATGATGAACAGCAGGAAATGATTTTTTATAATTTTCGAAGTTGAACCCGGATCTTTTGAGCCATAATCCATCACCAAACGTAGTGTAGAACTATAGTGAGCCTTATAGATCGTTGGGTTATAGGTTGTGCCCCGAGAGATCCGGGTTTAATCCCAGAAAACAAACGAATATGTTGTGACAGATCTGTGATTTCAGATGTCACTATTATCATATTTTACTGCATCAACAGTTACAGCATCAATAGTTACAGCATCCAGAACTGTTAGTTGAGGATGAACAATAGGAGATGAATTTTATAATGTTCGAAGTTGAACCCAGATCTTTTGAGCCATAATCCAGCACCAAACGTAGTGTAGAACTACAGTGAGCCTCACAGGTCGTTGGGTGATGAGTTGTGCCCCGAGAAATCCGGGTTTAATCCCAGAAAACAAATGAATATGTTGTGACAAATCTGTTATTTCAGATCTTGATATTATTATATTTTACTGCATCAACAGTTACAGCATCCAGAGCTGTTAGTTGAGGATGAACAGCAAGAGACGATTTTTTATAATTTTCGAAGTTATAATCAAAATCTGCTATTGCAGAGCTGATATTTCCAGAACTGGATAAGAACCAGCGTAGTACTATCCATGCTGTTCACCCTTCATATACACTCATGGTTGTTGTAATAAGAAAGGTGACAACTTCATGTTTGGTTAAAATTTGTTACAACTTAGAATTTGCATAAATGCAAAGTTGCCATTCCCAGTATAGGGTAAAGGCCTCATATTTTTTCTTGTTTTTTAATTAAATACACTTACTCGTCCACTGTGGATCCTTCGTCTTCTCTGATGACGTCATCGGCACGATGTGGTGTGCAGTAAGACTGCTCGACTGGAAAGAAAAATATTGTTTAGTTTTAATTAATAAAATTATATTTGCAGAAATAATAAGAAACTTACTTCCGGATCGAGTGTTTTTTGTAAGTTCCATCTTCAAAAACACTCATTTTGAGCTTCATTGAAACATCAAACTGAAAATATATTTTTTTTTGGTTAAAATATGTGAACATTTTATTTATTGCTATTATATCAATTACTGTACTTAAAAATAATTTTAAATTAAAATATCAACAAGCAATGTTAACAATCACATAGCAACAATGGTGCTCTATAATTGGTTAATCAATAATGACAGAAAAAATTGCCATTATTGATCAATATACTAATTATTATAATAATTATCATCATATTTTAATATAATGATAATTATTAATAAATTAATTACCAAATCGTTTTGATGGTTCTTGGTTCTTCATGCAGTAAAAGACAAAAAATTTGAATCAAGTTTTTTGATACAATTTTTTATAATCGTATGATGTGTTATACATCAAAATGACCGCGATTTTATTACGAATCGATTAGTGATATGATTTTTGATTAAATTGCGAAATTAACAACTAATTTTTAATTAAAACTTAGAGAAATTTCGCATAACCCGTCACCTTAAGATTCTGTAATAAACAATAATAAATGACGATCGTTCTGTCGATTGGTGCGAAATATGGATGTACCGTTACGACAAGCACTGTTTAATACATTTATAATGTTTTTCCATTCTTAACATTAAATATTTATGTATTTTATTACAAATTTAAAATGTTTTATAATAGTTATTAATAAAATAAAAGCAATAAAGGCTTAAATGAAATACTACGAGCACACGCTCTAGCTGTCACCTGCCACTTAACAAAACTTTAACTAAACGGGTGCGGTATGAAGGTAACTTGAAAACTTGACATAAAACTTACTTAATTAATTATTTAGATAATTAATAACTTACGTGCGTGTATTAAAACTATGTAATATTGTTCTATAATGAATAAAAATATGACAGAACATTTATTGTATTTGTATCCTTCGCAAGAACTAAGAGATATGTATCTCTAACCTTTTATCAATCGTATTTAATACAAATGTCATTTATCTACCCGTCATATATTTTCTGCAAATTAAATATACGATATTATTTTGCCAAATATTTTAGCAATATTTACAATTTATAATTTAAAAGTTTTACGACTAAAAATTAGTTATTGCTTGTATAATTTTCCTTTTTATCTTCTTGCACTTTTCATTTAGGATTTAATATATTTTCAATTAGTTATTATTTCTTTTTTAATTAAAAACTTACCAGGTTGGCTTTTGAGTTACTATAGCATCCCTTATATTAGTCACCAATCAGACAAAGTTGAGGTTAGGACATCAGGACGATTGAAAAAACTTCGGAGCAGTAGGTAGCAACACAAGAGCTCTAAATGAAATAGTTTTAGGTACTTTTTGGATGTTTACAATTATGTTCAAAGATTATTGCAGCGATATAATAATAATTTATAAAAGCTTCCATTCATTGTTGCACCTTTCTTTGACCACTCACCAACCAAATTGTGTTTTGGTGACGGGATGAGATGGAGACAAGATTCAGAGCAGCAGGTAACAGGATCGCAGCATCCTAAAGCAGTAACAAAGCAGTGGCGTTGCTGAGGTATGTGACGCCCGTGTTTGACAATAATTTTGCGACTCCCCGCCTGTTGATTAACTGGAATATTTTCGAAATATTTTTACCTTAAATAAAACACAGACACAAAACATACATATACAATTTTAAGTTGTTGAGTTTGAAGCATATTTATAAGATAGCTTAAAATAAGTCATTTACTGCAAAATCTTGAGCATATAGTCCGGAAACTACAGTACGACGCGACTTGTCAACAAAATCATATTTCCCAACAGATTGCGACGCAACGAGACGCGCGATGTTGCGTTGTTAAATTCCAGTAACAAGATACATAGAATAGTTTTTAAATGAAGTAAAATTTGCTAAAGTATGGGGTAGCCGTAGAAAATGTTAAGCGGAGAACAGGCTGAACAGTTATTTTGTCCTGTTCCTCATTTTTATTGTTTACTGGTGATAAACAACATCCTAATCACATGTTGACAAGCTGTGGCTTCGAACATTTTGTCATCGGATTTTCTACTTTCCGGAGGCTATATCTCAAAAACTAACTAAGCTATTGAGATGCGCTCAACGGCATATTTAAATGATAGTAGTTTTGCTCAGTTAATAATAACAGAATTTTTATTGTACTTATTTAAATACTACTTATTCCTTGTAACATTAAATTTCAGATTAATTGGGTACAAATCGGGTCAAGTAGGATACACAGGTCGACACGATTCAACTAAGATATCTACCCCATTAAATGTTATGTGAATATTTAAAGGGTTCATGCTACTCTATAAGATGGGAAATAGTATGATTTTATGTATGTATAATAATGGAACCATTTTTTATGTTACTATGTAGGCATGACAAAATATACTAATATTTGAAACATGATTAATATGTAAATTCTATTGGCGGTCTATCCCACTAAATGTTCTGTGAATATTTTAAGGGTTCATGCTACCCTATAAGATGGTAAATAGTATGATTTTATGTACTATGTATAATTTCGGAACAATCTTTTGTTAGTATGTAGTCATGACAAAATACAAGTATAGGAATGTTCGTTGATAACATGATTAAAATGTAAATTGTATTAGCGTTAGCCAATCTATTTAGTTTTAATTATACAGAGATACAAATTAGTCTATTTAATTATAATGGTATAATACGTAATTAAAATAAGACAAATGAAATATATGAAGCTATTGTTCTACTAATAAACTAATTCTAATAGTTCATACGGAATATAATGTTTTTAAGAGGAGAAAAAAGAATATAATAGTTGAAGTTGAACAAATTCATTACGGTTTTCTGTCAAATACTTTGACATTTAATGTAAAGCTTCAATGTGTCAATATATTTGACAGAATTAAGTCGTGCATTTGTTTTAATTCGGTGGCTAAGATAATTAAATTGTAATTTTGCTAATTTTCATGTTTAATTTACGCCGTTACAAAACATAGAAAACAAAATCAGTTTATTGATTTAGAGACAGAATTTTATTTGAAGCATTTTTGTCTAAGCACAAGCTCTGTTTTTGGATATTCTAAGAGCACAGTTTTATCATGTTAGATATAGCTAAAACATCCAAATACACTGCTCTTAAAAAAGGCAAAAACAGAGCTTGTGCTATCATTCTGGGAAGTAATGCGCCTGGAAAAACTGTTTTTCCATATGACCTACTTTTCATGATACTCTGGATGATTGAACAAAATCCTATATTATACCATCAATATAAATAAAGCTTTTTTATCCTTTAATTTATATAGTAATTGCAATTACTGAATATTAATCCAAATTTATCGAATAAATAAATTAAGCTACAAAAATTGAACATTAATTAATTTATTCTGATTGTAATAATTAAAAAGCATTACATAGTTCACCTAATTTAAATGAAATACCATACTGACAGCTAATTTCATGCCATGCAGTAGATATCTGGGCTGGCCCTGGCCTGGCTTGGCATCACTCGCCGATAGGATGGTATTCGAGCAGGAATTTAAGGTGGTATCGTGGCATTTGGCCCACGGAATTCCGGTGTTCCGGAGAAGAAACTAAATCAGAAACTCGTAAGACGACATGTAATTAACACTAACCTAACTGGCAGCGGGAGTAGTATCCTGGCAGTTGCGTACAACTTTCTGGACTGTTTCAGCGTTTCAGCGTTACAGCGTTATCGGCGAGGTGCGGTATCTGTCAGAATTGAATGAGGAACTTTAAAATAGTTACCTTCAGGAGTCAGTTTAATACTAAGAGCTGTTTTCGCTAAATATTAATGCATATTTGATGTCAGGAAATACTTTTACTCTTATTAGAATAGCTATAGGTCAGTTGCAGTGGCGCAGCTAGAAATTTCTAACGGGAAGGGATTTAATTTTTTTAATAATCGTTCAATTTTTTCTGTACATATTTGTAATAGGGTGTCCTTTACTGCAAACTTTTTTGGTCGAACATTTAAATAGGCATTTTATTTGATACATTTAATAATGTAGGTGGCCTAGTGGTATCGAGTCGGCCTGTGTGTTTGAGAACCCGGGTTCGATTCCCACAGCCGACAAACAGTTTTCACCACATTTAAACTACCCCTGTGGCTTCTCCTAACAACTTTAAATATATCACTTATTAAGATCTGCTTCGGCAGAGTGCCACAACCAGTAATGGATAAATGGCGTGATAATGTATTTATTTTAATAATGTACAATTTTTATAATTAATTTTTAGAAAATATATCTTCACGCCTTTTATCCATAACCGGATGTGAAACTTTGTTGTAGCAAATCTCGGAAACTCATACCGGGTGTGCCATAAAAAGTGGGTTATAGGCATCACATGAGAAAATAGTTTTGCCGTGCACATTGTTCTCCAAATTAATTGGACAAAAAAGCTTCAAATAAAAGTTGTAGAGCTTAAATTCTGCATCTGGATCAATAAACTAGTTTTATTTTTTATGGTTTATAAGGGCAGAAATTAAATATGAAAATTTACAAAATAACAATTTAATAGTGTTAGTCACTGAATTAAAATGAAATAACAAATAAATTTAATAAGTTTTTCAGTAAAATATTTTGACATTTAATTTTTTAATGCAAAACTTCAATGTATAAAAATATTTGTTTGTTATGATTAAATTGTGTTTTTGTTAATTTCCATATTTAATTTCTGCATTATTTGGAGCATTTTAATTTAAAATTATCTAAAATAATTTGGTAACAGTAGATATCAAATGAAAGATTGGTGAAACAGATGTATTTTGTGAAATTGAGGATGAAAAATTGTGTGGATGACTGAGGAATAAATGGATGAGTAAGATTTCGTGTGGGAGGTATAAACGAGTTTTTAGGAAAGAAATTTGAATGTGGATAATGGACAAGGAGTGTGGCTGAATAATATTGTTTGGATGAATTGAACCGATAAATGTTCAATTAATGTTTCAAACTGAGTAGATTGTTTCCTAAAGCGATAAACATGAAAGGCGGCAAATTTTAATTTCATTAATAATAGATGGGGTAGGTGGCTCAGTGGTATCGAGTCGGTCTGTGGATCTTGAGAGCCCACAGCCGACAAACAATTTTCACCAAATTAAATCTACCCCTGTGGCTCCCCCTCCACTAACATCTTTGGAGGCCATGATTTGATGGCTGGTTACCGCATTTCACGCGAAGAAATATATCACTTACCGAGATCTGCTAAGACAGAGTGCCACACTCAGTCATGGGTAAAAGGCGTGACGATATATTTATTTTATTTATGTATTCAGCTAGCAACTTTTTTGAAAATAATGTATTAATGGGTTGGACAATTAGTATCTCATGAAAGCAATACTTTCATCTACGATTGTTATGAAAACTTGACAATTACGCTCTCATTTGTCATCGTAAAGTTGACGTGGAATAATTGAAAAATATCTTTTTCTACGATTGCTATGAAAAGTTGACAATTACGCTCTCATTTGTCATCGTAAAGTTGACGTTTTCTGTGGAACAATCGAAAAATATCTTTTTTGCGCGTCTCCAATGGCATCGCGCGAAAAAGACGTTAAATGTGCGCTTATTTCAATAGTTACCCGGGATACAAACAAAACAGAAACTTGTCATATTGACAGTTGACAGAACGAATTTATTTTCAGTACGTATACGTTTTTCAATCATTTTAAGATGCAATCGTAGAAAAAATTATGTGTGTATCACGAGCGTAAACTGTCTTTGTTCTTCTTGCACTATTGCAGCTCTCGCCTTCGGCGCGCGCTACAATTACCGTGTTCGAGTAACAAAGAATCACTTTACGCTCTTAATACACAAATTACTATTGTTGTGTGCCTCCAATGGCAACGCGCGAAATTTGTGTAAAGTGATTCTTTGTTACTCGAACACAGTAATTCCTCTTGCACTATTGCAGATCGAGCCGAAGGAACAAAGAAAGGCAAATATTATGTACTATTTTTATGGCCGATTTTATAAATAAATTAATTTACTTCGAAAGTATATACAATGTATTCATTCAAATGACAGTCTTTTGACTTTTGACAGTTATATGTCAAAATAAATAGAAGTAAATTTATTTTATCCTTAATAAAACCGGACAATAGAAACTTAAAATTAATCAACTACCTTCTCTCAAACATTTTGAGAATCCAATACACGTCTAAATAATAGTCTCAATGCCTCAGGCTTTCGATAAACCTGTGTATCTATGCAATAGTAACTATCTGGCTATAATAATGTCTAGTTCAGTGATGTCTCTAGGCAACAGAGACTCATCCCTGACTAGGTCACCTTGTGCCCTCATGTACCCAGCCAAAGCACGTCGCAGGAACGCTGTACGATAATAGAATAGTTAATTGCTGCCGTGTTGTTATACGTGCGGTCAACGAGAAATACTCGTTGTTGTGCTGTCATGTGATGTGCGAAAATTGAGTTTAACCCTTAAATGCATATTGTTGCATATTTGCAACATCCCATTTTTATTGCGTTTTTTCTTATATGAAAGTTTAAATAGCTTAAATGCGCACTGTTGCACATTTACAACATACTATTAGAAGTATACATTACGTCATTTCTCTCATAGGTGGCAGCAGAAGTATTGTTTGGCAAAATATTTTTTATATTTTATAAATTTGAGTTTTTGAAATTTTATTTTTTTACTATTTTTCCATTATTATTGGACCATTTTCACGTTAGAATTTATTTTTTTAATAATTAAATAAGAAATCGTGCATTTAAGGGTTAACAGACTGCGCAGAGTTTAGACAGATGTAACGTTGTAAATATTTAGTTTGAGGTATGATGAAAGACAGACAGGTACTTCAACTTCGTATCAAATAGTTAGTTATTTGCTACTCTATATAACATGAACTTAATTTCAATTATTGTACTGGGGGCCTACTTACACAGCTGTTTGTCAATATCACACAAATCACTAATGCTTGGATGAACAACAGATACTGAAATACTACGAATAACTTAATTGTTGTATGACGTACTATTTGTTAATATTTACTACTTAAAATAAGGTTGTCTTAGTTTTTGTGTTATTACTGACCACCAATAACATTTAAATTTTAAACTTAGTTTAAATAAATAAAAGCATATCGAATATTTGACAGAAATATCAAGTATTTATTTATTTATTTATGTTACTCTGTACAACAGGAATTTAATCCCAATTACAATACAGGGTCTGCACTCACCGAGCCGCAGTGTAGTAGTTTTTATTAGAGATGGGCGAATATCATCCGCGAATATTGACATTATTCGATATTCGAGATTCTCGAATATTAACGTCAGTATAACGAACATTCGAATACCTTGAATATCGCCTCATATGTTGACCTCAATTTTTGACTATGTTGTTCTTTATCATTTGTACATAAACTAAAAGCTATTACAATACTTTGAAGTTATAAATAACAAAGATATTTTGTTTCAAAACCATGAAGACGTACCATATTTCAAATTTGTTTTTCGCCAACATCATTTGTCGGGTGTGGGGACCGAACCAGGGTTCTCAAGATCCACTGAGCCACCTACCCCATAAGTGAACTATAATATTATTATATAGGGCTCAGTGGTACCTTGTCTGTCTATGGATTGGAAAACCCGATTCCTACAGCCGACAAACTATAAATTAATATTACCTCTGTTGCACCCTTTCTGTTAACATCTTTGAGGGCCACGACATAAGACGGATGGTAACTAAATTTCAAATATATGTAAAATATATCATCTACTTACCTGTTTCGGAAGAGTGCTACGGCCAGTAAAGGGGAAAATTCGTGATGATAGATATATTTTTTTAATTAAAATAAAGCTTAAAATAATTATCTTTTACTAAGAAATAGTTTTGTTTTAAGAAGTTTTAGGTATCTGCTATTGTAGAATTACTCTATTTAATAAATTTCATATTTCAAAAATGTAATTTCAATATTCTGGTGACAAGATAAGGCTAATCACATAGCAAATTTCAATCGAAGATTAAATTTTCGGAATGGCTAATAAAATTCGCTGCATCGAGTGTTATTAAACCGGCCATCATCCTACTAGGCGAGTTATTGGAATTTAATTTCCAGTGATAAATTCGTGGGAAATATCCATAACGCATACAGGCCCAGCGGTTGGTTTAGTTTATGTGACGGCCGATAGAGGCACCACCTGCCTTCTTTCATCCCATCCCTTCAGCGTTTGGGAGCCCTTTGTAAATTGTGTCGCTTGTTTAATAAAGAATTGCCAATTTATTTTACTTGAGATCCATCATCATTATTTATAATTTGTATTGAACATGGCTTCAATTATGAATGGCCCTTATTGAATGAAAAGGAAATTTTAATTTGATCTTTGTTCTTCTGTTGTTTTTCGACTATTGAATGTTTTTCATTGATGTTTCATTAGGGCAGAAATAATTGGAAAACATATTTTTAATATTTACGTTTTTTGCTTGTTTTAATTACGCTGCATTCAACAACAAAATGTGTCATTTAACAAGATCTGTTAGGGGCAGAGTGACACATTCAGTAATGGGTAAAATGCATGGTGAAGTGTTTATTTATTTATCGGGTTACGAATTATTGTAAAGACATCTTCTGACAACTATATTCTAATTGTTCTTGAATTATTGATAATTACATGTATTTAAATATATTAAATAAATAAAAGACTTCAGAATCCAATGTTAATTTTTTTTTAAATATTTATTTTTGGGATGTTTCGAGCATAAATATTTGCTCATCATCAGTTCCTTAAAATATAAATACAATAATTATAATATAAAACTAGCAAATTAATCAAAATGTCAAACCTTTAAAAAATGTAAAACAATATTTGTATTTGGGAAAGTGTGTCTATAAAAAAGCTCCAGTGGTAGAATTTCGAAACGAGTGAAAGGAAAATGAATCTAATTTGATTTCGCTGTCAAGGCAGACGCGATGGGAGACGGTTGATGCCTAGCATTACGTTTAGTCTAATGACATTGTCCCTTAATCACCTCATTAGCTTGATTAATGCCAGGATTATCTTAAAATATCGTTAATTACTCACACAGGAAGTCACATGAACTAATAATTATCACGAGCTTATAACGTAGTAATGAGGCATTCCTCAGTTAACTAGATTAAAAGATTTACTTTATCATTTACAACTACGCCCCTTCCTTGCTACTGTATAATTTGCGGAGTTTTTAAATTAACCCGCGAAATAATTAATTTTTTTTTCGTAGTATATGACACATTCTCTTGTTATTACGGATAATACAACAAGTTATAGCATTTTCACATTATTTTTTCCAGTACAGAGTTTTCCATCTTGTTATGCTGAGACGACAGCGATATGACGCAAATACTTGTCAAAATGTAATAATTTAAAAAGGTTTTATAAAATGTAAGATACTTATTTTCAAAACTATTAAGTTAATTTAAATAAGGTATCTATCACACTGTTAATTTTTATAGCTATTTCTATTCTAAATTCTTTATTAGTTTGATCTTTAAAAAGAGTTCAGCTAATTCTGAATTGAGTTTAGTCAAATAGAGTAAAATTTTTAATAATTTAAGATGCAATCGTAGAAAAATTTATGTTTGTAAAGTGATTCTTTGTTACTCGAGCACAGTAATTGCAGTGTGAATCGAAGACGAGAGCTGCAATAGTGTAAAAGAAAACAACTATTAGAATTTGTAACATGTTTAAAATAGGTACCTAATTTGTCTTGAATTTATTTATTTATGTTACTCTGTTAAACAAGAACTTAATTCCAATTACAGTACAGGGTCCAGACTCACCAAGCCACAGTGTGGTAGTTTTTGGTCCGAAGGGAAAAAAGTAAACTTTTCTACCTTAGGGAATCAAAGTAAAGTTATATTCATGGAAACTGGAAAACAACGAAATGATTTGATATTCTGGTAACATCGGTCAAAAATATTACTAGTAAATATTTATTTAATTGTTAATTTATTCCTGAAAATGTTTAAATTTTTTTGAAACTTTAAGTTTGAAGTAATTTTTAATAGGAGTACTTTACAGTCTTTTTCGATATTTGGTCGATTAATAGTCAAATAATTGAGATCTAAAGAGGTAAGTGTTTGGAAACATTTGGTGGAGGTGCTTCAATTATATCAATAGTATTTACTTAAAACATAATAGATCAAGTAGGCTAAATAAGGGAAGCAAAGCCGTGGGAAGTCTAAATAAGATACTAACAAGTAAAGAGGTATCTAGAAATACAAAAAAGAAGATTTACAAAACAATAGTGAGACCGACAGTATTGTACGGAGCAGAAACCTGGACGTTAACAAACGCAGAAGAACAAGAACTTAATGTGTGGGAGAGGAAAATACTACGAAGAATATATGGAGGAATCAAAGAAGAAGAAATTTGGAGAAGAAGGACTAACAAAGAAATAGAGGAGGCATACAAGGAACCCAATATTGTTACACACTCAAAGATGCAGAGATTACGATGGCTGGGCCATGTAGCAAGATTAACCGAAAATAGAACACCAAGACTTATTATAGACCGGAAACAAGAAGGAAAAAAGAAAAAAGGAAGACCAAAGAAGAGATGGCTAGACGAAGTTGAAGCAGATGTCAAGGTACTAGGAATAAAGAACTGGCGGACCAAAGCAACCAATAGAATGGACTGGAGAAACGTAGTAAAACAAGCCCAGGGCCTACAAGGCCTGTCGTGCTGATCTATATATATATATATATATATATATATATATAGATCAAGTTTCAAATATCCTTAAATAACTGTTATAGTTATTGTAAAATTTTAAGAAATATATCGCTCTTGATTAAGTCTGAGAGGTCTATTTCATTTCTGATAACTATATAAACAAAGATGGATTGAAACTTTAGAAAATGATTTTGCAATGCATTTCGCGTTTCCATGAATTTTCCTTGAAGGCAGTGCATTTCTGTTATGTTTTCTATTTCGCTTAGCCATTGATAGATGACGCAGACGGCGTTACAGTTGCACATTCATCTGTCACGAATCACTTTCGTGTAACTTGGCGCTGGAACTGATGTTTCTCGCACATCGCGCTGCGCGATGTTACTACGGTACCGTGTTTGTATGTTGTTTTATTACATTGTCCTTTATGATTTATTGCTTTCTACCAGCCTGCTTGATGCCATGTTTAAATGGAAATTGATTGCGAGGAGCAGTATGTTTTTACTTTTTTAAACATCTATATATCATTGTTCTGGAAGTTCAGGTTTCAAGATAACTTTGTTTGATTACCACATTTGAATATGAAGGCGCTGTTTACAGAATACATCTTAACCCTTTCCGTCCTAATGGTTTATCTACGAAATAACTATTCAACAAATTTTCTTTATGCTTTCTCCTGGTTACATTCAGAAACTACCTACGTAAATCTTGGCTAACAATGCTATCTATTGGCGCATATCGATAATCATAAGTGAT
This sequence comes from Pterostichus niger, assembly GCA_947425015.1. Taxonomy (NCBI): domain Eukaryota; kingdom Metazoa; phylum Arthropoda; class Insecta; order Coleoptera; family Carabidae; genus Pterostichus; species Pterostichus niger. Next base: position 21,328,025 of record OX380344.1, on the reverse strand, counting down.
CATTTGTGAATTTACCTTAATTGTTACAAATTTCGTAATTTGATGAAGTGAAAATATGCTTAAACATATTTATGGGGATCAAGCTATTGCCTTCCATTAAGGGTTATTGGTCTTCTAACAAAGAGATTCACGATAAGTATTTTTCCCCAGTTGTCATTTGGAGAAACCACCATTTGTTCTTTTCCAAAATTCGTTTGACCAAATGTCCTAATACATTTACTTATATTAATCTTATGTTATTTGAAGTTGAGAAATTAAATAAAACTCTTTTTTTTAAGATATAAATTTGGGCCTGAAAGGATTAACTTTTAAGAATATTTTGAAGTCCATATGCCGATTCTTAGTTATTATACAGGGTGTTTCACAACTTAGAGCAAAAAATTAAAGGGTATATTCTGTACGACGTGCTGATCATGAAACAAAAACATTATTTTTTAAATTCGAAAAATTAAGGGTTGTTAACCTAAAACATTTTTTGTAGTACTGCACTGGATTCGCTTTCCTATTAAACACAAACAATGAAGTAGGTATCAACTACGAAAGAATAATTACACAATTCAATTATTAGCAGTTATTTATAATATAATTTTATTTAATTAATAACTTTAACATAATCATCCAGCCAGTGGCAGTGGCAACGAAAAATTTTGGACTGGGAAACATGGAAAATAGTTTTGCGATTTAAAAAAAAATCTTTTTGTTTCATGATCAGTACGTCGTACAGAATATACCCTTTAATTTTTTGCTCTAAGTTGTGAAACATTCTGTATATATAGTTACATATCTCTGTAGGGCATGGTTAAAATATGTATGTAATGTATATATTTATGATATGAATAATTAAATCGAATGGCTTATTATACTGAAGACATGTTGCGTAGTTGCGTAGAAACGGTTCGTTGTCTGTTTGTAGAGTAAATACCGTCGTTTATAGATTATTTAAATGTTACGCACATATCGTACAATAAGCCAGAGCGAAGTGGAATTTAAACAGGTAAGCTATGATCCGCTTTAGTTGTTATAAACGACTAGATGTATCTGAAAACGTGTCACATTTTAATTTAGTAATTTTAATTAATCAAAACAAAGCAGATGGTAGGAAAATATGAATTTAGCAAGGATTAAAATATCTCGGCATTGTATACTTTTAGTATAATTTACGCAAGGGCTTCGAGCGTGAACCGTATTTTATAAAATTCTGTCTGGAAGTTTAAATAATCCTTGTCGCTTGAGGTATGGACTCAACAAAAGGATTTGTTCTTGGCTCCCGAGTATCCTGCCTGACGCCCCATTGTGTCGGTGGCCGACGCCGCGATGCCCTGGGCGTTCACCAGGGCCACACTCGATTTCATTTCAGATTCACTACGTTATCTTTTAAATTATTTATCCAGAAAAAATATCTTGTAACTCATCGTTATAGCTACAGGAACGTTATGAAGATTGTTACATAGTGTTTACAATATTATTTCTTTTAAAAAAATATTTGTATTTTCAGAATCTTATAGAGTAGATTCTTTTCGCGGGATTTTAACATTTTGCTGTTGAACTTTCTCTTGAAACGCGAGTGTGCTTACTTTTTAACCATAACTGCTACATAGATATATTGATTCAACTAATATTCTCGTATTATGGTAATATTTTTAAATGTTTCTGATCAGCAATACAAAGATTTATTTGTCTAAATATGGTTGGAATCGAACCCGGTATCTCTAGGGACACAATGAATGCATTTTCTTAATAAAGGAATTTGTGGATGAAGGTTTTTAGTATAAAAAGTGTATATTTTCTTTTAAGGCCGCTCCGGAGTGAATATAATTTTCGTATTTGCCCCTAAATCTTATGCACCCGCTAAACCCAGCAACTTGCCGTGTTACTGTTCTTGGAACCGTTGTCTGCTGGCCGAGGATCTATTTATTAGGGATAGTATATTTTTTTTAAATGCTGTTATTGCGTATTCATATATTCGTTGTCTTCAACTTTCGAAATATCTAACCCAGATGATACGAGTTTCACATACATTTAAGTTTTAGACGAATTTGCACGTTATTTTGTATTTATTATTAACAACAATAATTAAAATAAATGAACTGTACTAAACATCAATACAAATAATTCAAATCATTTATAGTATAGAAATGAGAAATTGCTTTGCTTATATAAATATTAAGGAATAACATCATGTATTTGACGGCTGGTAACTGCAGTTCACAAGCATAAATATATTACTTACTAAAATCTACAACGATAGAGTGCCAATGCCAGAATGGGTGAAGGCATGTTTATTTTTTGTGAATTTTTGGTTGAACCGGTTCAAAAATCGAAATTTTAAAAATTATGTTTCTATATAAATCATAGCACGAGAAATTCACTCGTTCAAACCGCATTTCAATATCTCTTTTAGTTTTTGAGTTATATCGATTTTTAGATTTATTTAAAACACAACTTTGAGAGCCCATATCTTGAAAACTAACAACTGTATTTCTCTTGCGCTACTTAACTTATATCTGGTTCGATCCCCACAGCCGACAAACAATTTTCACCAATTTAAAAAATCTACCCCTGTGGCTCCTTCTCTACTAATATCTTTGGGGCCGTGAATTGACGGCTGGTAACCGCACTTCACGCGAAAAAATATATCACTTACCGAGATCTGCTTAGGCAGAGTGCCACACCCAGTGATGGGTAAAAAGGCGTGATGATATATATTTATTTTATATTTAAAAATTTATCAACTTTTTTTCAAAATTTTCTTTTCTCATTATTTCCAAAAGTTGAAAAGATATTGAAAATCCAGTGAATTCCTCGCGTGAAAATACATAGGTATGCAAATTTGTACAGCAAAATTCGCACGGATACATTTTTTATTACAAAAAATTTAAAATAGCCATTTTTAGAAATTTCGGGGCTAGCCTTAAGATTTTTATGAATTTTGGCCATTTTTTTATTTTCTGTAATAAAAAATGTATCCGTGCGAATATTGCTGTAAAAATTTGCATATCTATCTATTTCACGTGAGGAATTCACTGGGGTTCACAGACTTGCATTATCTTTTCAACTTTAGGATATATTAAGAAAAGAAACTTTTGAAAAAAATTGAAGATTTTTCAAAAATAGTAAAATTTTGGTATAACTTAAGTAGACCACGAGAAATACAGTCGTTCAAACCGCATTTCAATATCTTTTTTAGTTTTCGAGATATGGGCTCTCAAAGTTGAGTTTAAAAAAAAGTAATAAATCGATATAACTCAAAAACTAAGAGAGATATAGAAATGCGGATTGAACGAGTGTATATTTTAAAATTTTGAACCGGTTCAACCAAAAATTCACAAAAAATAAATATATCATGCTTTTGAATAATTACTTGCAGTGGCACTCTGCTGTAGCACATCTCAGTAAGTAATATATTTATGCGTGTGGACTGCAGTTACCAGCCGTCAAATCGCGGTTCAATATGTCATCTCAACGAAGCTTTTGTGTGCGTACTTCTGAACTAACACTTACACACACCCCGGTTGACACTTAGTAGTTACAGGAGACGTTTTCACCAATATGCATAGTGGAATCCATAGATATTTCGTTCCTCTAAAGCCTTCATATTATTGAATGAAAAAATACAACATAATTCCGTATTTTGGGAAGAAATAATGATTCCAAAACTAGTACATGTTTAAAAAAGTAGGCGTTTCGAATATCATTTCGTAATACCATATCAATCTAAGGTCCTTTGCATATTATTGTTTATGAAATGTAACCAGATAAAATGTTGAAATAAAGTCTTGTAACCTCGACACCTTAACGGTAAAAGAAGACTAGATTATGTATGTATGTTAAGGTGAAGCATACGGCCTGAAGTTCGTTAACCAACAATTTGTTATCGTGTAAGTAGGGTTTCTTGTAGTTTTAACAAAAATGTTGATCTGACCAATCATAAAAAACCAAGTATGAGTCTATGCTAAATAGTGGTAGGGGTATTGGCACGTAGTTTAAAATTATACAAACGTGAAGATTTTCAAGAAAATTATTTCAAATAACAGAAAATAATTGTAAATGATATGTTAACACAATAAATACTAAAATGTAATAACATATAGTATTTTATTTGATATTATGACAAAAACGACATTACAGCAACTTGAATATTCTGACTTTAGAATCGCAGTTCTCATTTCTCATGAATTTTCTAATCATGTTTACGTACTGTAATCCTAAAATGTATTGAAAACATGTAAACGCTTCAATTAAACAAAATACATGCACTATCAGAGTTGTAGATGCTTTTTTATATATCCAAATATGAAAATAATTTTTTCCACAAGCATTTGTTTATAAATTTATGTACGTATTTTTAATTTTGCATCGACGAGGTATATTTGTTCTGTTTTATGTTTCATTCATCTTATAATCTGTAAGAAATATAAATAAATTCCTACTTCCTTTTGTGAAATATTTAAGGTTAGAATATGAATTGTTGTCTATGAACGTTAAATTAAAAACTTTGATAAAAATATCGGTTTTTAAAACAAATAATCCATTTCAATATTACTAACCATACTGTTCTACTAATCTGCTCTGTTAAAATTGATCAAATGTTTGCAGTAAAACCTGATGTATCGTACTAATAACTTCGAATATTAGTGTAATATAATACGAAAAATAAGATAGATATATGTCAAACCACAAATTCTGAAATACTCATTCATAACATGTATCTACATCGTGAAATATAACAAATTCAAATTTCAAAAAAATATTTTACATACTTATTCTCATCTAACTGAAGGAACAAGTAGTGCAAAATAATCTCACAACATTCTACTTTTAGATATGTACAATAAAAAGAATGTGAAATTTCTATAAAACAAACAAATTTGAATTGATATGCAGCAGGTCAAGATATCAAAATTTAGAGTCTGAATTTCTCAAAAATGCCGAGTACGATTTTGTTTAAAAAATTCTGTATATTTAAGAACATAGTTTTCTATAACACATAATTTTTTTAGCCAATTTGAATTTGTATCTTTTGAAAAAAAAACAAAAATATCCGAAAAAGCCTGCTTTTGAGCGTTTTTTCGCATATTTATTTTTTTTTCTCAAAAGTTACAAATTCAAATTGGATAAAAATTGTATATGTTATAGAGGGCCTTATTCTTAAATATACAAAAAAATTTAAAGAAAATCGTACTCGGCATTTTTGAGAAATTCAAGTCCATTTTTGAACCGTTTTCTATCAATTAGTTGTACATAAATTTAATAATATGTATATTATTACTACACATTGAAGTATTGGCTCTAAAATTATGTACAATTCATCGTAAGTTTCATTTATAAAAACAATGATATCTTATTTGAAAGAGATCAAGTCAGATCAAGTGTTCTGCAGCTAACTTAAGATTTAATTAAGCGGATGCTTCACCTTAATGATTAGATTGCATTAATTATAGTTGAATCATTTTTTCTGACCGTACAATTTTTTTTGTTTATTTCTTTGATTGAAAGTATCTTTGCAGTCTAATTACAGCCTTTGCTAAACACGTCCTATAATCTTTAACCTTGATCTGCAAATAGTTACTTTCAACCCTTAATATATAAATAATTATTGTACTGATAATATAAATAGATAAAAACACCGTTGTATCCCATTTGTAACAGTTCCAAGATTATCAATTAAGATAAAATCACGTGACTAACTGAAATGATTAAACTAATTGGTCTACGAAAGTATTACTTAGTCCATGAATCTAATAAGTAAACGAAATATGGCAGTTAAATACAATGATAAATAAGTATTTAGTTTTTGTAGCTGCAAAATTTAATATTTCAATCTCTTAACAAATCTATTCGTCTAACAAAGTAAAATAAAACATCAAGAATTTAGAGTAAATAACATTTTCATAATATAGACAGTTTTTGATTCGATTTCTTTTTGACAGGTTATTATTATACTTCATTTGCTTTAAGACTGTAGTGTAGCGTGATATAAAATAAAAACCATTTTCACCACGTTAAAACTACCCCTGTGGCTCCTCCGCCACTAACATAATTGAGGATCGTGATTTGACGACTGGTAATCGCACTTCACGCGAAGAAATATATCATATACACCCAGTAATGGGTAAAAGGCATGATGATATATTTATTTATTTTATTGTTTTTTTTTATCCTATCCAAATAAAAACATACTGGCATTATTTGGGTCAAATAATATTATAACAACCCTGAATATGTGTAAGTTAGTTGTAATACAAATAACAAATACCTACATTTCTTCTTAATGGACAGCAATCCAATTCCTTCCTAAATACATCCCTGTGATCTTGAGCAGCTCAACACCTCGACCCAACTGGGCTCGTTTAACCTAACACAGTAGGTACTCCACACACACAATGGCACTGCCATACACACACACCCTCACTCACACAGACAGTACAACAGCCCCAATAGCAGTGGTGGTCACGATCTTTTCACCCCTTTGTGCGTAACTCTTTGTTACGCACTCGTCCGCGCTTACCGCCCCGTCACCGCCCGCCACCCCTCGCTGGTCACATGACACCACATTCACACCTCCCACGCACCCTCCACAGGGTGATAATCCCTTAAAAATAGCCATGTTCTGCAGTAGCACGCTTGGGGTTGTAAGAGAGTGTGTGTGTATGAGAGAGCGCTCTCTCTCGAGCAAAGGTCGAGCCTGGGTTTTTTTTCTGACAAATATTTGTACTTTGTCCTGCTTTAAAAAAGGGAAAAGGATTCAGAGCTGAATTTAAAGACTGTTTCAGGAATTAATCATTTTTGAAGTTTTCATCCGCGAGTTATGTACGTGCATTTTTAGATGGAAATATTATTTGTTCTACGGCTATCCACAAAATTAGTCTTTTCTAAAAACATTTTACAACGGAAAATTTGTCTTTACCGATCTAGATCGGAGAGTACCTCCAAATATATCGGTAAAACCGATATCTGAATTGTAAAAAAAGATCAGAAAATGAATGTTTTATCTGATAGTTATTGGAAAGAAGCTTCAATCAGTTGTAATCTATTTTGATTATAATGTAGACGTTTCGGAAATGATCTTTTCCATGTTCAATACATTGCAAAGCATTTAACACGTTGACTGCCAACTACGAGATAACTCGTAGATTGCGTTCTTTGCTAGGACGCCGACTACGAGTTATCTCGTACTGTGTTTACTTACCATTTTCGCGCAGCTACGATTAAACTCGTAACATATCAGTGCTAATATGGATAGATGGCTTCTGGGAAGAGAACAAAAAATCAATGCTGGCTACATGAACAGAAATTTTATTAATAAATAAACAGAAAATATAATTATAAAAAATTTATTCGTAAGACCTTTTTTTTAAAAAAAAATACATTTTCTATGCTTTTTGATGATTACTATGTAATATAATTAGAGTTTTTAATAATATAAAATGATTAAATGAAATTGGCTTTTTAGACCGGAATTCTGAAAATTGCCGTGGCAGTCAACGTGTTAAAGTATTAAAAAAATACAAAACAATGGTCAACTAATTATTCAGATAACATTTAAAATGATATTATTTACGTTATAAGTCAGGACAATAAACTTTTACGGTGCGAGTACGAGACGATGAAGGAGGCGAGTCTGAAATTTCGAAATGAGTATCATAAAAATTATTAACAGTCGTATGATGTACAATGTTTTATTTCATACTGTGTCGCATTTAATTATTTAACATTATTCTCACCAATTAAAAAAATCTATCCTTGTGGCTCCCTCTCCACTAACATCTTTGGGGGCGTTGATTTGACTGCTGGTAACCGCACTTCACTCGAAGAAATATATCACTTACCGAGATCTGTTTCAACAGAGTGCCACATCCAGTAATGGGTAAAAGGCGTGATGATATATTTATTTATTTATTTTATTTATATTATTTTTATATCCCAGTCTTGAAAGTGACATCTTCAAATAATTATAATTAAACCTCAAACACTGTTCAAGTTCACTATAACGGTACCGTAATTTTTATTACAGTACTATTACTGTAAAGTCTCACTTTCTGGACTGAAATTACTATTGTAAACATTGAAATACGGTATAGTATAAAATAAATATTTTGGAATCATTGAAACCAGCGGAAATACTACTTGCTGTTGGGAACAAGCAGGAATGTTATTTTTCCGCTTGTTGCTGTTGGTGATATTGACATTACAACTTTTCGTTGTCAAATGACTGCTGAAATAGCGTTCATGGCCGTAGAAAAATTCTTTTTCAAGCATTTCTAAATGGAATATTGTGTACTTTACGAACAAAAAGTGTTTTTGATGATTTTGCATGGTTGTTACAATCTATCAATATCAACTTCATGTACCCTCAACTTTTTTAATCTTTTATGTAACATTCTGTATGTAAACAAATTACATGTATCAGGCGAACTTTACAATGAAGTAATTAAAAATGTAGATATGTATATTTTTAGCTGTCAACTGTTTTGAATATTTCAGAGAAAACTACTGCAAGTAGTAATTTTTCATATCTAGGTATCTTTTAGTTGTAGCATTATTCTTTCATAATTTAAGCAGGACAGCAGGAAAAATGCATACATAGTTTATACTGTTATTATTAAATTTGTATGAAAGTTCTATATAATTAATCAATTCAGTAAGAAAATTACTGCGAAAAACTTGTTAAAAAATTACTAGCAACGATTTCTGGGATGTTTCCTATAAAAATAAATGAACAAAACAACTTTTACAGAATCGAGCTGAATAGATAAATACCAATCATGAAAGCAAAAGAAATGAAATAATGTGTTTGTTGAAACCTTCTCTAATTAACGAGTATCTTTGTAAAACTTAGCATCAATAGAGATCCCGGTGGTGCTCCTAAGGTTCACATCTCCCTAACCTTGGACTCAACTATAATCGTGCGGAAGTAGGAAAGTGCTCGTCCATTGTTTCGACGCGATCTCCGTTGTTAGAAAGTTCCATTTCACATCAAACGGAATATTTAATCGAGATGTAGATGCGGCTTAATGAGGCGAAACGTTGTTCAAAGAAGCCTTCAAGTCTGTGACGTCGCCACCACCGCCATCTTGTTCCATGCGTGGGGCTGAAGATGGATTGCCGTTGCGGAAATCACACTGTTAAAGGGTTGTTGTTGCAGTGAAATCTTGAATGCATTAGGTGTTAAATAATGTTCTCCCCTTCTTGTATCTTGGGAACTTGTTGGTGTTTTAATGCGTTATGCTGCGTTAAGGTGTGTTGCGTTGTGTTGCGTTCATTAGCTAAGAGGCTCAAGTTATGAGGTTTTGGGTAATTACTCCCGCTCTGATTCAAGATATTTGTCTCAGGATTTGAGTTCACTGTGTCTAGTTACTTTTCGATGCGAGGTGATTAATTAAATTGCTTTATTTGCTTATTACGCATTTCTCCAAAATTCCTTTGTAAATATGTTGTAAGAGGATGACAATGTCAGAGAATGAGATTACTGCTAGGCTTTGGAACTGAACCACATGTCTCGCATACAAATTAATCATACAATATTTAGAACCGTTGTTACAGTTATACACATTTAATCTTTTTGTGGATCAATAAGATCATCTCATTTGAACAAAAAAGTTAAGTTTTATTGCGGATTATAAATTTCAATGAAAAAATAAAATTACATAAAAATTTAAAACTTTTCATTCATAATTTTTGTACGGCATCGATTTTGTGGCGTGACTTGTAAATAAATACGTAGCATGACCAAACCATGTAAACCAGATTTTATTTTATTTAAAATTAATGTACAGGATTCGCGCTATTATTTATTGTTGCTAAAATTAACGCAGATGTACAAATATTTTCTTTGTTTTATGTAGAAAAAATAAAATAAATATATCATCACGCCTTTTACCCACTACTGGGTAAGGTACTCTGTCGTAGCAGATGTCGATAAGTGATATATATTTTTTCGCGTTAAGTGCGGTTACCAGTCGTCAAATCACGGTCCCAAAGATAGTAGATAGTAAAGGGGGTGCCACAGGGGTAGTTTTAATGTGGTGAAAATTGTTTGTCGGCTGTGCAAATCGAACCCGGGGTCTCATATCTACAAACCGATTCGATACCACAGACCCACCTACCCCACTTGTTTTATTAATTTCTTATTTATTTTAAAGTTTGAATTTTAAAAACTACTCTACGTCGTAATGTCATTTAGATTAATATCTAACCTAAATAGTTATTTGTGTATTGAGAGTGTAAAGTGAGTCTTTGTTACTAGAGCACGATAATTTCAGCGCGGGTCGAAGGCAAAAGCTGCAATAGTGTAAGAGGAACAAAGACTCTTTACGCTCGTGATACGCACATAATTTTTTCTACGATCTTAAAATTATTTAAAAAACGTATACGTACTGAAAATTTATTCATTCTGTCAATATGACAAGTTCTATTTTGTTTCCCTGGTAACTATTGAAGGAAGCGCGTATTTATTAACTTTTTCGCGCGTTGCTATTGGAAATGCGCGGTAAAGTTATTTTTCGATTGTTCCGCAGAAAACGTCAAATTTACAATGACAAATAAAAACGTAATTGTCAACTTATAATAGCAATCGTAGAAAAATATTTTTGAGCATATGTTTTTGCTGATAAATTCTGTTTATAAAAATTATGTCAATATTATGTATGTACGTTATGTATTTATGTTGAATGAAAAAGGGGGGTTAGATATTTAACATAAACAAGTTCGGTCACATGAAGAAGATTGATATTAGGTGTAAATTAAAAAAAAATATATTTCAAATACTGAACATTTTTTGAAAGTTAAACATGTACCTGTATTGAAAGCGTTAATTAATCTTTAAAAAAAATTATAAAATATAAAATATGAAATGATTTCATCGGACAATGCATAAATGGTATCCTTGGGTACGGAATATCCTGATAAACAAAGGATAAAAAAATAACAAAAGGAATAGATTATATTAAATCATTGTCAATTATTGCATTATCGTGTTTAACAATGTACCTTGTATATTTAACTATGTATAAACAATAGAAATCTATCGATTTAAAATCAATTTGGAAATTTATATTCTCTATTAGTCAGCTGGAAAGCGATGAGAAAACAAAAGTGAGACAATAAACGTCTGAAAGAAGAAGCGTTTGACGTACATGCAAGAACCACTTGGGTCCGATCTCCGCATCATTCATCCTCTTCTGGAGTCCGGGTCTTTGGGTCCATGCGTCGTCCTTGTCTGTCGTTCATTGCGTGACATCCGCGCGTGGCAGCGTGAATGCGTGCGTGAAATATTGAGGATTCGCCAAGACCTTCATCGTTCAACCCTTATACTAAGTAGAGAGGCTATATGTATATAGGAAAATCTATTTCATTATTATTGAGTTATTCTTCTTTACTTATTCAATATTATTTTGGAAATGAACATACATATAGTTTACTTTAAATGTTGTGATATTTACTTCATTACTAGTATTATCCGTATGGATTATGTAATGAGTAAGCCGATATTTAGCCCGAATGGTAAATCAAATAAATAAACAAACGGACGATTAAAATATGTAAAATAAAATATATTAAAACATCAAAATGAAATGGTAAAAATTGTAGAAGTATTCACAAATTAATATTAAAAATTAATCAAAAAAACAACAAGAACAAAATTAATTGTCCGTTCACTTGGTGAAACTAGAGTTAATAAAATATTAAAATATGAAAATAAACACTTGTCTAAGTCTCACAAAAATTCAGCCTCTAAGTCGACGTATCAGGTCATAGACGATCGTCTATGGTTACTAACTGTACTGGCCAGCCTCTGACAATGACCTGATAAGTCGACTTGGAGGCTGTATTTTTGTGAGACTTAGACAAGTGTTTATTTTAATATTTTAATATTTTATTTGAAAATTAATCATATGAACGTTTATAGTAAACAACAATGTATGAAGCAAAATTACTTAATAATTAAAACTACATCTTGCACATGAAAAAGAGAGGAATTATCTCGATCAAAGCCAAAATACCACTGGCTAATTCTTGTTCCCTTCCATGGTTTTTGCATGAGTATTACATACAAACGCTTGCAAGAGATTGCTCAGGTACTAATTTATCCAGATATATCTAAACAAAGTGTGATAATTCAGACAAACCATAATTTTGATAACTAATGACATCAATATTTATCGATTCCTTAGATAAGAAATACTAAAATTATAATAACGTATGGGGTAGGTGGCTCAGTGGTATCGAGTCGGACATGGGATTTAAGAACCCGGGTTCAATTCCCGCAATAGACAAACAATTTTCACCACGTTAAAACTACTCCTGTAGCTCTCCCATCACGAACATCTTTGGGGCGAGCTGTGATTTAACGCCTGGCAACCGAGCTTCACGCGAAGAAATATATCACTTACCAGGATCTGCTACGATAGAATGCAACACCCAGGAATGGGCAAAAGACTTAAACATATATATATATATATATATATTTATATATCATTACGTCTTTTACCCATTACTGGGTGTGGCACTCTGCCGAAGCAGATCTCGGTAAGTGATATATTTCATCGCGTGAAATGCGGTTACCAGTCGTCAAATCACGCCCCCCAAAGATATTAGTGGAAGGGGAACCACAGGGGTAGATTTAATTTGGTGAAAATTGTTTGTCGACTGTGGAAATCGTACCAGGATTCCCAAGATCCACAGGCCGACTCGATACGACTGAGCCACCTAACCCATAATATAACATATATAATCCAAATCAGTAAATCATCTACTTGAAATATGGTACGAGATGTAATTTAGTTAAATATATATGCGATCATTAGCTCAAAATATGGTATTTTGAAGATATTTATATAGAAAAAATAAAAGAGTTTTCAGCAATAAGCATCAAATGACTTTATTACAAAATTGTATATTTAGAATTTTACATTCAAACACAATTATGTATGTAGAAATAGGGACTTAACTTAATAATAGCAAAATTTGACTTCTGTCGCAAATGAGCAAAATATAAAAATGTCTATACACTGTACTATATTTCCGTAGCAACGACAAGCATGCAAAGAACAAGCATCTTTAGAAAAATATCAAATTGTTGCGGGAGATAGAATCTTTGGTGTTGAACTCTCTAGCCTTCTAGAAACAAACATAAATGTTTTTTCGTTTGGTCATTCATTCATTTAAAAAATGTATACATAGAGATATGAAACTTTGAAGTTGTTGTCAGGTGACCATTGTATTTCTGTATTCAAAAGGTTTCATTCATAAAAAGATTTAAAACACACACTCCCTCTCAATGGAATACCGAAGGTCTAGCGAATAATTTCTTGGTTATGAACAAAAAAGAATCATTTTGGTAATCCGGGTCGACAGGTTGTAATCTACTACCGTTCATTAATTAAAATTAACCGGGCGTTATTTATCTGCAGGAGGCGGCAACGTTTGCAGTGTAGCCAACATTACAGTGTTGCCAGTTAGCGTCTCTCAATGCAGAGCAATTATTTTTAATTACGATACAAACAGGCACCCACCCATAGAGAGAAACTTGGTTTTCGTGTTATTAGTCTCTTTCAACGTGTCCCGTTAACGATTTTTTAATGGAACTGGATTCTATAATAATTAGAGTAATAAAAATTCACGGAAATAGTGTTTTATACGAGTGGGCGTATACCTTTTTTGCTGCAGATGACATAAAGACTCCCTTTTTAAATGATTAAACTTTTCTCGCGTGAAAATTATTTTTATTACGTGAAAACTTCTATATCAAAATTTATTAGCTTAGAATTGAAAGAATGTAATAATCTCAAATGTTTGCTGAAATCCTGATAATTTTTTATTGAAATTTATGACTGTAAGTCTATCAGGCATGAATGAATTATTCGAATTACTTTTTACTGAAAAACGTTTTAATGCTATGAATATTTAATAAGAGAAGTTAACATTTCAAAAATAAATGTAAAAAATCTAAGGCTAAGAACTAACTAACAAATAATTTAACCCCTAAGCCTTAATAAAAGAATCAAATCTAGATACGTATTTCGAAAACTAAGTTTTATTGAGGATGAGAACTTAGTTCTCGAAATACTTATTTAGATTTGATTCTTTTATTAAGGCTTAGGGGTTAAATTCTTTGTTACTTAACATTTCAATTAAACGATTTTTAATGCTAACATATATGATCACAATTTTTGTTTCAAATTTTTTATTTAATTTGGTGGAAATTGTTTGTCAGCTGTGGGCATCGAACCAGGGTTCTCAAGATCTACAGGCCGATTCGATACCACTGAGCCACCTACCCCATAATTTGAAATTGTATTATAATAATTTAAAAAAAAAACAACAACAAAGAACAAATAAATCGTTATTGTGAATATTGGCGTTTAGGAAAAATTTCAGTTACATTCTTTAAATATTTTAAAAATAATCAGTTGTGAAAGGATCACGTAAAAACAACAAATATTTTGTTTTCCAAAAGTGAACAGAAAATTTTTCCCACGTGTATAATAAAAAATACTCAAGCATGTATTTTAGAAGAAAAACATTCTTGTTTATTCTTTTACTTCTTTTTCATTCTTATTTACTTTCTATTCTTACACCTGCTCTTCTGCAATTTTGTAGCACACACAGCTCACCAGACTTGAATTAAATTTATTTGTGGTTTTATTTGCACCACACTTTGTTGCATGCACGAAAGGTTGTCGGAAATGCATTTATATGAACTACAAACATGTTTGTGGTTTTCAATGTTAGTACCACACGATTCAATATTTATGGAATTCAAGAATAAATTTGTTATGCCATTAATCATTATTTGTATATATTTGAAATTTAAATGATATTTCTTTGGGTGTCAAATGTTATTCGCATTTTTAAATGATAACTAATAATTTTACAGTATTTTTAAATGGGCATTAGTCAGTAACTGCAGTTTAAATTATGACAACAATATTAATTTCATATAAATAATTAGCTGTTGTTCATTTTTATATGCTCAGTGGTATCGAGTCGTCCAGTGGATTTAAGAACTCAGGTTCAATTCCTTCAGCCGACAATTTTCACCACTTTAAAATTACCCTTGTGGCAGTCCCTCCACTAATATTTTGGAGAGCATGTTTTGACAGTCGGTAACCGTATTTCATGGTCATATATATATATCATCTATAAAGATCTGTTACGACAGAGTGCCACACCCAGTAATGGGTAAATGACGTAATGATATATTTATTTTATTTTTACTACATTGAATAAACTAGGAAGGTGGTAGTGAATACGAAAATTTAAAAAATCAACAGCAACTGGGAAAACAAGTCAACTACTAGTAAGCCAGCCCTAAACTTGAACTGCATTTTGGAAAGAAGCAACAAAGTGTGGTAGAATACCATGTTAAAAAAGTCACCCAACACTGATTTTACTTTGACGTTAAACTTTTTTGCGTATCATGGTGTCGGCTGATTTGCCTTGCACTATGTCTTTCATTTAAGGTATAAGCAGGTCAGTCCAGCTCTTGCCAGGAACTGGGCGGAGTGTAGTGTATTGTCTTTATGTCTAGGGTGCATGGTCCGGCCTGGCGATTCTGTTCGGATATTGAATCATTATTATTCAATACTTAGCAGAATGTAAATAAACCAGGATTGGCTCTAGGGCCCGTCATGTATCTCTAACAGAACAGAACAACAGAATAAACTAGGAGGGTGGATTATTTGAAATTGAATCCTAACTGCCGAATAGTCCACTTGTCATGACAAATGTCAAATATTTCTCCTGAACCCGCTTTAAACTGCATCGGATAACCTACTAGATTTCGTTGGTTTAGACCAGCTACAGAATCTGCATCATTATTTTGTTAGAATTCTGCCAAGAGATCTTCGGTATAATCTTGATATTCCAGTTTACAAATGTTATGCAGTTTGACATAAACAAACTTGTTTACCTAAATTTTTGCTATTTTATTATCAAATACTACTAATAATTTAAAGATTAATAATTCCTATAAAAATATAAATAAATAAAATTTTGTGTTTTATAGCTCTTAAGTTTCGCTCTTTGGCTATAAATTACTTCATGAAAAATCATGCATTTCCTCCCTATATGTATAATATACTATTATATTTATTTCTTTTATTTGTAATATATTTCCTTATATGGTTGCAAACAAGTTGAAAATTCAAGTAAAATTCATATTAAATCAATTGCTGAAACGTTGAAACGTAGAAAGTTTCTCGTACTTGTATAAAGGCAAAATTCATATTGTTGGAAACTGCCTGACTGTATATGGATAAAGCATAACTTTTACCATTTATTTATGAACTAAAAACTTATTACAATAGCATTGTAATTCTAACTGCTACTGTGTAATAATGACATAAAATGAAATTAAACAATTTTACTTGTTAAAACATTCGTCTACAGATCAATTTGATTCTATTGTGTAATCGTACATTTTGTTTCTGTTGCAGGTGAGTCATCGATTTTCAACTTTGACCTTATTTTGCAAATTTAGGTAAGTTAAATAATAATTGAGTGAGCATATGCAGTTGCTAATTATGTTATACTTCATAGTTGGAAGACGAATTTAATTAAATAATATCTAAAGATATAATATTAATAGTAAGTTTAAGAAGAAACGTAAGAAGCCAGAAACATTTCCTCTCCTCCTTTGAAAATATACAATATACTTTTAGTTAATTGACTGCAGAATGACGAAGAAAATTGAAAACTACTTTTGTTGCAAAAGCAAGAGAAATCTAGCAAACGCATTTTGTATCTTTGTCTTAAGTTTGACATATCGTGATCAATGCCATCTCATAGAAGTTGAATATCCTAATATACTCCATCCTGCCCTAAACAAAATAATGAATATCAAGCTTACATATTATATCTGCAGCACCTAACATTTTCGGACTCTAGTTGCTTTAATTTGTATTGAATATATTATAAAATGAGTATATGATTAAATATTAATAAACTATATTTGTCTTGTCATATTATTTATAAACGAAAGGCAAAATATAATTTAACGATTGTAAATCAACTAGCCAAATGCCTCGTCATCTTATTAAGTGACGCGCATAAGAAAACATATACGTCAATATTTATATAATATTAAGACTATATGAGAAACATTGGTGTTCCGCCCAACCAATATAATCGATGTACGCATCTAAAAACTATTGATTGACATTGTCTTAATAGAAACCACGAGGTGTCTCAGGACTCTGAAAATAGTTTTGCAAATTTATTTGAGACTATATTAGACACATTGGTCCGCCCAACCAATATAATCGTTGTACACATCTTAAAAGTAAAGATTGACATTGTTGTAAATAGAAACCACTACCCAGCTTGATTCTTCCGGTAAAAATACTTAGTTTTCAACTGCAACAACTAAATTCTCTCACGTAAGTCTGCCTCAGCACCTTGAGAACCAACTATCCCTAGCTCGCGTCGCTAGTTTACGCTGCATGTCAAACTATTCCTGGAGGAATTTGCAATTCTCGCTCTGTTGCCTGCGGCGATGGCGATGGCGGTGGAGGAATGACAGATGCGCAGCGAAGTGGGGCTCGGACGATGTCCTGCCTGTCGTGCGACAGGCCTCGGCGCCGTGAAGCCATGAAGCCACCTAGATGAAGATCGCTCAAGTGCGGAAGAATGCTGGGGAATTGTCTGAATTGTCCTGAGGACATTGTTGACTGGTGGAATGAGTGTAAATGTTCACTGGGAATAAGTTAGCAAATTGAGAGAAAAATTTACTGTCTTTCTTACTATTTGTTAGTTAGAGGCAGAAATAAGAGTTTAAATATATATTAAGCACTTTTAGGCTTTATGTCTACAGGATATTAAAAACAAATGTAAAATATTTGTAGGGCATAAAGAAGAAGTCAAAATAAATCGAAAAGTTTTATATAACATGAGTCCATGGGTTTCGTATGTTGGGACGTTTTTGTTTAAATTTAATAAGTTTTATTTAACATATTATTTTTTAGTTCGAAAATTATGAACAGTTATAAATAAAATAAATAATTATATCATCACGCCTTTTACCTATTACTGGGTGTGGTACTTTGCCATAACAGGGTAGAATTAATTTGATTAAAAATTGTTTGTTGGCTGTAGGACTCGAACTTGGATTCTCAAATCCACAGGCTGATTTAGTACCACTGAGTCACCTACCCCATATAAATGTTCATCACGTCTTTTATCCTATAAGGTGTGGCATTTTACCGTAGCAGATCTTGGTACCTTAGTGACATATTTATGCGCTTGATATTTGGTTACCAGCCGTTAAAAATGGCTCCCAAAGATATTAGTGGTGTGGTAGCCGCCAGGATCATTCTATTGAGATGAAAACTGTTTGTAGATTGTGGAAGTTGAACTCGGGTTCTCAAATCTACATTACTGAGCCACCTACCCCATCAATAAATAATAAAATCCTTAATAGACAAACAATATGTTAGTTTAACAAACAAGTAAAGATAAGATCGTAAATTTAAGAATTTTCTTTCCGATTTAGTTAAAAAATTGTAAACATTTATGTTCGGAGTAGTATTTCGCAGTTTGTAAGAAGATAGCAAGTTTCTTCTGCAAGCGCTTTAGTTAGAAAACATCTGAATTAATTCAACGACGCTTTCTGTTTGCTGAGATAACACGCTTACAAATCAGTCGTTTAAAAACAGTAACAATGTTTGACCCTCGAGCAAACTGGACACTGAAATCTGGAAGGATTTCCATATTCCCATTCTGTAATCCGATTACATGACGTATCCAGCTCTGGATGCTAGCAAGTTTTCCATAATCGTGTCTGATCTATGTCATCGTTATGCGTAAACAATACAGGACAAACTTTTACATTAATTTTAAATCACTGCTTTTAAAATTGTTTTTTTAATAAATAATACTCTGGAGGGAACTTAATGCGAGTTTTATTTTGTTTTAGTAATAAAATTTCGCTTAAATTTTGCTCCTTAGATGTATTTACATAGTAATTGCATGTCAGATGTTGTCTGATTCTTATTAAATTCTAAATTAGAATTAATGATTCCCTGCTAGCGAATCGGGCTCATGAATATGGAAATGGGAACATTGCACCAAACTTGTATTGATTACTAATTGGATGAATTGTACACGATATTGCATTAGCGGATAAACAAATATTGTCTTCGATTAACTGTTGCATATTTAATAAAACTATATTTATTATAAATAATTATTTATTAGCATGGTGCTAATTGTAAGTAAATATTCCTCATTTATTATTACTGAGTTGAAATAATTAACAAATATTTTTATACATAGATATTATTTATTTTATTTCACAAATGTTTGGATAATAATTTTAATTATTCTATCAACTATAACGCGTAGAGGGTGTCTTTCTCGCCGCTTTTTTAATTCTCCAAATTCGGCATTTTCAAATCCCGGATATCCCGGACCTCAAGATTTTATTATTTTATTTTTAATGGGGTAGGTGGCTCAGTGGTATCGACTCGGCCTGTGGATCTTGAGAACCCTGATTCAATCCCCACAGACGACAAACAATTTTCACCAATTTAAATCTACCCCTGTGGCTCAATCTCCACTAATATCTTTGAGAGCCGACGGCTGGTAACCGCATTTCACGCGACAAAATATATCACTTACCGAGATCTGCTTAGGCAGAGTGCCACACTCAGTAATGGGTAAAAGGCGTGATGATATATTTATTTATTTAAGATTTTATTATAATTAAAACAAATTTCCTTATTTTTATACCTATATAAAATATATAATACTGGAAAGACAATAGTATTTTTTAATATGATGATTGTTGCTTCCCTGATTAAATTAGACCAAAAGTGTAAATACAAGAAAAATGTTAAAAAAATAATATATCATCACGCCTTTTACCCATTATTGAATGTGGCACTCTGCCTAAGCAGATCTCGGTAAGTGATATATTTCTTCGCGTGAAGTGTGGTTACCAGCCGTCAAATCACAGCCCCCAAAAATATTAGTGGAGGGGGAGCCACAGGGGTAAATTTAAATTGGTGAAAATTGTTTGTCGGCTGTGGAGATCGAACCAGGATTCTCAGATCCACAGGCCGACTCGTTACCACTGAGCCATCTACCCCATAAAAAATGTGAAGTACTAAAGACTGCATCTACTGAGTATTTACTTGTTGTTCAATTGTATTTATATTAGAATAACAAGTAATGGCTTATAAAAAATGCATGGTTTCTCAAAATTACAAATAATTCCCGAGATATGAAAGAATGCATCATATTTCCTGGTAGTCACCCTCTAAGAACGCATTGTTTAAATAAAAATGAACAATGGAAATTTGAAAACTTGCAAGTTAGTTGAAGGGTAATTTAAAGTAAAAAATGTTTGGTAAATGATAAGTTATAAGATTTGACATTAGTCAAAACTTCGGTTTTGCAAAGTGCAGTTAAAACTTCTCGATAAACTTATCCAAAAAGGGAATATTTGTCTGGAACGCGTTATCACAGTCATTAATCTACACTTGACACGAGAGATAATATTGCCATTTCAGATTACAAACAGCCTGAAATTAACAAATTTATAACTTTGCACAATTTTCAGCCAATTTGACATTTCCATTCGCAAACTGCTGATAATAATTATAACAATTTATTTGAATATTCAGATGTGTATGAATGATTGATTTTTGCGATCAACAGCTGAGTGATTCTGTTGTGATGAGAGCCACCAGATTCATTATGAACCAGCAATGTGAATTAATTTGACACATATGGCATAATTAGTATATCATTTGTTACTACTCTCACCGAAATCAATTTAACTATATGCATATTAAATGCATTTCAATTTATTATTGTATTTGCAATTGTGTAATGATAATTATTTTTCGCGATTGGACAGAAAATTAATTAAGTCTCCAATGGCAACGCGCGTCAAAGTTATTTTTCGATTGTTCCACAGAAAACTTCAACTTTATGATGATAAATATGAGCATAATTGTCAACTTTTCATAGCAATGTTTTTGTTCTTCTTATATTATTGCAGCTCGCGCTGCAATTACCGTGCTCAAGTAACAAAGAATCACTTTACGCTCTTAATACACAAATTTTATACTTTGCGTTCACAATCGGTCTTTTAAGGGTTATAGTTGAACTGTTTTTGGTAATTTTACATTTTGTAAGATTGGTACTACTAGGCAGCCCTATGTCATTTTAAAATGATAACCTCAAATATTTTTTAAAATGTTCTTTTATTACAATTTGAAAGTATTTTGAACGACAGATTATTTATAAATAATACATTATAATGTTATTATTAAGAAAATGTAATAAGAAGATCAAAGTAAAACGATACGATTACATAATTTGAAAATATAAATAATCAAATTATCAACATCTTTATTTTCAGATTTTATATTATAACTACATAATTTGCCTTGAAAATTACTAAATTACTATCTATACACATGTGAGGTAAATAGAAAAGTGTGCAAATTTATATTCTTCTAAATGTACAGTTGCGTTATCACATGTCTCATAAATCCCTAGATTAAAGTTTGATCTTTATTGCAATTGAATTTGTTAAAATTCGATTAAATAAATGATGAAAAGCAAAAAAATAGTATATTATACTCTTTGGAGTACTCGTGCGACAATATGTTGTTTTATATAACTCGTTACGTTTGAAAAAGAATTTTTTCTACTTCCGTCAGGAAATAGACGTTATATTTCACTTATTTGAGTTAGGTAATGAACTGCATTATTTAACTAGTGAAGTAATGAGGTAACATAGCAACACAAATAAATTAAGATATCTTGGTAGATAAATTCTGATGTGTTATTCTTTTATTTTTTGAATTTATAACTGTCATTAATATGTCAAAATTTCATAATTTTAAAAACGCTATTTCGTATTTATTAATACGGAAGTAGAAAAATATTGTATGCAACACGTAAGAAAACTCGGTTATTACCTTATTTATGTGTTTACATAACTCGGCTACGCCTCGTTCTGCAAATTTCACATGCGTAAGGTAATAACCTTCATTTCCTTACTTGTTTCATAAATAGCTATAAAATCATTTTTAAACAAGCGGAAATGTTACTTTTCTTTTTGTTACTATTCGAAATAGGCAGGAATGTTATTTTCCCGCTTGTTGCTATTGGAGACAAACGAGAAAGTGGAAAATACTCTAATTTTTCGGGCACCGATAATTATATTTTGTCAAATGATGCTTTTTGTCATGGTTTTATCTGTAATTTCTTTCTTATTGTATGGTCGAATACAATTTATATATTTTGACAAGAAACATGCCATAATTTGTACGTATTTGTTGGTTATTATCCTTTGTGAATTGGTAAGTCGTGTGGTCAAAGCCCAGATCCTGACCGGAGCTTTGAGCTTTGTAAGCAGAGAGGCAAGTAGCACAGGGCACAGCTTACCACCTCCAAAGTGACATGTTTTATGTGGAGCCATTCTGAATACCAGATGTCGAGATGAGAAGTCTCCACGCACGATCGAGGAAGCTATTGTGTCTCGTCTATCATTTATCATCCTTTCTTAATACTGAATACGACCTTGTGAAGTGAAATTCAAAGACCTGGACACTAATTCATAATTTATTTTCTGTGATTTATATTTCTAAACGCGCAGTTTCACTCTTTCAAATTGATGGACGATTTAAAGAGTTTTTTTAAAACATATTATGTCCATAAGGAGTACTCATATATATATATATATTACCTCACTGAAAAGCTGCAGTTGTAGATTATAAATAATTAATTAATTATAAATAATAAACAAAATCGCTATGAAAGTTATGACGAAATATTTTCTACTTATCATCAAATATTGATGAGATTTGGTTTATTATTTATATATTTACGGATCTATAAACGTATAGATTTATCACATAATTTTCCAATAAATTAAAGTTCTGTTTGTCATTGCTTCTCACGTCAATCATTTTTAGAAGGAGTTAGGCAATACCAAAGGAGCAGATTTTACAAAATTTTGTGAAAACAAGAAAACTGAACCATTAAAACCATCAAAGTATGTTACAAGTATGCCTAAGCACATTGACAATATCGTATAATAGCGCGCTAGCCGTTCTATATGATTACAAATACAATAATGAAAAAGCACAACAATGAAAGATTACAACAAATAAGAGCAAATTAATGAAAATTATAACAATAAAAAATTTTAACAAAGAGTACATTAAAAAAGATTACAATAATGAAAGAGTACAATAATAAAAAATTATAAAAATAAATGCACAATAATGAAAGATTACAACAATGGAAGGGAACAAAAATGAAATATTACAACAATGGAAGATTGTGAGTTCAATAATTAGATCATTTATACATTTGAATTATGTATAAGTTTGAACAGAAAAATAGGATTGCAATGAAAGTTACAAAATATTGCAATTTTTTTTTGTAGGAGATCAAAAATTAAGAAAAAAACTTTGTTGGGCAGATTTTGTTTGTAGGGTGTACTTGCATCTACGCCTTCCACGTATCGGCACCTATAAAAAGTACTTAGATACATGGGGCTTCAGTGTAAGGAGTACAGAATAGAGGGAGCATGACATGCGTATAAGGGTAACGCTGGTGAAGTATTACAACGGAAGCGGAAACAAGTTTACGCCATATTAGTCGGTTCTACATTTTACTTGAAATAAAATAGAAGAAAATTAAAAAATGAATATATATATATATATATATATATATATATATATATATATATATATATATATATATATATATATATATCGGGTGCCTACTTTTTTTCCGAACATAGGAAATTCAATGTTAAAATTTTGATTTAGCGATATCTCTTTACCTATCAATTTTAGAACAAAATTGTACTGAAGAAAAATGTTCAGAATGAAAAACTGCATCCATAGAATATAAGTTTGTTGTTCAATTGTTTCTTATTTTTGAGTTAGAATCAAAAGAAATACAAGCTTTAAAGCAATTATCAGAGTGCCATGAGAAATATAACAATAATTTGTTTGATGTGTCTGACATTATTTGACATATACAAGAATTGGAAGATTACTCTAATTTATTTATTTATTTATTTATTGGAGCATTTAATTTAATAATAAATTTAATTATAGAAACTATTATTTTCTTTTTTCTACACAATCTCGACAAATAAATACCTATTATTAAGTTATCTAATTTGTTTTATTTCTCATGGCACTCTGATAATAATTTTAAAGCGTCTATTTTCTTTTGGATATAAGAAACAATTGAACAACAAACTCTATGAATGCAGTTTTTCATTCTGAACATTTTTCTTCAGTACACTTTTGTTCTAAAATTAATAGGTAAAGTGATATCGCTAAATCAAAATTTTAACATTGAATTTCCTATGCTAGGAAAAAAAAGTAGACACCCGGTAAGCATACGTATGTTACACGAAAGAATCGACTAAGGAAAGGAATATCTTTAGAGGTAACAGTTCTCGCTGACTTCAACTGACGAGTATATTAAAAAAAAGAATGATTCTATAAACTGCATTTGAGAATAAGTTCTTGTTGTGCAACAAATAAATAAAATAATTATTTTAATTAAAGGAAGTGTAATAAATTTTAGCAAGTATTAATGAAACAATATTTTTTTCAGCTTGTGACATGAAAGTAGAGTACGTAATTATGTAATTTGTTGTATAGGTATATGAACAAAGAAGCATTTGTACGAGTACAATTAATATCATTGATGCAATCTGCAATCTCTTTGTAAAGTAGTTGTTATAATAGTGGCCATGCAAAACAATCAACCAGTCTTATGTACTCTAATTAATTACCTACTTAAAGAATTTAAGCTCGGTGAATATTTCCAGGTTTCCGCTTTTTACATCCTTTGTTCGAAGTCCCTGACACATTACAGCATTTTATTAATCAATATACGAGTATTTTTCTTTGTGTTTACTACATTATATTTCCAATGCATACCTAGGTATTATAAATATTCCGAGAAATATTGTTCTAATCGACATTAATCATTGTTAATTAAATTTGTTTTGCCTTATTTATGTTCTGCTACTTATTGTGTATTTACTAATCAGGGTGAACAAAACTTACTATTTATTTTTTGTTAGTAATTTTAGTTGTAAATTATATGTACAGTGCAATACATTAATTAGTTTAATTTATTTCTTCTACTCGAGATATTAAAATGTTAAGTAATGTATTGGTTTCCATGGCGATAAATAACATCATAATCACATGTTGATAAGCCGTGGCTTAGAACGTTTTAGTCACGGCTGGAAATATTAAGCACGGGGTGAAGTTAGCTTCAGGTATCTGTCATTTAACTTAACCTTCGTTTGCTTTTATCGGAATTTAATAATTAAGATAATAAATAAATCGAAGAATAAAATTTAAGTTTCTAATAAATATAGCTGAAATAATCAGCTGTTTAGAATATAATTTGATATTATTAACAGTTATATACTTTGATATAAATTGGCTCTTAGAAAAATATCTTGTGTAAGAATTATTAGATATGAATAATTGATTGACGAAAATTCGATAATACAACGCGTACATAATAAATGAAGTAATTTATAATTATCTAGAAACTTCAGTTACAAATATTTAATACTGGAAGAAAGTTTTAAACATGAAATGATACATAATTTATAAAACTCAAAAACTGAAATATTAAGTCAGATTGTTCAAATGTAAGAGTAACAAGTCTCTTGTTGTTAGTTTAAAAACAAAAGTACAAACACACAAACAGTGGGCAATTCGTTCATTTTTGAGGAGAAATGCGGCCATTTATCAAAAAAAAACAAGAAACTCGCTTTTATGTGATGGAATACAAACATTAAATTTTCATCTATTCAACTTCTTGTGAACAAATTACCTTACCAAAGTTTGTATCGTATTTGAACGAACTTGTACTTGCCAAACAGCACGTGTTGCTTTTAATTTACAGAATATTTCAATACTTTATGAACTAAATAGGGACTAAATTCAACAGTGAAACTTCTTACTATCATTATTTTACTGAATAAGGTTTCAAATTAAAGTTGTAAAGCAGTGATCTTCAAACTTTTCTAAGCTATGATGAAGAAAAAATTACAAATAAATTCTTTCTTACTTTTGTATGACTAAAATTGAAATTTGTAATGACTAGTTAAACCATTGTTTCTTAAAAATTAAGTGTCAATTGTTGGCAGCAATGTTTATTAATTCATTTATTATTGATTCTATATATATGGGGTAGGCGGCTCAGAGGTATCGAGTCGGCCTGTGGATCTTGAAAATCCTGGTTCGATCCCTACAGTCGACAAACAATTTACATCAATTTAAATCTACCCCTGTGGCTCCCCCTCCACTAATATCTTTGGGGGCCGTGATTTGACGGCTGGTAACCGCAGTTCACGCGAAGAAATATATCAGTTACCGAGATCTGCTTAGGCAGAGTGCCACACACAGTAATGGGTAAAAGGCGTGATGATATATTTGTTTATTTTATTTATTTTATTCTATATTCTTTATTTAAGGTAAACTAATATTTGACGGGACAGGTACAATTTGTTTAACACTGTGCGTTACAAAAATAGAACCAGGATTGCGGAAATTATGAATAGAGAAACTTCTCATTAGGAACTTGAGTACAGTTTCTTAGGAACTTTGGTTTGTTGTTGGTATAATAGTTTGCAGTATTAATTATGTTTTAATTATTTATTCATTTATGCTATTCTACAGAAACTTAATCTCAATTACAGTATAGGTAGGGTCGGATTTATGGTGAGAACCCTCTGGGCTTTATTTTCAATATGAAATAAAACTGGAAATGAATATTTAGTATATGAAACAAGTTGCAGTAAATAATAAAAATTAGTTCAAGTATATAATTTTGTATTATTATTTATTTATTATAATTATAACATCGACTGTCCGTTTTTATTATCTAAACTGTCTTGGCAGATTCTGTCACGGAATCTGAGAAATGCTCAACCTATATTTTGTATTCCTCATTGTACCGCTAACTACTGGTTTCATGCTCCTTTATGGAGAATATGTCGACGCTTTAATAGTTTAAATTTTAATATTAATGATGTAAACAGCGACTTGATTTCAACCACGTTAATCCGATTTATAGATTTAACCAAAAATATGCTATTAAATGATTTCTCCTGAGAAATGACCTGTATCCTATATATGTTACATGAGAAATGAAATATGTAAAGTCGTACTACTTATACGCACATATTGTATTATTGGGCGATTGCCTGTTCGAATGAATAAATAAATTATAGATATTTAGTAACAAATGCAAAATCGATCACATTTCGATATATGATTCATACGTTGAAATCCACAAATTAATTAAATTTCCTATGCTATAGTTTTCATGGAATACTTTCCAGGTATGAAGGATTAAAAATATGATGATGATATATTTGTTTATTTGTCTTGGCTAAATAAGAATATTTATTGTTATTTATTAGAGTGTTGACCGACACAGCAGAATCAAATGTATCAAAAAAATTGACGAATTCAATTCATTTTCCAAACCAATAAATATCAACCGTTACATCTATGTTACATCGTTTTCATCGTCACAGCATCGCAGTTCGCGATCCGCGAGATACAATTCAATCTGAATTCGCTGTCACGCGAGCATATGATAACCATTATTCAGAGTTTTACATCAATTTCAGCATAAAAATGGAACTGTAGTGACAACTGACAATCAAGTTATGTGCTAAATGGATTGTGAGTCATCGCGAAACTTGTTCGCTTTCATTTGTCTGAGGGTGCTGACAGCTGAAAATCACTGCTGTTTTGATTTTTAAATCGTTTAAGGGATGTAACGATATAATTATTTGTTTTTATGTCGATTGATATTACATTCAAAATGAATATTGATTCAAATTTATTATTTATTGTAATCAATAAAACATTCTTTAAATATGAATACAATAATAATAATATAATTTACGAGTAATTTAAACACAAAAAGTACTCAATTGATAAAATTATTTCTATTGTAAAAATTAATAATATGTACAGAATTGAAAAATAAATATCATTAATAGCATTAGATTAGTTATCAAATTACGGAAACTTACATTTACAAAATAAAGTCTCATAAAAGCATTGATTTGATCATTTATTATTTACAAAAACCATTTTACATTATATATTATTTTATTCTTCACGTATATCCTAAATATTTTTTATTATATTTTAGTAAATAAATGATAATTATGTAATAGAATAATTACAAATTATATATTTTTTATGGAAAAAATACACTTTTGGTTTATTTGATTAAAACGTCGTGGTGTATTCAATGTACACCGTAACAGAAACAAGAAACTAAATAAATATATCGGACAGTACGATAGTTATTGGGAATTTTATCTTTTAACAATATTTATGTCTTTGAAGTACGGTAACGAACAGAGACCACGGAACCTTTTTTCGAAAGGGGTTGCGAAATTTTTTTGACCGGAGTAAAAATAGAACACAGATAAATTTAGGTAATTAAAATGAATAATTAGGTGAGATACATTATATTAATAATATAATTTGTTTTTGTCAATTAATGTAACAGTTTTATAAAGTTTTTACATCTATATACATTGAAAAAGACAATTTTACTCTATTGCTCCGAAAATTGTCATTCGCTCTGCGGTTTTATTGATTAATATTTTCATCACCTTATTTAAATCAATGTCCAATGTTTTAATTTTGTGTATCTGAAGAAAAACTAAATGAAACAGTCGTTTTTGTAACATTGAAGTACGGTTCCAAGTCAAAATTCGACGAACCCCGCTGAATGACCTTTCGGCTGACGATTCTGAAGTTGGCAATGTCAACAGTTTGTGAAAAAAACTATTGTTAATATGTATATATGCTGACTTAATATAACTTGTAATGGATTGTTAATTTATTGCTATAGTGTCGGTTTGGATTTTAAATTCTTACTAGTATTTTAGTTAGGTATTTTATTTTATTTTTTGTGTCCTGAACAGGAGTTGCAGCGCAACCCCAAAAAATGATCTGCAATCCCACTTCCGCGGCTACTGGTAACGAAGATGTTAACAGCAGAGGAATTATAGGGGTAATTTTAAATATGGTGAAAATCAATTGTCGGCTGTGGAAATCGAACTTGCGTTTTCATTTCCATAGTTCTATTAGATTTAATAGAAAACGGTGATAAGTTAATTTGATGTTCGAATACTAAACCAAATTGTCTTTAAAATGGTGATCTCCTTGCTGTCCGCAAACAGGCATTCCATTCCTGTGATTCAAAATTCAAGTGTTGAGGGTCTGATCTCCAGAGTCCGGGAGTCCGGGGTCGCTCGGCACGCAGAGATTCTCATTTCCGGGCGGCGATGAATAATAGGTGAGCGGTGCGTTGCGTACACGGCGTATCACTAATGCCGCAGCGCATTATACATATAAGATGCGGGGCAAGCGTACCATAACGCCAACGCCGATGCCGCAGTCGAAGTTAAAATGATCTGGTCTTTGTTGTTCAACCAAACGGGTGTTATCGTTACAGTTAACGCTGTAATCTCGAGCAGGGCCGGAACCAGCAGGAATCACAATAAAAAAATGTTAGCAGAGGATAGAGAGTCTTACATGAAAAGAGGGCCATAAGCAGTAAGGCGTTTATCCAGTGCCGTAGCCTCTTAGGTTGCTTCTTTCTTATCCTAATATACTAATAGCCAGTTGCATCATTTTCACTTATATTTTAAGGATTACTTGAATGAAAAATATTATATGGAATGTTTGATAGCAATTTTAAGTTTATTATTTGACTGTTCATTTCCATATTGTTCATTTAAGAAAAACTTAAAATTTCCAATATTATGATTCATTTTATAATTAACTAACTGCCCAATTTTCAAAAATCCTAAATCTTGGGTTAGTTAATTTTAATTTAGTTCGATTTTAAAAGTTAATTCAAACTACTTTCCGAAAACCAAATAGTAACAATATTATATATTAGAGATGGTTGAAACTTTTTTTGAATCTATCCCTGTGGCTTCCCCTTCACTAATATCTTTGGGGCCGTGATTTGACGGCTGGTAACCGCACTTCACGCGGAAAAAATATATCATTTACCGAGATCTGCTTAGGCAGAGTGCCACACCCAGTAATGGGTAAAAGGCGTGATGATATATTTATTTATTTATTTATTTATGTTTAGCTAAATTTGAAGTGCGGTGGCACATTCTTAACATACTTTGACGTCACCCGAACCAAGGTTCATCGGTTTGAATCCATTTGCCGACAATGTGTGATTTTACGTTAAAAATATAAAATACAACTATGGGTATTTATCACACTCGGGCGCTATTAGCTAGTCACTTATACTGCTTAAATAAGATAACATCTAACTATGAATACCGATAGTATGGCAGTGTAAAAACTGCGGTTCGGTGTGTCCACCATAGAAAGAAGAAGACGGTTTAGCTTAATTTGACTAAACCAAAATTCATGATTATCTAAAACTCTTTTGAGAAATGGACTATAAATGATAAAGCGATATTCAAGCTAATCTGACATTTGAAACTTCATATTTATGTAAACACTTTTTTTTCAATCATTGAAATTTGACACTACGACCCGAAAGTTTAACAAATTTACTTACTAAATTTGGTCTATTTGTACTTTTGTAATTATCTCTTGTACCGTGACTTTAACGTGAAACGTGGAATTTGCTATATCCATGCTTACAAATTTAACAGTGATGTATCAGAGCGTTTATTTTAAAATGAAAAATGTTGCATTATTATTAACGATTTGCTACCTGTATATAATATATGCAGTTGAAGAAAATGTTCTAATATTAAATTTTTTTAAAACCGAACGGTAGAGAAATAAAATGGCTTAAGTTTTTTTACTGGGGATTTTAAAACTCCAAAGTGTACACTGGCAACATTTTAAATTTGAAAGAATTAAAAATTAAGATTCAAAACGTGTCTGGAAGTATTACAGCTGCCTAAATATCTAATGTATAAAGAATAAGTTTTATAACCGACTAGGGTATTGTTTGACAGTGAATGGAAGGACTTTTGAAAACGTATTGTATTACGATTATTGTTATTTATATTTCTTACATTCGTTCAGGATAATATTTCAATCAAAATATTTTGCTTATGATGTTTCAATTTGCATGAATGCTCTGATACATTGCTGTCAAATTTGTAACCATGGATATAGTAAATATATTTACAATAATTGGAACTGCTAACTAACATAATAAATATTATTATTGTTTCAAAATTAAATATTATTATTTTTTCGTAACACATGCACAAGAAACACGTTCTTATTCCCTAATTTTAGAAAGAGAAACACTGCTTTTCTCCCCTAGGGAGAGAAATATTATGATTCTTTCCCTAGGTTGGATGTTTCTCTCCCTAGAAATTACGATTATTAACTGTTTGCGGCGTTTCCTAGGTAACAAGTTACGCAACCCATATTAGACATTTGTTCCGATAAGACGGTAATTTTTGTGCACTTGTTACGAAAAGTGTAATATGCTTCACGGGAGGGCGCGATTATCCCTTGTGTAAAGTTGGCAAACCTCGACTTCAGCTCGAGCCTTTGGCCCTCGCTTACGTCTCAGTTTGCCAACTTCACACGCGGGAATAATCGCTTGTTTCTCTCCCTTGATGCATAACATACTATTATAGGGTAGTTAGTTCAATGACAAGGCGTCGGCTTATGGTTTTAGAAACCCGAGTTCGATTCTCGCAGCCGACAAACTTTACGTCTATAACTCCTCCTTCTCTAACATCTTTGGTAAAATGCTACATTTTGTTTTGGGTAAAAAATGTGATTACATATTTATTTATTTGTATTTTAAAGCCGATATTTCAATCTTCTAACAAATAATAAATTTATCCGCCTAACAAACGAATAATAGCACATTAAATATGACTTAATATACTCTTCATGTTGTAGGTATCAAGTTGGATTGCAAATTTGAGAACCCGACTTCGATTCCTACAGCTGACAAACAATTTTTTCCTCATTAAAACTACCCCTGTGGCACTATCACTACGAAAATCTTTGAGGGGTGTAATTTGACGGCTGATAACGCATAAATGAATCACATATCGAGATCTGCTACGACAGAGTGCCACACTTAGTAATGGGTAAAAGGCGTGATGATATATTTATTTTATTTTAATCTATATAATTGAACTATTATTTCGATGCGATATTTTTTATTTGTTTGATAGATAAATTTGATAAAAACTTTGTAAGGAGATTGAAATATTGGCTCCCAAATAGTCCTTTGTCTTCTTTGAAAGTTTAGCAACATTTTATTTATAATTAATTAATTTCATCACTCATATAATTGCGTATAAAAATAATGTTAGTTCGGTTCTGCGAAGGCCTTACCTCCACGTGACCCGTTTAACCCCTTACCCGCTAATGACATCCTAATGGCTAACGATACATCGGTAGGGGTTGGAGAAAAACGACACCGCGGCCGATACGCGATGTGAGATGGCCTGGGTTGTTGCTGTTGTTGTTATCGGGACCACGAACATTGGGGTGCAGATATCTTCACGCAAAATGAATCGATAATTATTATAGTATCTCTTTCGACTCGATTCGCGATACGGTTATTATTATGCGACGTAAGGTACTCAAATTTCATTTTGGGGTGAATGAACTTGTGATACACGAAATAAAATTATATTAAAAAGTAGGCGTGGTGGCCGAGCTTCTTAACATATTAGCTGGTACCACAAGCTCTGTTTTTACTTGTTTTAAGAGAGTGTTTTAGCTATGTCTAACATGTTAAAATCGTGTACTTAAAACACCCAAATAAAAACTTGTGGTACTAGCCACTGTGGTAATATATGATTTGTCGTAAAATAAAGAAATAAAATACTTACTTATCACACTTGGGCGCTATAAGTTTGTACGCCTTAAATAATATAGCATTAGATTATGAAAACCGGCAGTACGGCAGTGTAAAAACTGCGGTTCGGTGTGTCCGGTAGGCTCAAGTCCCCAATGGATTGTAGTGCCATAAGAAGAAGATACAAAATAAAATTCTCTAGATTTATGGTTGCCACTATGTTTGTTGTGATTGGCCAATAAAAAAATCTCTGTTTTCATAATAGATATCAGAAAAATAAGTGGTATTGAGTTGATTTGGAGATTTAAGAACACAGGTTCGATTCCTATAACCGACAAACAATTTTCACCACATTAATATTACCCCTGTGGCTTACTCTTTCCTTGAGGGTCGTAATTACTTCACGCGCCTAAATACAATGTAACAAAATTGAATTGTTTATTCCTGAAGTCATTTTGAATAAAAAATGACATATGAACATAGGTTCTTGACTTCTGGCTACAAATTATACCTCATAAAAAATCATGCATTTCTGTCTCTAGATATATAATACACATTCACTACTTTTCACTACTAGCCTAGAAACAGTAATTATTGATTAATATTCATCAAAGTTAATAATAAAAATATCCTTTTTAAGGAAACTCAAGCCTAAATTTATGTGGTGTGTATTACGCTTGGATGCACTGTTCTGTACTGCACATTTTACGTTTCTTCTTTAATTTGTATAGAAGTACAATTTTCCAAATCACTTTCTTTAACCTTCCGTTAGTCTGGTGGGGTCTAATGGGCCCAGTCAAACCGTAAAATTGATTTAAAAGTTCAAATTTCGCGTTTTAAATGCTGTCAGTTTTAGTACCTTCCTCTTTTGCATAACCTCAAACTTGGTCATTCCCGGCTTGTCTGACATTGGCTCGAGTACGTGTTAATTAGAATATTTTTCACTCTTCGGGTTTAATAGACCCCACAGACTACTCACGTTGCTGATATTATTTTCGTAAGTTTGAGGTTTTTTATGTTTTTAGTGTAAAATTAATATTGTTTTTATATTAAAAAGGTCTTATATTTTACAATGGGAGATTTTGAAAGAGAACAAGAAAGACTTTTGAAGTTATGGCAGAAAGTTTCATCCGACATAGATATCAGCTATTCAGAAATAGTTTATCGATCAAATAATAACAACTATAAAACAAAAAGACGAAATTATTTTTAAAAAATTGGGCCTTGAGATGATTCACAATCATTTAAATAAAAGAAGTAAAGAAGCTGAGAAACCGTTACAAAAAAGGCGTCTTGTTCAAAACGAAGCAAATCAAAACGTGCCCAAGAAAAAACGACTTTACGATTTTTGTCCTAGAGGGTCAGACAGAAAATCTCAATACTTTTGCAATAAATGTGAAAAAATTGTTTGTTTGCAGCATGCTAACTTTATGTGCAACGAGTGCGCAGATTGACTATTTAAAAAAAATTTGAATCATAATTTTATTCTTTTTTGTTTATATTTTATTTATTTGGTTTATTTTGCCAATAAAACAATTGTTTATTGTATTCTTTCTTATTTATACCTATTATTAAAATAAGTGCAACAATGGAAGAAGCTAAATACAGGAAAAATCATGGTACAGTCCTGTGGGGTCCATCGGACCCCAGCAGACCACTAAGGTAAGAAAAATTCAGTAGACTAACGAAAGGTTGGTTAAACACACTATAACAAAACTTAAAATTAAACGTCAAATAATAAAAACAATGTTAAAAAACATAATGTAATATTCTGCCTACTCAGTTTTTGTTATTATCAATATAAAGGATATCGTTAAGGATTTACATACTAGTATTGAAAAATAATACATGTTTTAGAACTATTTTATACATTACTAACATTAAAGACCAATTTTCCGCTATCATTGCTTTACAACTTTACAGGTAAAGCTTTCAAATAAAAGATATATAGAATTAAATTCAGAATGTAAAGCAGTCTACACATATTTCATTTACATTATTTTAGTACTGTTAAAATAATATTTTTTTCTCGCTGTGTGTGTGTTAAAGCAATATATTTTTTCTGGTTATAAATAGAGACGGAAGAAAAAGTGTTTTTAATTCCGTTGCTCAGAAAATCTATTATAAGTAGCTACCTACCTAGACCTAGACAGAATAATAATATAAGTTCATAACATAGTTGGCATATTTACGAGTGAGGTTAGTAAAAAAGATTTAACGATGTAGTGTATACCGAGTTCCATTACAAGCCAAGAAATCGTTAAAAGCAAAGTAGGAGTACGAAAAGATAATCGCCTCAGAAAGAATTCATAAAACTTTTCAAATAAGCGTACAACTTGTCGATAAATCCCGAAACTAGAAACAAAAAACTGTAATTACATCTGTGGAAATTCGTCTGGCTGCGCGATGACCCGAGCATGAAAAATAAACTTCCATAATCACGAATTTATTTTCCAATTCGGCGCATTGACGCAGCGGCCGTGCGAATTTTATTTCCTCCTCGTTGTTGTGTAGAATTACAATTTTCTCGCGCGATATCGAAACCAACCCATCCCAGTGCATTCCGCTACATAAATAAACCCCGCCCCGCGACCCCGGGCCATCAGTTCCGCGTTTTTAAAATTCCGTGCCTGTTAGTTGCGATTTCTGCAGCGTTCCAATGCTGCGAAACTTCACCTTTTCACCCTCAACTAAACTGCTATCGATTTCAACTTGATGTATTTCGAACTTCGATTTTTTTTTGTTATTTCGCGCTCTTTAGTTATGCAGTAGGTGGTCGCAGCTTTATTTATTAGTTTAGAATATATTTGCAATTTTCGCTACAAGATTTGTGTGTAGGAAATGCTTGGCTCGCAGTATTTATACGCTACTAAGGTTGCTTAAGATTTGGCAAACGTTTCTAAATTATTTTAAAATTGAAAAATAGTTATCTGTATCTTTAATTATCAGCATTTTTGTATCTTCATTTATTCGCAAATGTAATGCGTGAATGAAAGATTTCGAGTGAAAGGAAAAAAGCGCAAGACGATGCTTCTATCCTTTGTAATCTTTTTGATTTTTAATTCGATTTAAGTTTTTACATTAGGGTGTCTAATTGCAATTGTTACAATTGAATTGTATGTAATTTAATTTCGAAATGAATGGATGTGATTGAAGATATGTTGAGTGATGGAAGATACCAAGTGTGAGGAATAAATAAACTCTTATGGAGAGAAGTATGAATGCGGTTGAAGCGAGGATGGTGTGTTAGGATGAGAATGTTTAACGAAGATTGATTATTTGATTAATCTGATGAGTGGATGTTCTATGAATGTTTCAAAGGTTCGTGCTAATCCATTTGATGGAATATAGCGTGATGTTATGTATGTATGTAATTATATATGTATCATTTGTAGTTCCATATTTAACTCCTCTTCTAACTCTAAAATTTATGTACTAAAATAGTAACTAATTCAACGATTAAACTATGATAGGTAATTCTTAATTTAATCTTCAGCCTTATTCGATATTGCAAATAGCCCTAATATAATTTATTTTAGTAGGACATAAATTTGGAGT
Source organism: Pterostichus niger (assembly GCA_947425015.1). Taxonomy (NCBI): domain Eukaryota; kingdom Metazoa; phylum Arthropoda; class Insecta; order Coleoptera; family Carabidae; genus Pterostichus; species Pterostichus niger. The sequence continues at coordinate 21,291,632 of OX380344.1, read as the reverse complement.
TAGTTAATTCCAGATTTTATCTCATTTATAAAATCTTCCGGTTAATATTATTTAATCACGTTTAGGTTTCATTTATCAATGCTGCGAGAAATGACATAAAATAATTAATCTATCGCATATCAATAAATGGCAATAATAATATAATTTATGTTGTAACTTCGATTACTTGATAGATAAATTATGGTTTATTTTATATCAGTATTAATAAACATTAAAAAGTCCTTTGAAATAAAAAGTAAGCTTCCATGATTAAAGAAAATGTAATTTTTCAATTATAGTACTTAGAAATTTATGAAAATCTTGGTAAGGCAAAAAGGTACTTCATAACAAAAAGTTACGCGATGTTATCGTCTTCTGTGTTTATTTATTCCGACAGTGCGTTTAACAAAATTGGGAGTATAATCTTGCCGAAATAATTTCAAAAGTTGCCGTGATCAGATAAACTCATTAGCGGCACAAAAAACTGTCAAAACAAATTTGAGCAGTGTTATCAAAGGAAACGGAAACTTGGGGAAACAAACGCAGCCAAGACTCACGGAACTCAGAACGGACGTTCTTCAAACCTTTCCTCTATTTAATCACACTTTTTATGAACTCTTCATGAAGTGTAACAGAAACAAGCTGTGGCAAATTAATTTCCGCAGCAGCCGAAGATTAAAACTCGAACTTCTGCTTTTAACAAGCACCTGGACGAGGATTAACCAACGAGAATCATGACTTGATGATAGCGAATAAATTGATAAAGCTGTTGATTTTCTTTGGTGCACTTTAGGGAATCTGAGCGCCGAGTGACGAAAAGGCAGTCGCAGTTTTTAGAGTCGGGGAAGTGGTTAATTACAGACGTAAAGTTTCCATCCTTCAATTACAGACACGGGAGAAAATGTAAACAGTTAACTGTTCGGACATTTAGAATTTCATTAAATGACTGTCGACATGCAACAGTTAAAATGATGATTTCATTTTATTAAAGACATTACAGAGTATAATTCATTTTTAAATGTTTTAAATTTGTCTGTCAGAAAATAATTTTCTACAACAATAAGTTTGCATTTACAGTGAAATCATTTCAAAAAAATAGAAAACTTTTTGAGATTCGGGTTGTAAAAGTAAGGAAATTTGTACTGCACATATACAAGTCATTCTCTTAGTTCCACGTGAAATTTACAACGTGTTGTCTGGTTAAAAGTGATAAATATCTCAATTTCATGTCCGTGTACATTCAACAGATAGTCCAGTTTGCCTGCCGGTGAGACCTTTCTATTTAAAATACGTTGAAAGCTTATAGTAGGATTTATTTATTTATTACTCTGCACAACGAAAATTTAATTCTAATTCCAATATAGGAGGCTTACAGTTTATAGTGAAATCGGAACCACTCAAGACACAATTGTCTTTTTTTGTTGCATCCATACTATGTAATTGACTGATTGTTTATCTCATTTGAGATAAATATGAAAATACAAATAAACAGACAAAATATGTATTGTCCATATTGTGAATACTCAGTGAAACTAGGTTAAATAAAATATTTAATAGACACTTGTAAAATTTCAGAGACCGGCCAGCACAGTTAATAACTATAAAGGCGTTTTGCTCTTTTTGGAGCTCATCGGTATGGTATAACCAACTCCTTCACAGCGAACAAGTTCGCATGAAGGAGTGACGATAACTGTGCCAGCAGATATATAAGATCTCTAACAGTGGGATGCTATAAAAATTTGCGGTTTTTTACCGTTCATGCGTATGATGTGACATCTAACAGTTTAATTTAGAATCAGATTAATTTAATTATACAAACGTAACTTCAATACAATTTGACAAGTGTAATTATTTGTTAAAATTCAACAAATTTGTTATGGAATGAAATTAGACTTTCTCCAAATCAACGGAAAAATATTGTAACTAACTTATGTATCAATCAACAATTAATAATCTGGACAATTAATGCGCTCGCTACGTTCTCGTGTTAAAATGTTTTGATTTTTCATCATGAACACACTTGATAGTAAAATAACTGTAAACATGAGTTCTGAAAGTTTTTACCATATGTTAATAAACGCAAGTATCATTTCGGTTTCATCCACTGGGTTACAATTGGAACCATAGACCTATAAACCTGGAATAGTTAAGTGTAAAAGTAAAACAAGTTTAAGATGAACGATAAAGTTGATATATTCAAGAACGAACACAAAATAATAAAAAGTAAACAAGAAGTAAATCTAAATTCTGTTAAACTCCAACTATTCTTCCAAAGAATTACAAGCCTTATCTCCTGTGGTTACATTACTGGGGCCATAAACTAACAAATGTCTCGTAATAATTCATTTGCAAGTTTTCCGCAACTAGCAAAGAAACCAGAACAAGTCTGAAAAGATTTACACGTGGTTAGCACAGCAGTGTTAACGCGATCATAAAACGTGAAGTTAACAAAGCAGGCAAGGCACGTCAAACAAAACACTGCACCCGCCGACAGCGCTACGGTTTCCCAACAGAAGAAGAAGCAGAAGATAAACATGGCGGCGAAATGCATCGTGGTTGGCAGAGATTTAAGCGGTGGAGAGATTAACCGCTGTGTTTAATGCATGCTACTTGTCTGAAACGTACCTGCAACGTTTCTTGTAAGATGCTGACATGAAATATGGCAAGAGGTGTTTATGCAAAAAATTTTCAACCAATCATAAAACAAAACAATTAAAAATTTAACCAACATGAACAGTTTTATACTAATAAAATCTCGTTACTAAGGAAAAATCCCGCAAATAGGATAAAATGTTGCTGTCAATTTGGCTTAAAATTATTTTACTTTTATTTTATGCTGTCAGTTTGACACAATGTTATTATTTTTTATTTGTCTTGACAAATTATCTCACCAGCACCCACAAGTAAAATCACTCAAGCAAACTGACATTAGGTAAAATAAATAAAATTTGTCCTAGTACAAAATAAAATGTTATTACAAGTGATAAAAATATATACCTATAAGTTAGGTATAAATTGGGATCAGTGAGTTCAGTTCCTACACTTAATTCGATAAAAACATCAACAACATCCATACTCCGGGAGAGATTTGAACTCTTAGTTTACGGAGTACAATGCTCATAAACCTTACATTAAAATCTTGACTACATTTTTCTATATATCCATTCTATCAATTTTATTCTTCAAGGCAATATTTATCCAGATAAATCTGATTCATTTTTGAATATTTTTGTAAAAAAGTGTAAATACTGGGACAAGGTTAAACCGGATTAAATGGTTACCACATCGAATGTTAAATACGTAATAGAGATATACAGGAAATGGAGTGGTTTTCCTTTTCCACACGAGTTCTATGCTAAATTAAAACTGTAGGTTTAGGCCACCAATTACTGGACTGCGACTCATATCCGGATCATAAAAATGTTTTGTGATAAACATAAAATGGAAGATTAAAATATATGTAAAATGATATTTTTATAATAAAATATCAAACTAAACACTTGTCTAAGTCTCACAAAATTCAGCTTCCAAGTCACCTTATGAGGGCATCGTCAGAGGCTGGCCAGCACAGTTGGTAACCATAGACGCGTTTCGCTCTTATTAGAGCTCATCAGTATGGTATAACCTACTTCTTCACCTAGAACAAAGTTCACGTGAAGAAGCTGGTGACGAAGGACTGTGCCAGCAGAGAATAAGATCTGTAAAAAACGGTAAGATGACATGAGAAGTTCTCTCATGTCATCTTACCGTTTTTTAGTGATTTAAATATTTATATTTATTCATGTATTTAAATGAATAAATTTATGATAGTGATATTAATTAATTTATTAGATTCTTGACTTCAACATTTTAACCTATATTCGTTTATATTTTTATTAATTTTATTTTCGAATGGGTTCTAAGTAATATAATTTTCTTGTTAGGTAAAACTGCACACATTAAATCGTACTTTAGGGTAAAATAAAAAATATAAAAAACATTTCTTGCAAAATCTCCACATTTTAAAGACATTTGAAAGCCACTTCACCTGTCTTCCTCGGAATCATTTACACAAAGAAAAACGGATGTGTTGTTACATAAATATCATTTGCATGCGCGCTTTCCTGGGGCAATAGCGCATCAGGGAACAGTCTTCTCGAAACGTCGTCTCCTCTGTCCCTTTCTTGTTGCCTTGGAGGTAGATTGTTCTGTCTTTGTTAGCTGCTGGATGTCGTCTTGTCTTGTGCGATGATTAGCAGACACAATGTTGAAATGGGATTTGTATGTTGCTTGTAAAGCGATTTGAAATAAGATTTTGTTTGGATATACAACCCTAGAGTTGTACGATGAATCTAATAAGAAATAAAATGCTTATTACAAGATAGAAGATATTGTTTTTACAAATTTTGGTAGCTACGAGTAGTATAGTTATAGATCTGTAAATAAGAATAATAAAATATGAAAATTTTGTGTTTCAATCAAATGTCACATAGTGTTCGAAGTTCGATTAAAGTTTGTTATGTAATTCGAAAATCTGAGCCAATATTGTCAGCACAGGGATTTAAATGTACTCGAATGTTAGTGAAAACTGTAGCAAATGTTTTCATAAGATTAAACCAGTGCTACACAACCTGCGGCACTTTTCAAAATTTTTGCGGTCCGTTTGAAGTTTTTTTTTAGAAAACTTTTCAGGATTCTACTTTCATTATATTATTCCAGCGTTCTTTTTAATTTATACTTAAGTAAATAATAAATTTTCAATGCTATTGCATTTGGAAAATATTTAAACCGCTCTTATTAGGTATATACTTTTGTATTTTAATAGTAATATTTTCATAAATAAGTAAAAATATATATTCATTGCTGTTTAAAAAATTATATATACCGGGTGTCTACTTTTTTTTGTTATATAGGAAATTTAATTGTAAAATTTTCATTACGCAATAAATTTTTCCCTATTAATTTTAGAGCAAAAGTTTAAATACAAAAGTTGTTCAGAAGAAACTGCGTCCAACGAGCTCTTATTTATTGATATACGACGATCTTGTCACGAGATACAGGTAAATTAAAATTTCCATCTTTAAGCTGTTTACAGAGTGCCATGAAAAATAAATAAATAATAGTATTGTTTAGTATTCTTTGAGTTTGACAGTTTGTGTTCTTTTAATTGTTACTTTGGTTTCATTAGGATTAAAATAATGGAAAGATTTTCATTTGTAGTTTTTCCATTATTTTTCTATTTCTTATAATAAAAAAGTTAAGGAGGGCTTCGTCTTCCCAGAATCACCTTGTATATATTAATTTAAAAATGTGAAACACTGAATTAAAAGATTAAACAATATTGAATAAAAAATGTGATTGTATCTTTCTATTTTGTTATGTGTCAAAGGCAGCCTCGATCCCATGACTTTTTCATATATTTCAAGACTTGACATAAAAGTCAGCCGACTTTTATATCAATTGACATTGACATTTAAGGAAATTATTTTCCAATTGAAGTTTAATTAATATTTAATATAGTGTCACTGCGGCGATTCTCGTGTCAAGTCTTTCAGTATGTGATCGATATCAATTCAAATAAAAAAATTCTTAGAAATATTTTAATATAATTTATAGGTTTAATATTATAAATATGTATTTAAGTAGCATTTTATGTATTTAATATTACATTTTTATTTGCATTCATTTTTTGAAATATCCCTCTATAATTTTGAGCAATGTCAATTCTCTCAGCCGTCAAATTTAACTCCTCAGCAAAATTACTCCTGTACCTCTCTTTACAAACAATTTTGGGGACCGAGAACTTGACGGCTGGTAGCCATACTTTACTCGTATAAATGTATCACTTACAGACGTGTGCTACAGTAGATTGCAACACCCAATAATGGTTAAAACATATGATGATTTAATTTATAATGTAAATGGGTGAATTAGAAATTATTCCAATCGTATACTCCTGCAAAAGTACATTAGTTTCAGTTCAATAGCAAGTCTAATTTCCTCCAAAAAAATTCAAAATGCATAAAATCACAATCACCACTATTCCTCTTCCTGGCCAGTGATTTAATGGCACTTCTACCCTGCGCAGCATGTATAAGTATTCATGACACTGCTTAGTGATTGGTACGTGCTTCACTTGTTCCGGGTTCGCGCTGCATCCCCTAGGGGTTGCTACACGTAGGCGACATATTTTACAGCGAGGACGTTCGCTACCGCTACCCTCTTCTGCATCGTTTATTTTTTATGTTACCATGTTGAATGATTTTCAGGAGTGACCCAGACCCAGTGACTTACCTACGGAAGCTGTTTGAGAAGTTTATTCCCTTGTGAGTTTAGCAAAATGTAGAACTACAGAATGTAACTTTGTCATTCGAAATTTTAAAAATGCAACTGCATCACAGTATAGTGTTGTAGCTACAATGCTGTGATCTGTGTATTTGAAAATTCGGATTTGATCCCACAGTCGACAAACAATTTTTACCACATAAAAACTACCCTCATGGCACCAGTTCCACTAACATTTTTTTTTAAATCGCTTCTCTCATACATACATACATAACATCACGCTATATCCCATAAAATGGGGTAGCACGAACCCGTCAACATTCTCATCCTGACACACGATACTCGATTCGACCATATTAACACTTCCTCCATACAAACTCTTTCTTTTCTCACAACCAAAATCCATCAACACGCAACAAGCATTCATCCATTCGCTCCTATACACTAGTTTCGTAAATCTTCACTTACGCCCACTTCTCTAACAACGAATCTATAAAGAAATGAAGGCAGCATCGCCTGCGCTTGTTTAAAAAAACATTTAACACAATTGCAGTTAGACACTGTATAGTAAAAACTGAAAATGAAGCAAAAAAGATGAGGAAGGAAGGAAGTATCTCCCTGCGCTTCTCAAATGCAGATTTTGGAGATTCAATTTTATTCTCCAAACGCGCTTTTAAATGAATACATTCAGGAATGAACGAAGCATCAATACTCGTATCTATATGTAAATATGTATGAACTTTTCGTGTCTTTAATTATTATTTCGTTTTGCAAGTTTATTAAAACTAATTAGTATTTTTGCCATCCTAGTCAGCTGCCTTTCTTAGTTAATGGATAAATCGGCTTTGCTTAAACGATATTCATTTCAGGTACTTCCACTGAGATAGTAAAAACCAATTATGCTTATTGGCTAACTTGAAACAGTTCCCTACTAACTAAATTGAACTCTATCCATTCTTCTCCTCAGTCACGTTGTTGCACACACGTGACAAGACAACTAGGTGAACGAACCTTGTACCTCCGAGTGAACAGTAAAGGGTCCAAGGTTCCAAGCCCTCCGTGGCAGCACCAGTGGCACGATTCTGCCAATTAAATTCTCTTACAAGCTTCCAGTCGCACATCTCGCAACCTCGTCGCTTGGCTCTCAGATCGAAGAGGAATAAATAGACAGCAGCCAAAGTTTGGACACCTGGGTCTTGTATTTCCAGGCTACGTTACGCTAGGGGAGATACACGATGAATTGTCTGGAGCGGGAGCGTTGATGGAAACCCTACATATGAGCAGAACTCTTTTGATAATAAAAATGTTGTTGTTATCTCCTATATTTTGTAACTCGATTATTATTTGTCGTCTTTTACCCATTACTGGGTGCTGCACTCTGCCGTAACAAATCTCGGTAACTGATTTATTTCTTCGCGTGAAGTGTGGTTACTAGTCGTTAAATCACGGCTTTCAAAAATGTTAGTGGAGGGAGAGCCACAGGGTTAGTTTTAATGTGGCGAAAATTTTTGTCAGCTGTAGGAATATATTAGTAGTAAACAAACAAAATAATAGCAAAAACTCACCTACGTGACATTGAATAGAATATTTCATTAGTTTTAAGAAACATTAGAAAACAATTAAAAATATAAAATTTTAGAACACACATTAGAAACATAATATTGAAATAAAAGAATTTCATAAAATATAAAATAAACACTTGGCTAAGTCGCACAAAATTCAGCCTCCAAGTCAACTTTTCAGGTCATCGTTAGTAGCCAAGTGTTTATTTTACCTTTTATTAAACCTAGTTTCACCAAGTGTATGGACGACAATTAATTTTGTCTTGTTGTTTTTACTTCCTTGTACGAAATAAAGGAAGTATTGTAATCGCGAAAATTTTCGGTTCTCAGATTTCAACGGAAATAGGTATTTTGGCCCTCCCTGAATCCATTTTGACTATTTTCATCGTGCCGTCTGTACGTACGTACGTACATGGAAATAACATAATAGATTTTGGTTAAAATAGACTAACCGGAAGTGGCACATTACATGAAGCTGCTAACAGTTTTCCTTGAAAAAAATGGTATTATTTTAATTTTAGAAATAAATGCTGCAAATAAAAGTTTTAGAGAATTAAATTCTGCGTCTAACACATTAAGCATTTTTAAATTAGCTTTTTGCATAAACGAGATATCTAAATTTAAATATTATATACTTTTTGATTTAAAAAAAAATTAAGTTTGCTATGGATTAGAACAAAAAATAAAAGATTTAATGTCAAATATGTGCAATTAAAAAAATATCTATAGTTTAATACGCGTACAAGGAAGACATGTGGTGTCCACATCAGATTTTTTATTTAAAATAATTTAAATCTAAAATCTTCAGAATGAATGAAAATTTGTTAAATGCGGGTAGATGTTGAAACTATGCATCCGAGTGTGCCGTACAAGGGGTAGAAATAGGCTGAGGGATGCGTAGTACATTCAATTAGCACCCGATTCAAAGTAATCTATCTAGAAAAGAATTATTCTTTCATTTGAACCATGAATTGAATAAAAGAAAAGTGAAATTCATGCCATGAACGGGTGCATTTTATTATCTATCATGTTATGTACACGCCATTAAAATTTTAGGATATAAATTTGAAGAAATTGCATTTTAAACTAAATATGTTCTTTAAAAATACTTTAATGCCCGCTGTAAAACGATCATAAAACTAAATACAACAAAACTACGTACGTTATGACATTTCATAGTCTTATCCTGACATCTTTATGTTTAGTATGAAAGTGTAGTTTCATGGTAGCCAACGTGATATAATTTTACAGCCATTTACCGTAGCTCCATGCTTCGTATATCTGAATAACGATCTGCCGCACTCAGAAAATTCTAAAACCATTATTATGCTATCTCGCATCAATAAAGGTATTAAGATATTTTTCGCACTATTAATTACCCTATATCAGGAGTTCCACCACACTTTGTAACCTTTCAACTCATTACTCGTGTTTCAAGGGAAACGATCTTGCATTCACATATTTCTTACTTTATATGATTTTCTTAGAAGTCTTCTAACTTTATACTAATAAGTGGGAAACAAGTTTTACTACATTTTGTCCAAAATATTTAAAATTTCGACTCATACTTTTACGTACTCAAAATAAAAAAGTCTTACTTAAGATGAATCATGTCCTTAATTAGTACCAGTATATTAATATTTTTGAAACAAGGTAATATTACTTTTATAAAAGAAACATATACAGGGTGTAACAGCGAAACCAACCACCGCCTATATTTTCTTTATTAATATAGTTACAAAAAAATATTATAAAGAAAAGTTATAAAAGACCAAGGGAGACATCTGCTTAAAGAATAAAATAATTTTTTAAACCAGTTAAAGTTTCGATAAATTTTATTTAACATGACACAAAACAGTAGGCTATGATCAATAACAAAACAAAATAAGTTCATTGTTATTTATAAATAATTAGTTGTGATTGTTGTTTTTATTGAGAAGATAAATTATGAGTATTGTATTAGGTAATTAAATGCTTATGGTTTATAATCATTATGTTTATTGATTTGTTATTGATCATGACTTACTGTTTTGTGTCTTTTAAATCATATTTATCGAAACTTTAAATTGAATTTTCTCAATATTTTTGTTATGTAAGGATATAAAATGATTACATGGTTCAATTCAGAAAAAAATACTCTATCGAATAGGCTTACAAAATATGTATAATCCCATTTAAAAAAATATAACTTTGTGTTGTAACTTGAGAACCACTGGTTTAAAAAATTATTTTATTCTTTAAGTAGATGTCCCCCTTGGCCTTCTATAAATTTTCTTTATAATATTTTTTTGTAACTATAATAATAAAGAAAATATAGGCGGTGGTTGGTTTTGCTGTTACACCCTGTATATGGGGTAGGTGGTTCAGTGGTATCGAGTCGGCCTGTGGATCTTGAGAACCCTGGTTCGATCCCCACAGCCGACAAACAATTTTCACCAAATTAAATCTACCCATGTGGCTACCCCTCCACTAACATCTTTGAGGACCGTGATTTGACGGCTGATAACCGCACTTCACACGAGGAAATAAATCACTTACCGAAATTTGGTACGGCATAGTGCAGCACCCAGTAATGGGTAAAAGGCGTGATGATATATTTATTATTTTTATAATAGATTTTAAAACATTAAATTTATTTGCAAATAATGTGTTTCTATAAGTTTCTTGTAATTATTTTGTTAAAGACAGCTTATGCTTTTGCAAAATATTAAATACCTAATTCATGTTAACACATTCAAAGAATTTAAAACGACCTTTTCTAAAATGATTTATATTATTACATCGAATTATGTATTATTATGAAGAATGATAAATAAAACAAAGTCAGTTAATACTCGTGGAAATGTCAAATAATATATTTCAAAACGAATCACTAGTAACAAAACTGGTGGAGGTGACATTTGACTTTAGCCACAATTAATTAATTATAATTTAGTTAAAACATTAATGTCAACATATTTCGAATTCATTAGTATTATTATGAACATTGTTGTAACATATTTTCGTTATTTGGTTTTAGCCAAAACCAAATTAGAATCAACCTTTGAGTCCGAACCATGTACTGTAATTGGGATACAGTAGCATAAATAAATAAATATGTAAAAAATAATATAGAATATATGATATAATATTTTCTGTAAGTGTAGGTATTATGTTTGTTAGTAGACGTTGAACATCAATCAACAATGAATACTATATCAATAGCTCTTCGTCTTGTTGGTGGTAGACACTGTGAGATAATAACACAGTGTTTCTAACTCTATGATATTAAATTCCCGTTCGAGCTCGATGTCACGGCTAATTCGTGTCAACTTGCTGCTAATTATACGACGCTGTAGTAACTAATAAACTTTGATGAGCTACGCGCATCCTTTTGTCGGCGCCGGCAGCGACCTCGCGACGCTGTCAAGAGACTTTGCTTTGTGAATTCTTCATAAATGGACGCTCGGCATTTATTAGCAACAAGAATGGGTAATGGCAAAGAACTTTGTAAATAGGCGAATGGCGAAGGTTTAACAAAAGAGTCAATTATGAATGAAGGAAATTTCTCTGTTGGTATGTTGATATTATATTCATTCTATTTAATGGGGTCTGTGACCATCGTCAAATTCAAAGAAATAATTTAATAGTATATTGTGTAACAAGTTTTATAAGTATCTCTTAAGTTACGAGTTTTTTTAGACACGCGTATCTAAAGTGTTTATAAAACGAGTCATATACTGACATTTTTCTACAATCGTAAATTAAGGCAACAAAAAAAATGTATATTTTATGTATTATTTGAAAAGTAAAATTAAGTTACAGTGACATATGCAGGAAACTAACGTATGTAATATGTTAGTTGTTATCTTCATGCCATGACTAAAACGTTCGAAGGCACAGCTTCTCAAAATGTGATTAAGATGTTATTTAGCGCCATTGATATCAGTACGTTAAATGGCATTTTAATAACGAAAGTAGAAAGTAGTATAATATGTAACAAGTTTTATAAACATCTCTTTAGTTACAAGTGTATAAAAATGAGTATCTAAAAACTTTGTAAAACTAGTCGTATACTGTACTTTTTCTTCGATCGTATTTCATACGCATAAATACTTATAACACATACCGAGTTCTGCTACAGCAGTGTAGCGCACTTAACTGTCACTCACCGATTTAAATGAAACTTGGCACACTAATAGAACTATAAAAATATTGAATCCTAATTTTTCTTCCGGAAGTACAAACCACTCCTGAAAGGAGGTAAAAGCAAGAAGCGCCATAAATGAAATTAAATAACACCAAAATATTACCCGTTCAACATTGGTTACCCAGGGATAACCTCGAAAATAGATTCAGCGATCTCAAAAACCCTCGAGTAACTAGTTTTGAACCTAAAACTCTATTTCAGTTGAATAACGTAATTTCATCCCCCCATCCTTTTTAACCCCTTAAAAACGTGCATATGATCAAAATGATATAGATTTTGGCGATCTAAAAAACATCTGGGTAACCAATGTTGAACGCGTAATATTTTGATGTTATTTAATTTTATTTATGGCGATTCTTGCTTTTACCACCTTTCAGGAGTGATTTGTACCCCTAAAAAGCAACATCCGGAAGAAAAAAACATAAAAGTTCAATATTGTTTAGAGTTCTATTAGTGTGCCAAGTTTCATTTAAAGCGGTGAGTGACAATTGGGTAGTGTCAGTAATAGGTAAAAGGTATGATGATATATTTATATTTATTTCATTGGTATTTTATAAAAATTTTGTTTGCAGTATGACAAAAACTAAAATTAATTAAAAATTATATAGAATCTAATTTTCTTTTACTAATTACAGGCATCATTTCACTCTAAATTTTAAAGTGATTGGTTTTGACAGTTTTCAAATCTATCAGCTAATTAATAAAAGTTTTAATAAGAAAAATATTTTGCTCGTTTTCCAAACATTCAAAGTCTTTACTAACTTTATTATAATTTCTAGAAGTAATTTAGAGTCTATAGAGTGTTCAGATATTTTATTTAAAGGCTTTAAGTAGACCCAATATTTTATATCTTATTTTTTCTCAATTTTTTTACCCCGTTTCTGTTTTTGTAGAGTTATAAATTTATTTGCTAATTAAAATTTATAAAAGTATTTTTCCCAACCAAAAATAAACTGTCACTTTATATAGTTGACATTTGACACATAATAGACTATTTTATTCTCGAGGGAATAAAGTACATGACAGCTATCCATAATTATTTTATTTATTAATAACAATATTCACATTAGATCAATTTAAAATATGTATGTAAAGACATTCATCTGATGTCTTCATTTGTTTATTCCTTGAAATATTGCTTGTTGTTCATTTCCTTTTACCAGTAACACCTTTCGTATACTTAGATGTGCAGAAATCTATCCTAAAAACAATAGTAAAGTAGCTAGGTTCGTAATTGGTCTAATTTTTGCGTTACAGAAAGTTATTTAAAACGTGACAATCTTTGAAGTTTGACAAAAATTTACATATTCATACATATGTATAGATGGTAAAGATCCTAGGACCGTTTTTAAATTAATTTTTAAGTTTTGCACTGGTAATTGCTTGTTTTTTTTTTATTTTGCGGATTCCCTGTATATTAGATTAGATTAATGTTAGAATTCTGTGATAAATCTATAAGTATGTAGATTCGTAAATTTATAAATAATTAACAAAATCACAACAATATTTTATAAAGTCATATGTTTCGTTGCGATTTTGTTCATTATTTACAGATTTACTAATCTACAAAATTTATAAACTTATACAGAATTCCACTACTAATAATGTCTACATCTACAGAATTAAAAATATTTTAAAATACTGATTCCTTTTTGAAATGATAAAAGTGTTTCTGCAATGAATTTAAACTATTTATTAGGACGCGATACCGACATGAACATCAAGCGAATGTTGACTACATGTTTCAAGTAAATATGAACATAGTTTTCATAAAGTATGTGTATGTTCCCGTAGCCTAAAATTAATAAAATCCACTCTGTTGAGATCAAAGACAGAATTGAAAATAAACTACGGCAGTCGAGTCGAGATCCTGTAGGCTGGAGAAAGAAAAATGGCTCCCGAGGGATGAAACAAGTGAATATAGAACGTAACGTACTCACACAAACAATAGATAAAGTTTTTTAATCTAGTTGGTTTAATTGTAAAAATTTAAAGTCATGGTTTTGTTTATATTTTAATTCCGTAAAATGTGTTATTAATTTTTTTCATTGCTGGTTGTTACATTTCGTTTTTCAGTTAGTTTTTTTTTTACATGAAAATTTGATTAAATCGCGCTGTTTATTTTTTAATAATAATACAGTAAAAAATTTTGCTTGTATGAAAAATACCAGTGGTTTTATTTTTTAAATAATAAATATTTGCGAACAACACAACTGCAGTTTTTTGTAACTCAATAGAGTTAAAACCAAGTAAAATGTCAGTTATAATTGATGTATGCTTTGCGAACAGTTAAATAATTTTAATTAACTCTCAAATATCGGTATATTTTGTTTAATAATTTTTTTGTTTTTAAACGATGCTTTGATTTTTTGTAGCTTATTATTTATGTACATATTTTATTTTTGTATCTTTTGGTCGTATTATTATTTGAAACATGCAATTTTAACATTTTTTGCATCGACCACAAAGTAATAGAAATATATGGTTAACATTTTATTTGTTTGCATATGAAAAACTGCAAAAAATAAATTAAAACTAGCTAAAATTTATAACAGTTGCTTCAGTTCAAAATTGTAAATATCGAAATACATTTTACATTATTAATTTGTTTGATATAAAGGTTAAGAAAGAACCATTTGGTGTTATTCTTTTCGTTGCGAATATTTAACGAGATATACCTCAAATCCAGATCTATTTCGACAGTAACTGGCATTGAATATTAGGCATAGTGGTGGCTTAAATGCAGGGGCGGATCCATACCTCGAATGGGGGGGGGGGGCATGGAGTGAATTTTATCTCGGGGGGGAGGGGGTAATTGTTCATATTCTAAATATAAAAAAACATTTGTATTTGTTCATATTATATTCCTGCTTTAAATATTTTTTACAATCACATTAAATCGTCTTTGCAATCGCATTAAATCACAATAAATCATTTTTTCACCTCAAAAATTTCCTCTAAGAACGCCAAAACTTTTTAAATCATAAAGTTTCAATATATAAACGGTTCTTCGATAGAATACAAACATTATTGAATTAGAAGTTGATTTTCTAAGTGCAAATGTCGGTAGTCACATACTTGACTAGGTCTTAAATAGAATACCTCTCCCATCTGCGGGTCGAAATAATATCCCCACAAAATATTGGTTTTTGGCTATTTATTAGAATAATAAATCAAACAATAGTTCTTAATTATCTTAGAATTTTAAGTTCTTAGATAATATTTTCTATATAATTTGTTTAATAAATTGAGTTTTCGTAAATAATTACATCATTATTATGTATTAGGGCCAACATTTAAAAAAGTCCATGCTTAGGGGGGGGGGGTCATGACCCCTATGACCCCTCCCCTGGATCCACCCCTGCTTAAACGTCGCTTTTCTATTATGAATTAATAACGCTCAAAATATATTTAAATTCACATTTATTTTAGTGCTTGATAGCAAGCTTAAATTCATATTTAAAAAGGTAATAAAAATAATAGTTTCTTTTTACTTTGTGTTCGCAATCGATTTATTATTATTCTGAAAACAATTTATTAATAATGGGGGCTATTGTTAAACTACGCAGTCACATCTTCAATTTCATTTCCAAATAATAATGTCAAATATTTCTTTTATTAAAATTTGAATGAATTTTCAACGTCAGGTAATATTATTATTAGGAAAACACAAGAATGTCAATTTAAAACGATAATATTACAATTTGGTAACCTATAATCTAAGAATTTAATTTATCAAAATATACTACATAATTTTCTCCAACATGTCTAAATTACTATTTACACATATGTGAGATAAAAGAAAAATATGTGAAAATATTTAATTTATTCTTCTGCATTTACAATTGAAAAACGTCCAAATTTATTCAGAAGCGTTACCACATGTCACATAAATCCCTAGATTGTAATTCGATAATTTTCGCAATTAAAATTGCAAAATTTCGTTGATATAAATGACGGAAAGTAATAAAGAATAACAAATAAATAAATTATCACGTATTTTACCCATTAGTGGCTGTGGCACTCTGCAGTAGCAAATCTCAGTAAGTGATATATTTCTTCGCGTAAAGTGCGACTATCAGTTTTCAAAACACGGCCCCCAAAGATTTTAGTGGAGAATGAGCAACAAAAATAGTTTTTAGTGAACTTTAGTCGATTTGATACCCCTGAGCCACCTACTAAGTAAAAAAAAAGTATTATACTATTAAAACTTATATTTGTTTTGAATTTAATGGTGAAGCACTGGCTTATCTGCCATTTGCCTTCCCTGACGAGCCGTTCCATTCAACATATTCGATAATAGAGCTAATATTATTAAGTTGTGTGATTATTAAAGGTAATCATACCTGTAGTTTTTGACTAAAGTTAATTTATATTATGACAGAAAAATTCTGATGACGCCTGGATTCGAACCAGGGACCTTCCGCATACCGGGCTGAGATGCTAACCGCTACACCACGTCACCTGTGTTCGAAATATGGCATCAACTCGAATTTTCCTGTCAGTGTCTAAGCGTATTGAATTATATATGAATACATGTTGATTACAATTTATTTCGTTACATCTGTAGAAAATGAATGCAAAACGAAAACAAATTTAAAGTCTCCTCCCGTTAGTCTACTGAATCTCGATGTGGTCCTTAAGGAACTGTTAATAACTAAAAGTCAGTAGATCCAGCCCACTACCTGTGGTTGCCTCCTTCTGACCACTAAAGCAAGATGCACTTTATGTCGTCCATTAAGTGCACTGTCAGGAGTCAGGACGGTTCCTACGTCAACAGAATTTATAACCTTCTGCAAAAATAAAGGTTCAATCTAGTGAGTAAATCTTTCTGAAATTAAATCGTTAAATTCCTCCAATGTTCCACGTAAATCTTACAGAATGGTTAGCGGATTTTTAATGAAAATGCCAGAAGGGAATGCTGTCATTGCACTCAAAGTAATGATGATAATATTTTTTGCAAGTTACATATACAGGCTGGTTGATTTTTCATTGTCCAGCTTATATCTGTCGAAATGTTAAAGATATAAGAAAAAGTTAAATATAAGACTTGTCTAACAGAACTTATAAAAATTTAAAAAAAAAACGCTGTAAAGCTGCAAATAAAATTTTTGAAACATTTGCACAAGAACCACGTTCTTGCTCCTTAATTTTAGAGAGAGAAACGCTGCTTTTCTCCCCTAGGGAGAGAAACATTATACAACCCATATTTGACATTTGTCCCGATAAGACAGTAATTTCTGTGCACTATTTGTACGTGGCAAGCCTGCACGAATTTTTCAGCTCACCCGTAAAAATTTATTTACTGTGCCACGCAAATAACTATTATCGATCTAAATCGGAAAATATGACAAGAGATATTGGTCAAACTTTACCGAAATCTAAATTTCAAAAAGAGATCAGAAATCATGAATAATTTGTCATAATTGGTTGCAAAAAAAATTGTATGTAACACACCTTAAAAGTATTTTTACTAGGCTCTCAATTTCCAAAACTCACTCTGGAATTTATTTGTTCAGTAAAGAATCACTTCCAAGTTTTTTTACGTAAATAACTTTTCATTTTTGTTTTATTTGCATTGTCTTTCTAGTTACTTACATTACAAAAAATTATAAGTTAGAATTAAAAATCAATTAATCTTAATTTTCGATCTTAGAAAAAATGTTATGCTTCTGCTACAATTTATAGTCTCGGTCTGCAATCAGCTACTTTCAATCCTTAGTATATAAATAATTTTTGTTGGTCCCGCGTGATGACCGCGCGGGTTGAGGACCTGACTCACGACCACAAGGTCCTGGGTTCGGGTCTCGCCCGTGACGGCCTTATAAAGGACATATCGGAATATGACCTTTGTAGTAGGTCCGATATATAAAAAAATTAAAAAAACAATGTATTTTGTTTGTTAAACTTTACAGATAATGAGATCATGCTCATTTTTGTAGCTGTCTTGTATTGTAATTAAAAGTAAGTTCTGTTATGCAGCGTAATAGAATAAATAAATAATTTAATTTGTAATAATTTACGTAAATAAATTGTATAAAAACTTTGGAGATTTAAAAATGAATTAACTTGAAGAAAAACTAGAGCGAGATACTTTAATTTGTCATTTCAACTAATTGTATTTTTAGAAGAGTAAACTCGTATTTTTCTAGTCCTGTTCACATATTACCGTTGAAATAGCGTAGTTCTAGTTTACTAGCAAGCGCTTCAGGATAATCAGAATGATTGCCAGTACTGTGATACTCTTTATGCAGACTTCCTTTTATGACTCTAGGTTGCTTCCGTTCTATATTCAACAACAATCTACTTATAATAAAACTTACAAGACACTATAGAATCCGAGGAAAATAAAATTATATATAAAAATTTAAGAGCATTACTATATATAAGCGGACGAATATCACTGAAGGTTTCCTAAGCGAATTCAATATTCTAGTGGGAAGATGTATTACACGAGCTTGAATGAAAGGAATTACGAGTATGTAGATATTTATATGAAATGAAATAGGAAATAACAAATTTTAATAACCACAAGCACAGAATTCTTGATGTTAGATTCCTTTTGATCACAATAAGAATCAAGTTGACAAAAGATGTTTTCACGATCGTTCGCACCCTGTTTTAATATAGGGAAATTATATAATTTTTGACTGATTAAAATAATGTAAATGTCAAACTGATATTGAGAAAATGTCTCATCAGATAATAATTTAACCTTATAATTACTCTTCTATTCTAATACTACGAGTAAATCTCTATAATGTTTTCTATAGCTTCGTTAAAATTTGATATACTCTCTTCTTCTTTTTAAACATGTACTACGCATTTTACATTTCATATTAATTTTGGGGTTTAAATCAGGCAAAACTAATGTGACTATTCATTTCCCATTAAGGGAAGCAGTACTCCAGTGGGAGCAAGTGTTCCTCAGGGAATGATGTTCCCTGAAATTCCCCCAACGGTATTAAGAATCCGTTTTGTGTATCGTGTCTAAATATATATAATTACAAGTAAAACGCTGAAAATAAATGAATTTTGTCTTATTTAAATAGTTGTGTTGATTGGATTTCAGGCTTTAATTAAAACAAAAACTTTCATTTTCTTGTTTTTTTCATTTAATCAGCAGCGTTTCAACCATTGATTTCAGCCATTATCAAGCAAAAAAAGTACAAAAGTTAAATTACATATTGACTATAAATACAATTTATAAAGTCGCAACATAAAATTAATTATACCAAGTGTATGGACGACAATTAATTTTGTCTTTGTTGTTATTTAAATTGCTATTGCGTAGCTTTGTCTTTTTTCGGTAGATGGTATTGCCTGTTCGACAGAACTTCTCATGTCATTTTACCGTTTGTTAGAGATCTTATTCTTTGCTGGCACAGTTCTTCGTCACACAGCTTCTTCACGTGAACTTTGTTCTAGGTGAAGTAGTGGGTTATACCATACTGATGAGCTCTAATAAGAGCGAAACGCGTCTATGGTTACTAATTGTGCTGGCCAGCCTCTGGCGTTGACCGGAAAAGTTGACTTGGAGGCTGAATTTTGTGAGACGTACAGTCTTATTCTTGTGACCATTGTATTCAATACAATATCATAAACTTTACAATTACGATTACAAGGTACTTTAAGACATTGTAATAATTTGGTATTCTCGTGACCATCTTGTAAACAACAAAATAAGATATTCAGCCTTATTCTTGTGACCATTGTATTCAATACAATATCATAAACTTTACAATTACGATTACAAGGTACTTTAAGACATTGTAATAATTTGGTATTCTCGTGACCACCTTGTAAACAACAAAATAAGATATTGTATGAATTACGATATTGTAATCTATACAAGTATGAAAGCAATAATAATTGTAACCAACATAAAATGCAATTGTTTTGATGGATGAAAAACTGTTGGAAATTATTTTAAAGTGATATTAAATAATTGAATTGTTGTACATTTACACTTAATGTTAAAGTTAAATTTTTATGAAAGAAAAATTCGGATGACGCCTGGATTCGAACCAGGGACCCTCCGCTTGCCGGGCAGAGATGTAAACCGCTACACCACGTCACCTGTGTCCGACGTATGGCTTCAACCGAATTCTTCTTTCATAGTGTATAACGTAGCATCGATCCCAAAGACTCCTATATCTATGATAGGCATTGACAACGGGTTTCGTCTACAGCGACACAGTTCTGATTTATAGGGAATCATTCCACGAACTAATTTTTAACATATGACTTCGACTGAACGTACAGTAATGAAGATAATTTTAAAGTTAAATTTTTATGAAAGAAAAATTCGGATGACGCCTGGATTCGAACCAGGGACCCTCCGCTTGCCGGGCAGAGATGTAAACCGCTACACCACGTCACCTGTGTCCGACGTATGGCTTCAACCGAATTCTTCTTTCATAGTGTATAACGTAGCATCGATCCCAAAGACTCCTATATCTATGATAGGCATTGACAACGGGTTTCGTCTACAGCGACACAGTTCTGATTTATAGGGAATCATTCCACGAACTAATTTTTAACATATGACTTCGACTGAACGTACAGTAATGAAGATAATTTTAAAGTTAAATTTTTATGAAAGAAAAATTCGGATGACGCCTGGATTCGAACCAGGGACCCTCCGCTTGCCGGGCAGAGATGTAAACCGCTACACCACGTCACCTGTGTCCGACGTATGGCTTCAACCGAATTCTTCTTTCATAGTGTATAACGTAGCATCGATCCCAAAGACTCCTATATCTATGATAGGCATTGACAACGGGTTTCGTCTACAGCGACACAGTTCTGATTTATAGGGAATCATTCCACGAACTAATTTTTAACATATGACTTCGACTGAACGTACAGTAATGAAGATAATTTTAAAGTTAAATTTTTATGAAAGAAAAATTCGGATGACGCCTGGATTCGAACCAGGGACCCTCCGCTTGCCGGGCAGAGATGTAAACCGCTACACCACGTCACCTGTGTCCGACGTATGGCTTCAACCGAATTCTTCTTTCATAGTGTATAACGTAGCATCGATCCCAAAGACTCCTATATCTATGATAGGCATTGACAACGGGTTTCGTCTACAGCGACACAGTTCTGATTTATAGGGAATCATTCCACGAACTAATTTTTAACATATGACTTCGACTGAACGTACAGTAATGAAGAACTGTGTCGCTGTAGACGAAACCCGTTGTCAATGCCTATCATAGATATAGGAGTCTTTGGGATCGATGCTACGTTATACACTATGAAAGAAGAATTCGGTTGAAGCCATACGTCGGACACAGGTGACGTGGTGTAGCGGTTTACATCTCTGCCCGGCAAGCGGAGGGTCCCTGGTTCGAATCCAGGCGTCATCCGAATTTTTCTTTCATAAAAATTTAACTTTAAAATTATCTTCATTACTGTACGTTCAGTCGAAGTCATATGTTAAAAATTAGTTCGTGGAATGATTCCCTATAAATCAGAACTGTGTCGCTGTAGACGAAACCCGTTGTCAATGCCTATCATAGATATAGGAGTCTTTGGGATCGATGCTACGTTATACACTATGAAAGAAGAATTCGGTTGAAGCCATACGTCGGACACAGGTGACGTGGTGTAGCGGTTTACATCTCTGCCCGGCAAGCGGAGGGTCCCTGGTTCGAATCCAGGCGTCATCCGAATTTTTCTTTCATAAAAATTTAACTTTAAAATTATCTTCATTACTGTACGTTCAGTCGAAGTCATATGTTAAAAATTAGTTCGTGGAATGATTCCCTATAAATCAGAACTGTGTCGCTGTAGACGAAACCCGTTGTCAATGCCTATCATAGATATAGGAGTCTTTGGGATCGATGCTACGTTATACACTATGAAAGAAGAATTCGGTTGAAGCCATACGTCGGACACAGGTGACGTGGTGTAGCGGTTTACATCTCTGCCCGGCAAGCGGAGGGTCCCTGGTTCGAATCCAGGCGTCATCCGAATTTTTCTTTCATAAAAATTTAACTTTAAAATTATCTTCATTACTGTACGTTCAGTCGAAGTCATATGTTAAAAATTAGTTCGTGGAATGATTCCCTATAAATCAGAACTGTGTCGCTGTAGACGAAACCCGTTGTCAATGCCTATCATAGATATAGGAGTCTTTGGGATCGATGCTACGTTATACACTATGAAAGAAGAATTCGGTTGAAGCCATACGTCGGACACAGGTGACGTGGTGTAGCGGTTTACATCTCTGCCCGGCAAGCGGAGGGTCCCTGGTTCGAATCCAGGCGTCATCCGAATTTTTCTTTCATAAAAATTTAACTTTAAAATTATCTTCATTACTGTACGTTCAGTCGAAGTCCTATGTTAAAAATTTACACTTAATGCTTTAAAATTAAAAGAACATTTAATAAAAATGTGATATTGTAGAAAATAAAAATTATTTTTCATTTACGTGTGTTGGTATCCCATATTGGAACTTTGACGTTTGATAGTTATTTTTAACCTCACAAACTAAACAAAATCATGGCAACAAAGAAGAAAGTTAGTAAAACCCAGCAGCAAATATATTTAGAGTATAAACCAACATACTGTTTTACGAACTGGAAAATTAAATCCTAATATGACACCAGAGTCAGTAAAAAAGTTGTGGTTAGAACTCAAGCTAAAAATTATATGAACTACCACATTGCGGCTTGGGGAGTGCGGACCCTGTACTGTAATTGGGATTAAATTCCTGTTGTACAGCGTAACATAAATAAATAAATAATCTAAAATAAATTGTTGAATATTTAAAAGAAACCTAACCATTTAAATCTTTACAGTAAGCAACAATTGATAGCAATAATACCTTTAAATTTTTCGGAATACTTATTTCATCCCTTTGTGAATCTTTTAAATATGGTGCTATTTTCAAAATAATATCATGTGCTACTTGTCGCGAGAGCCTATAATTTCCTTTAAAAATGTTTTCGGGCAGTGTTAGTGGATCACTAGTATCCCTTAATTGTCTTCTTGAAACCCTTAAGTTTTGTCTTTTAAAAGACCACAAAAATATATAAATAAATAAATATATCATTACGCCTTTTACCCATTACTGGGTGTGGCACTCTGCCTAAGCTGATCTCGGTAAGTGATATATTGTATCGCGTAAAGTGTGGTTACCAGCCGTCAAATCACGCCCCCCAAAGATATTAGTGGAGGAGGAGCCACAGGGGTAGATTTAAATTGGTGAAAATCAACCACAAAAATAAGGTTAATTATACATATATATTATTATTGTTATTATTATTATTATTACCTTCATTTTCAGTAATACATACCTATTTTCCTCATTTTGTAGATTGTCAATTAGTAGTAGAAATCCATCATTTGCCATGTTCCACTAATATTTCACTACTATAGTTAACATTTTTCAACAAACAATTTGCCTAGCAAGTCGTCGAAGTAGTTGCTGAGATTACAATAAGTTTATGCAATTATCTTATTCAATGCAATTGTCAGTTTTATAAAATTGGTCACTAGAATACCACACTCGACTATTTCTTGTAATGTATAAGATATTGCATTCTATGCAAGATCGTATTCAATGCAATGGTCACGTGAATACGAATTTTCATAATTATTATAAAGTTTACAATAATCGTATTTTATAAGATATTGTATCGAATACAATGGTCACGAGAATAAGGCTGATTGTATGAATTACGATATTGTAATCTATACAAGTATGAAAGCAATAATAATTGTTACCAACATAAAATGCAATTGTTTTGATGGATGAAAAACTGTTTGAAATTATTTTAAAGTGATATTAAATAATTGAATTGTTGTACATTTACACTTAATGCTTTAAAATTAAAAGAACATTTAATAAAAATGTGATATTGTAGAAAATAAAAATTATTTTTCATTTGCGCGTGTTGGTATCCCATATTGGAACTTTGACGTTTGATAGATATTTTTAACCTCTCTGTAATCAAAATCATGGCATCAAAGAAGAAGGTTTGTAAAACCCAGTATCCCTTAATTGTCTTCTTGAAACCCTTAAGTTTTGTCTTTTAAAAGACCACAAAAATATAAAATAAATAAATATATCATCACGCCTTTTACCCATTACTGGGTGTGACACTCTGCCTAAGCAGATCTCGGTATGTCATATATTTTATCGCGTAAAGTATGGTTACCAGCCGTCAAATCACGCCCCCCCCCAATATTAGTGGTGGAGGAGCCACAAGGGTAGATTTAA